>SKCR01042123.1:0-500364 GCA_019454045.1 Zanthoxylum bungeanum
GTCAAAGTAGATAATCATTGTTATCCAGTAACACTTGATTATCTTAGTTGATAATTATAATATCGAATATTATATTTTATAAAAAATAATCGGCTACCCAAGTGCTCAACGAGTACACTTCATATTGGGACTCTCTAAGTTCAGACACGTTCGTCATATAAGCCTAGCTAATATGTACGCAATTCGGCCACCTCCGAATTCGTGAAGAACCCGAACGACTTTTCTGAACTATACAAGTTGAGGTTATCAGACATGTCCACGATTCTTCATAAGTGATACGATCCACCCTAGGTGATCGACTTTGGCCAAAGATTTAAGAATCATGACTTTACTCACATGGATACCTAAACCCCTTATGGTGCACATACGTGCCGGCATATCCTTTCTTGCTTAGCACTTGATTACTGAGTTCATCGGTCTACACCCAATAAACATCTAGAGGTCAGACATTGAAAAGTTTCTGACATACATGACATCAAAGTGTGGAGGATCTCACAAAGAATCAATGTTATACTATAGTCAAAGGATTACATATGCTGCTCGACTCGAGGAGATTCCTATTGACGGTGGTGTGTACTTCCAACTATTAGGAATCATCTATGAGTCATTCAGTATTGACTTCAACGAATACCCACATGTCTATACGAGTTTCCAAAACTCATGGTACATCGGGTTAAACCATTGAAACTCTAATTCCAATATACGACATGTACCGGTATTCTAGGTTATAGAAATTCGATCGTATTCCAAAACCAAAGACTAGGAATATTTACTTTAAAAATAGTTTACACCTAGTGTCATGACTATTCTAAGGTCGATGTCATTCTTAGCATATCTATACATTAATATAATACACATAATGATAATACCATTAATAAGGTATTAAATGAAAATATGGTTATTTTATTAATAAATAATAAAATATATAATTCAGATTAGCACTCCAAGCACCAACTCCATCACTCTCCTCTCCCAACGAGCCCGCATCTCCCCGTATGCGAAAACCCCAAAACGGACCCTGGGAGTGACCCCCAATATGAGGTGAATGTAGCTGGCCCAAACAATGGGGAGTCAATGCTGAAGCATAAGGGGTCAAATATTTGATAAAAGGCAACTAGATATAAAGTAAGGGCCAAATTATTGGAGTTGGTGCTTGGAGCGCCAATCCGAATAATGTATTATATATTATATTTTATTATTTATTAATATAATATCTACATTTTCATTTCAACAATTGTTAACGACAATTATTATGTCATAATACATATTAAATTAGTATATAAATATGTTGAGAATGACATCGATCTTAGAATAGTCATGTAATAATACTAGAGACTAGGTGGTCCGATATTGGAATAGTATTACTATTATAAATTATTCTTAAAGTAAATATTTCTAGTCGTTGGTTTTGGAATACTGAAATTCCTATAACCTATAGGACTAACACATTTTATATTGGAATTGGAGTTTCAATGGTCTAACCCAATGTACCATGAGCAAGGTAAACTTGTATAGACATTTGGGTTTTTGTTGGAGCGAATACTGAATGACTCACATGTGATTCCTAATAGTAGGAATGAGACACCACCGTCAATAGGAATCTCCTTGAGTCGAGTAGCATATGTAATCTTTTGACTATAGGATAACATTGATTTTGTGTGTGATCCTCCACACTTTGATGTCATTTATGTCAGAGACCTTTCATGGTCTGACCACTAGATATTCGTTAGGTGTGGACAAATACACTCGCTAATCAAGTATGTATCAATATAGGAACCGTCGGCCCGTATGTGTACCATAAGGGATTAAGATATATGAGTAAGTCACGATTTTTAATACTTTGGCCAAAACCGATCACATAGGATGGATCGTATATATCACAAATGGTGTTATCATTAGTTGTAAAAAATCGTGGACATATTTACAATATGAGATGTGTGCCTTGGAAACTTGACAGTGTAATGTATATTTCCTAAGCACAACTCGGATAGCCTACGACGGAGGGATTGTTAAACATATATGATGACCTCGACTTGTATAGTTCAAAAAGGTTTTTCGTGTTCTTCATGAATTTTGAAGTGGCCGAATTGTGTACATATAAGCTAGGTTTATATGAGGAACGTGTCTGAACTTAGAGAGTCTCACAATATGAAGTGAACTCGTTGAGAACTTGGGTAGCCGATAATGTTTGATAGTAAATAATATTTGATATTATAATTATATTAAAATAATTAAGTGTTATTGGATAACATTAATTATTTACTTTGACCCAATTGGATTTTTTGGATTAATCCAAAATTACACAAGGACTTTGACATGAACCAAGGCACACTTAGAGCACCAATGGACATGACCAACATTAAAGTAGAACCATTGCAAGTACCAACATGGCCAATCACAAGACAGAAGACCAAAAGGATCAGAGAAGCAATGTCAGGTCTAGCTCAGAGTTTCATGGCCGACTGCAACAAACAAGTAAGGGACAAACCAGAGACACATGCGGGCTTCAATGGAGAGGGCCCTAAGCTACTTCACTTGGCCCAAATCAGATCTGATTGAAGCTTCAAAAGCCATTTTGAAGACAATGACCTATATGGAGAATTTGGACTAACTTTGACACTTTTGTAATTCGGCCAATCCTTGTATTATTTTATCATTTTGTTTGATATGTTGACTTTATTTATGATGTAATTAAGCTAGTTTACCAGGTCATTAGGGTTAACTATGCTTAGAACCTTGCTTATTGAGTAAGCACATCAATTTATTATTTGATGTAAGCACCTCAAATTAGCTTAAGTTAGATTAGTTTCTAATCATTGTTTTAAGCTACATTAGGTGGGAAAAGACTTTTGAGGATGTGGTTGAGTGAAAGCTTTGGGTAGTTTTTAGGTATTTTGGTAATTTTACTTTAAGGACATTTTTTTCCATTCACACCTTTAGGGTTTCTCTTTGTAACCTATTTAAACTTTGTTTTCTTCTTCTTTGCAATAAAATTCACGACATTTTCATCAAACTTTCAAGCTTTTAAGCTTTGGCTATGGCTAAATTTCTTGTGAGGGAGGGATTCCCCTTTTCAAGTTCGAATTGACTTATCTAAGCTTGGCAACTTAGTGGCGTCTCCATTGCTAGAAAAATACAATATGATTTCATGCTTGTGGTTATCATGGATGTGATTTTCATGGTGGTTAGGGGCTAATCTTGGTTGGGTTTTGTTCCTACAAAATCAGTATTCAAAGTTCTTGGGGTTTTGAGAAAGATGCTTGGGGGTTTGCTTGGTTTCCTACCCAAGTGAGTTTCTTGTCATTTGGTATCAGAGCTCAGGGTTCTAAGGTATGATTTTCCTATCTTTATGTGTGTTTGATTGTGTTTTCATCTTTGTTCTTTGTTGATTTAGTTTCGGCATCTCAAGGTTTTACTTCCCACCTTGATTCGGCCATTGTAGGATCTTGTTGTTTCTTGCTGATTCTTGTTGATTGTGATCAAAATAGCATGAATAACATTCTTCCCTTTGAGTGTTTTTGATTGATCATGAGTAATTCTTTGAGTTAATCTTTGGCTACTTGGTCAAAATTGGGGCTTTTGTTTGTTCTTTGCATGAATCAAGTGTTTAGAGTTGTTAATTGTAAGTTACTAGGACGTTTTAACATTGTTATTAAGTTATTAGTGTCAAAAATCCAAAAAAAAAAGAATCAGATCAGATTCGACTAGTGAGATTTATTGATATATCTTGTCTTGCTATTATTGAATACATGCAATTAGTGTTGTTTCCATAGGTATTATTCATATCAAATTTGCAAAAAAAAAAAAAAATCAGAATTGACATCATTCATCTTGGTATTTACGTGAGCTTACTTGTTTGCATTCTTGTGAAGTTAGCACAATCTTGTGAGTTTGAGTGAAAGAAAGAAAGATTGAGTGCATTATTGATGAATGTGAATGTGTAATTGATGAAACAAATCTGAATGCACCAAATTTGGTGATTGGAGTGAGTTGTATCATTTTTATCTTGCTGATTTGTGTTGTTAATGTTGAAGAATCAAGTGAAGCGAGGTTGATTGCAACAAATTTGCACTAAATTCGTGTGTATCCAAGCAAGTATCACTTGCCACCTCTTGAAATATTGTTATTATAAGTGAAGAGGCAATAAATTCATCATTAGCTTGACATGGGAAGTTGTGTGTAATCATTTGTTTTTAAGGTGCTTGAAGAGGCAAGTAGCTGCATCACTTAGTTGCTTGCATAAACTATTTACTTGGCTTGTAATTTGACTGGCTGAATTCAAAATTGAGTTAGTTACATTGTAACTAGATCATTTATACTCATTTGCAAGTTGAAAGGTAGATATTACCACATTGTCGATTTTTTTTTTTTTATAGATAAAGTAAGTATATTAACCAAAGAAATAACAAAAGCACAGGGGCATACCCCAGAGAGCTAAGGAAGACAGGCCTTCCTAGCTACAGAACAAAAGCCAATTAGGCTAAAGATAAGCAAATAAAAAAATATCGTCGGATAGTTGCCAAGATTTTTGAAGCCATCTATTATCATATGAAAGCTTCACCTTTCTTGACAAACTAGCACGAGTCCGTACAGTAAACATAATATTGGTCAAGAGAACTCTATATGGACTATGAGACTCGTCATGTAGTCGAACATTCCTCTCATTCCATATGAAGTAAACTGCAGCGGCAAAGGATAATCGAACAAGTAAATGAACAATGATCCACTACTATACTGCGTCATCCACATAATAGTCTGCATCCAGTCACGAGAGCACCAATCTATACCACATTTAGCAAAAAGACGACCATATCTGAGAAGCAAATGAACACTTGAAGAAGAGATGATCTCTATCCTCCCCCGAATGACCACAAAGCACACACATAGAACAACCTGAAATGCCAAAAGCCATTAACCGATTATGAGTATAAGGCCTCCTTGAATCGTGAGCCAAGCATGAAAGCATGTCTTTGGAATGTGTTGGTTTATTCTAAGGTCCCAAGATCAAATCAAGACATGAAATAATGCGTGAATACATCAACGGAGGTAGCGGAATACTCACATTGATCGGTTATGTCGATTTGAAGACGAATGAAGGCCAAAAACGCACTGCCCTTCATGCAACTGCAACAGTCACTGTCCCTGCAAAACAGAAATTTGAGTGAAGAAACGGAGCTCCTAGCTTCGTCGGATGGATCCCGTCTCATGGTCGAACCTCCCTACCACCTTCGCAAGACTTGTAAGTGTGCTAGCACTTGAATTTCACCATGAAAATCCACTCTACTTGCTTCCCTCAAAGTCACGTTTTTGATGAAAAAACAGTGAGCAATTGGGCCCCTTGGGCGTGAGAGAAGAGAGAATTTTGAGAGAGATGAAATTGTGTATTAAGTTAAAATGATTTACCAAAAATCAATTTATATTTATGCCATAATATTTATTAAATTAATAATAAAATTATGACACAAAACATGCAATGGCTTAGAGTGTAAAACACTCAATTTCCATGCAATAACATTGAGTGCATTGTACACTATCTACATGCAATGACATTGAGTGCAATGTACACAATCTACATGCAAAGCATTAGAATGACATGTGTCATGTGGGCCCCACACGTTTCCAAATGAAAGTGGGCCCACGTGCACTCACGCGTTCGGGTTCGATATTTCTGAAATACCGAGCTTACGTCGCGACGTTAATTCAATCGAATTTAAATAAATAATTGCGCCTAGCGAAATTATTATTTACGTCGCTAACGAATTAATTCTAAATTAACTCGTTCACCCGAATTAAAATCTGATTTTAATTCCGCGTCGAAATCTAATTTCGTCTAATATATCGAATATATTAATATATCGATTAATTCCGAATTAATCGTTCTCTCTCTTTAGACGACATTTTATCCCGGATAAACATCTCCGTTATTAATCCTAGATTAATTTTCTCTCTCTTCTATTATAATCCCAGATTATTAAGAGTGCGAGTTGTGCGTCATCGGTGGATTATCGGGAAGCGACCCATGAGATCCCCGGATAATCTGGCAGTAAATACGGTCGTCGGAGTATCCGAATCACGTACGTACCAAGTACTACGTTCTACCGATTTACGAGACAAGGTCGACTCCTAGCAAAGCACCAAGTCTACCCAATTCTCCGGACATATCCATTTAAGAATATTAAGATCTGTATCAAGCGTAGTATACTAATGTATTGTGATATCGGCCCAGTATCGGATAATCACGTGCTAGGCCTGGGGCTGGATAAGTGTCTGCCCCGTACGAGCACATGTCGGATGTCTGGTAACTAGTCTCTATAATCGGATATACATGACCTTGTCATAATATCCCGATGGCCGCGCAGCACTTAAGAGCACTAATACCGTATCCTGCGTGACATCATCTCCAATATGACTGAAGTGATACTTCCATCTTGACATCACACCCAATACTCTACGACTCTCTGATAAACCCAGAAGTGGTGTACTCAGAACCCGTTTAAAGTCCCCTACCACCAAGACCAAAGTTTATCGATTATCGTAAGTATTAGCGATGTAAGTCTCAGGTTAAGACCATACACACCTACCTTGATTTCGGCCTCCCATAGACACATAGTCATAATACCAATGGGATTCCGAGGGGTCTATCCAGAGCGAAGCTGTTTCCCGTACCGTCGGTGAAACACGACCTCCTATCGCACTTGCATAAGTATCCAATACTTATATATATGAGAACTATGTCGTTGTGCCCTCACAAACGCGCACAAGTGCAATACTAGCCTATTCCGCATTATCGATGTCCAGTCTCGATAATACTACGGCTAGGGATATTTAATGATTAAACCTTCGGGGACTGATACTGTCTCATATCATTCTCAGTCCAGGTACTAATCATAGGGACCTCTCTTCATTTATATATCTATGGTGATCTAATCACAAATGATGAGAGTGCAATTTCCTTGTCACATAGTTAATTTGCTACAACAACACAATGATCTGTGCAAATAGTGACGCTATGGGTCATTTTGTCCAACAATCTCCCACTTGGCACATAGCCAGTCACTCAAGTGTCCCACACCTGAACTATGTACGGTTCGCTCAAATTGCTGAGGAAAGGTTTTCGTCAGCGGATTTGCTTAATTATCGTCTGACGCGATTTACACGATCATCACATCGCCACGATGTATGATCCGAACGAATCAGATGATATAGAAGTATATATCTGGATCGTCGATGAGACCTTTAATTCTTTAGCCTGTGCTGACGCCTAGCTCAGCTGCTAACAGAACCATATCTAATCTAATTAGATTTATTATCGATCCAAATGGCTTCTATTGCTGCCTCAGCTGCAGCAATAATCCGCTTTTGTTGTTAATTCGGCAACAGTTATCTTGCTCGGAAGATTTCCAGCTCACTGTCCCGGTTATTCAAACTTTATAGTACCGTAGTATTTTAATTGTTTGGAAACTTGCAGTAGTGATCCCAGTCACTTCAAGTTCTCCATCTCCATAGTTTAAGACAACATCTTTAGTTCTCTCAGATACTACCAGATGTTCTTAATCTTCAATCCAGTGACTATCACTTGGATTGACCCGATTGTGACTCCATATGCTCGAAGCGTATGAGACACCAATACAAGTACATTTTAAATGTACAATTTCCCAGAGAGTGTTAACAAACTCCAAATCTATCCCAGTAGATCTTTATTCCTTGAATAAAGGTTGTTACTCCCCAGAATTCTACGGAGAATTTCTATTGAAAGCCAAGCTTTCACCAATTGCTTTATGGGAATTTCACTGTCAGTGCGCTCTCGCTCTCTACTACCTCCTTATATACACAAGAATTATTTAGTTTTGAATCAAATCATAAACCATTATGATTATTTCAAAATAACAGTTCCAAGAACCTTATGCTTGCATCAATCCAAACATGGATCGAATAACCCGCAAACCTTGTTTGTCGGTTATACAAAATCGTCAGGATGTTGTAAAAATCCTCCAAAAGGTTTCCTTTTCAAGAAAGCGATTTTGATCTGTAACTGACATATTCCATAAATGAAATATACAGTTATCAACAAGCATCTTCAAAATGGACTTACCATGGCAACAGGTAAAAAGGTTGAACCGTTATTAACATAATGTTGATAACGATACCTTTCCGTCAAAAGCCTGCTTTGTACGTTGGTATGTTGCCTTCCATGTATGTCTTCCTTGAAGACGTTTAATGTACCATAGGCAAAATGCCTTGTGGTACAACAACTAGTATCCAAAATAGTTGTTATACATGGAATCCATTTCGGTTTCATGGCACTTTGCCATATTAGGGAGTCGATACCTCGTATCACTTCCTCATACGTAATCAGTTGGTGTACCTTAAAAGATTAAAATCTTTATGAGGTGAGATCAGAAACCCATACCCCAGGTTGTTTTCTGACTCTCTCTGATCTACGCGGTTTCTTGTGTATTTGAAGATTAATGGTATAGATTCATCATTGATGAACTATTTGTGTTCCATAAAGGACTTCGTGCTTTGAATAGTATTACTCCGATTTTCATCGAGTATCACTATCCTCCCACTGACCACTGCATATCGGTATTCCTCTCAGGAAAACCGCATGGTGAGCAACAATCACATTGTTCTCATGTGGGATTTATAAGTACTATACTTATGGTTTCCCTTAGGATAACCTATATTGGCACTAATCCAATTTGGGTCCTTTAGTTTGGTATCATCCAAACGTCATGCCTGGCATACCCAAATTATCAGGAATGAGAAACCTCGTTTCTTCCTTGTTCATATCCTATATGATATCTGTCAAACAGATTTATATGGAACCTTATTCTAAATAAGTTTTGCACTGTTAATACATATCCTGTTGAAGGAAATTATAGCTCAGAGCGACTCGTGATAAACCTTATGATGTCCAACAAAATTCGGTTTTTGGTTCGGACACACCATCTAACTAACGTGTCTCGGGAGGAGTCCTCATATGAAAGAATACCGTACTCTTTCATTTATATATGAAACTTACTGCTTAAGTATTTTCCATTTCGGTCTTACCGTGGCGGAATAATACTATAGCCGATCTTTTGTCTACTTCGTGTCGAAACTCTTAAAGTTTCCGATCTGTGTTCTTCAAAAGAAACACATAACCATAACGTGATGTCACATCCGTTAAGGTCACGAAATATTCATGTTCACATCTAGCCTAGCTAGATATGGGCCCACTTACTTCACCATGAATAGGGCTAACAGATCGGTGGCCCTTTTACTATTACCAAGTAAATAGTATTTTAGGTATTTAACCTAATAAACTAGATTCGTAGACCTTATTTGAATAGTCAAATCAGTCCTAGTACCCACTCTTCAAAAAGTGTGGATATACGAGTCTTGTTTAATAAACTAGATTTCGTAGACCTTATTTGAATAGTCAAATCAGTCCTAGTACCCACTCTTCAAAAGTGTGGATATACGAGTCTTGTTTAATTGTGTCCCAGACAACAATGCCACAAATAAGTCTCTATTGATCAAATCAATTTGAGCTATTTATTTGTCATTTTATATGTTTTTGAGATTTTATATATTCAAAATATAAATTCTGTTATTTACATCCAATGTATTTATCTCAGTATCATCTTTATATAATGAAACACTTTAGTGTTCTAGAATATAAAGGTTTTATCCGCATCGGATTAAACACTGATATAGAGATAATGTCTCTAGTCTAACTAGTTACATTATAACATTTCCTAATTTAAGTACATACCCAAATGGTAGTTCCTAAATTTAGGTATCTGCGGTCGAAACAGCGACTTTCGTCCCGTTTTCCGATTTGCAGAGAAATCTCGGCTTGAAGCCAGTATCCAGCTCACAGCGGATTCTTAACGTCAATACATATATTTTATGTACCACACTAAGTATTTAAAATCTAATTTTAATACTAGTTGTGAACATAACTTTGACAAATCTTTTTAAAGTTAGAGCCTCGCCCTTCTTTAATTCCTTCGTGTCTTCCATATCCAAATGGTAGTCACTTTGAGATATGTCAATTATCCTTTTCAATATTTCACAAACCTTTGGCCAAGCCTTGGGTTTCGGAATATCGAAACGATGTGCACCTTGTGCTACATGCCCTAATTGCAAACTTTGACTTTTCTCCACTAGAATAGTCAATTAATTCTCCAAGAATTATTAATTGCAATTTTAATACTTTTAAATCTAAAGATAGATTTATTGTAAGTATATTAATTAAGCACTAAAGTCATCATCACATAAATCTTCCAAAGACTTTATGCTCTACTATTTGCTTAATTATGGGCTTAGTAATAATAAGTTATTTTATCAAATAAATTAACCTATTATTAATTCCCAATTGAAAATTAAATCATTTAAAACATTTAATCCAAGGATTATATATTTTAAATATTCAACCTTTTCAATTCTTTACTTGATTTTAATAGTCCAACTATTTAATCAAATTATTAAGGTACTATTGATTACAATAATCCAATTATTTAATCAACTATAATTTTAATATTGATTACTATAATCCCATTATAAAATCAACTATCATTTAATTCAATTATATTGATTACTATAATCCAATTATAAAATCAACTATAATTTTAATATTGATTCTATAATCCCAATAAAATCAACTATCATTTAATTCAATTATATTGATTACTATAATCCAATTATAAAATCAACTATATATTGAATGAGTTTGTATATAGTCCAACTATATATAAATTTAAAACAACATAAATATTAGTCCAACTAATACTTTTGATTAATACGACGAGTAAAATGTAAATGAGCGTGTTTAGCGAGTATTGAACGAATGTTGCAAATTCAATACTTGCCTCCCACTATTTTTCGTCGAGTCTCTAACCCTCTGTGGAGTACTCGGGAAACCGTGTTTCCTAGTGGGCTAGGATCCTATTAAATAACACACAACCCTGACTTTGGCCAATAAAAAGCTGTATGCTATTTAACTAGGTAGATCTCACAGATCAATTGGATCTCATCCAATTCCTAGATCCGGTTAGGTGGACATCCAAGTCCGAAACATATGTATAATGTCAATGTATCCAATACATTTTCCTAACCATATCCTCTGAATCATTAGGCCTTGGCTTTGGCCAAACACAAACCTAATGATTCCAGTTAAGCGGGACCCATTGACGAGGAAAGTTTCGTAATCAATGTCATTGGACAAAAAGTGATCTGACTTTGGTCAATAAAAATCACGATTTGGACAAGACACCGATATGCAACAAAACTCTCATGATTCAAGTACATCCTTGATTGACAAAGGTCTTGACTTTGGTCAAAAACAAACCAATGCCAACTTCGGATCTTGAACAAGAATCATTCAATGGAAGGATATTTGCTTAATATAGATTGAGGGATTTTCGCGTGCAAATTGGCTACCAATTTAATTATCTTTGTTAAGGTCTCATCATCATACACCCTTAAACATGCATTCTAAATACATAATAAAGCGAGTATGAAATAAAATAATAATGATATGCGGATGGATACTTAACACATTGATCCTAGATCAAATCTCTCCCTTTCTCACTCAAGCTAGCACTTGTACTACTTCTACCCGTTACACTACACTTCTAAAGAAACCTCATATACATAGAGGGGAATAGGTGAGAAGAGAATACAAAGAGAAAGAAGGTGATAAGGCTGGACACGCAGGTCCAATTTAATAAATCGAATTTATTACAACAATTTCTAAAATTGCCCACCCGACTATATCCATCCGATATACATTATTCATTCAACACAACCACGTATTCACACACATAAGCATGCTATCAATCAATCTAATCAAATTAATTAATCTGATAATTAAGTGATCATCCAATGTTCAAACAACGATTTGATTTTGTTCGAGTCAAACTCGTTTTTTGCGAATAAGTACTTAAAGTACGAATTCATGAATTAAATTAAACTACATAATTAAATCCAATTTAACATGTATTTAATACTAATTCATTATTCAATTCTAAATTAAATATTGCACTTTATATTAATAAACCTTTTACGATTTAAATTCCAAATTCAATCGCGTCGGGACTCAAAGTCCGAATAACGTCCAACGTCAATTCAATTAAAGTCCAATGGGCTTTTGATTGATTTCTTAAGGCGTGGACTTTTGGTCAACTCGGGTCAAACCGATAACCAAAGTCCAATCCGGGATTTACCCATATAAGCCCATAAATCAATCTTGGCCCATTAGGCCCAATTGAACTTTAAAGGTTCATTAGTCGCAATT
Source organism: Zanthoxylum bungeanum (assembly GCA_019454045.1). Taxonomy (NCBI): domain Eukaryota; kingdom Viridiplantae; phylum Streptophyta; class Magnoliopsida; order Sapindales; family Rutaceae; genus Zanthoxylum; species Zanthoxylum bungeanum. The sequence goes on from SKCR01042123.1 coordinate 12,287, forward strand.
GGGCTTTATGGTTAAGGTTTTGGGCCCAATTGGATCCAATCCACTTGGCCTAAACCAAACTTGATAAATCAAGCCCAATAGGCCCAATTACAACTTTAAATTCTAATTTCCAAAATTAGGCCCAATTAATTAAATCCAAAAATCCAATTTTCACAATTTAATTACCAAAAGTGCATTATATGATTAATCAACTAAATCAACATTTCCAAAACACTAAATAGTCCAATTAATCATACTTAATTCATTATTACATGTCAAACACACATAATGAAAAATCAAACCCATAAACATGCTTCAATGCTCTCTCTCGGCCAAGGAAGGTGATTTTGTGTCCGATTCGGTTTCGATCCAATCGAACCTACAATCGACATCAATCAACATCCGATTTGATTTCATACACATCCAATGTCACAAAACCAAAATTACCAAGACATTCAATAGGGCTATACATTCGGCCAAGGTGAAGGAAATTGGGATTTTTTGTTCAATTCAAAATTCAATCAAATTGACTTCAAATTAACATCATCCTTTATCATTATAACTCATCCAATGAATTAAAATGAAAAAATTCCAAGAACTCCAAACTCCTACACATTCGGCCAACATGAATAATTGGGGAAAATTATTCCAAATCAATTTTCAACAAATTGTCCAACCAAAATGCAATAAAACATGTTATAAGCATACTTAAACAATCAATTTATTCAAATCATGCTCAACAAACATTTACCCAATTACCTTTTAAACCCTACAAATTTCATGCTTGCAACATTAGCTCATGATGCCATTGTTGGTTTATTCTAAGGTCCCAAGATCAAATCAAGACATGAAATAATGCGTGAATACACATCAACGGAGGTAGCGGAATACTCACATTGATCGGTTGGTCGATTTGGAGACGAATGAAGGCAAAAAACGCACTGCCCTTCAAAGCCAAACTGCAACAGTCCACTGTCCTGCAAAACAGAAATTTGAGTGAAGAAACGGAGCTCCTAGCTTCGTCGGATGGATCCCGTCTCATGGTCGAACCTCCCTACCACCTTCGCAAGACTTGTAAGTGTGCTAGCACTTGAATTTTCACCATGAAAATCCTCTTGCTTCCCTCAAAGTCACGTTTTTGTGATGAAAAAACAGTGAGCAATGTGGCCCCTTGGGCGTGAGAGAAGAGAGAATTTTTGAGAGAGATGAAATTGTGTATTAAGTTAAAATGATTTACCAAAAATCAATTTATATTTATGCCATAATATTTATTAAATTAATAATAAAATTATGACACAAAACATGCAATGGCTTAGAGTGTAAAACACTCAATTTCCATGCAATAACATTGAGTGCATTGTACACTATCTACATGCAATGACATTGAGTGCAATATACACAATCTACATGCAAAGCATTAGAATGACATGTGTCATGTGGGCCCCACACGTTTCAAAATGAAAGTGGGCCCACGTGCACTCACGCGTTCGGGTTCGATATTTCCGAAATACCGAGCTTACGTCGCGACGTTAATTCAATCGAATTTAAATAAATAATTGCGCCTAGCGAAATTATTATTTACGTCGCTAACGAATTAATTCTAAATTAACTCGTTTCACCGAATAAAATCTGATTTTAATTCCGCGTCGAAATCTAATTTCGTCTAATATATCGAATATATTAATATATCGATTAATTCCGAATTAATCGTTCTCTCTCTTTAGACGACATTTTATCCCGGATAAAACATCTCCGTTATTAATCCTAGATTAATTTTCTCTCTCTTCTATTATAATCCCAGATTATATAAGAGTGCGAGTTGTGCGTCATCGGTGGATTATCGGGAAGCGACCCATGAGATCCCCGGATAATCTGGCAGTAAATACGGTCGTCGGAGTATCCGAATCACGTACGTACCAAGTACTACGTTCTACCGATTTACGAGACAAGGTCGACTCCTAGCAAAGCACCAAGTCTACCCAATTCTCCGGACATATCCATTAAGAATATTAAGATCTGTATCAAGCGTAGTATACTAATGTATTGTGTGTATATCGGCCCAGTATCGGATAATCACGTGCTAGGCCTGGGGCTGGATAAGTGTCTGCCCCGTACGAAGCACATGTCGGATGTCTGGTAACTAGTCTCTATAATCGGATATACATGACCTTGTCATAATATCCCGATGGCCGCGCAGCACTTAAGAGCACTAATACCGTATCCTGCGTGACATCATCTCCAATATGACTGAAGTGATACTTCCATCTTGACATCACACCCCAATACTCTACGACTCTCTGATAAACCCAGAAGTGGTGTACTCAGAACCCGTTTAAAGTCCCCTACCACCAGAACCAAAGTTTATCGATTATCGTAAGTATTAGCGATGTAAGTCTCAGGTTAAGACCATACACACCTACCTTGATTTCGGCCTCCCATAGACACATAGTCATAATACCAATGGGATTCCGAGGGGTCTATCCAGAGCGAAGCTGTTTCCCGTACCGTCGGTGAAACACGACCTCCTATCGCACTTGCATAAGTATCCAATACTTATATATATGAGAACTATGCCGTTGTGCCCTCACAAACGCGCACAAGTGCAATACTAGCCTATTCCGCATTATCGATGTCCAGTCTCGATAATACTACGGCTAGGGATATTTAATGATTAAACCTTCGGGGACTGATACTGTCTCATATCATTCTCAGTCCAGGTACTAATCATAGGGACCTCTCTTCATTTATATATCTATGGTGATCTAATCACAAATGATGAGAGTGCAATTTCCTTGTCACATAGTTAATTTGCTACAACAACACAATGATCTGTGCAAATAGTGACGCTATGGGTCATTTTGTCCAACAGAATGGCCTTTGGAAACCAAACAATTCGGTACCAACTCACCCGTTACTTCTTACCCTCAACGCATCCCAAGCACTCCTGACCGAAAAAATACCTTTATGATCATCCTCCCACACCAGCACATCATCCTTCGTGTCACAAGGAACAAAATCCAAAGGCATAGAACTAGCCAATTGGAGAAGATTGGCTGACCTCACTGATGGTTAGCGCCAACAGTTACCATCAACAATAGCGGCCACCCTAGCCATCTTACTTATTCCTGAATCATAAATGACTCTCTCTCCCAAGGTATCCACAATTGGTCCTAGAGGGTGCCAATTGTCATACCATAATAAAGCCTTCTCACCATTCCCAATATGAAATCTCATCCTACGACGCACAAAATTATAAAGGCCTAAAATTTTCCGCCAACTCCATGAACAGTCACTGGGACATGTAACTTCCCAAAAACTACGCCCCATCAACAAGTAAGAACGAACCCACGTAGACCAAGAGTATTCCTTACCAGAATTAAGAAACCATAAGTGCTTAGTAATAGCCGCCTTATTCCAATCCTCTAGCTTCTTAATCCCCAAACATCATTCCTTGACAGACAAACAAATTATATCCCAAGCCACCTTCGCCCCTGTCGAAACAAGCTCACTACCCTTCCAAAGAAATGACCTCAAGATAGACTCCACCTTCTTAATTACAGTCTTTGGCAATATAAACAATGAAGACCAATACTTCTGGATAGAAAACAACACTGATTTAATTAGCTGTAAATTCCCTGCAAAAGAGAGATATTTACAACTCCAATTTTTAGCTCGGCCAATAATACGCTCTACAAGAACATTACAATTAGAAGCCTGAAGTTTTGAAGAAATCAACGGAACTCCCAGGTAACGCATAGGGAGCACACCTTCCTGAAAACCCAAAAGGCTGAGCAATTTGTGCTTGTATACTGAGGAAACACCACTAGAAAAAAATTGGCTATTTGCTGGATTAGGAACCAAACCAGACAACCCGATAAACTGATGAAGACAATCCCTTACCATGGAAACTGAAACCTTCTCTGCTCGACAAAAAATATGAGATCGTCAGCAAAACAGAGATGGGTAAGATGATTCTTAGAACACCACCAATTTTGAAACCTTGCTTTTGAGTCATCTTGTTAAGTAAGCCCGAGAGAACTTCCATAGCCAAAACAAAAAGATATGGAGACATAGGATCCCCCTAACGTAAACCACGACCTCCTGAAAAGAAACCATTCAACCCCCCCCATTAATAGAAACAGAAAACATAGTAGATGTCATACATTCTCCTATCCAACCAACCATCCTCTCAGGAAACCCAATAGTTCTCAGCACTTCCAACATAAAATCCCATCGAACTGTATCATAAGCCTTCATCAAATCAATCTTAAGAGCACACACATGGGCACCCCACCACTCATATGATAGTTCTTGACCAACTCCTGACATAATAAGATATTGTCACTAATACGTCGACCCGCCATAAAAGCAGATTGGTTGGAGCTTACCACGGAAGGAAGGACAATCTTAATCCGATCTGTAATAATCTTAGAGATACATTTATAGATAGTGTTGCAACAAGAGATAGGCCGAAAATCCTTGACCTTAGAAGGATTAGGGATCTTCGGAATAAGAGTAATAAATGTGGCATTCACCTGTTTCAAGAGCTTCCCTAAGATAAAAAATGAGCGAATAGCATGAATAACATCATCACCTACCACAATCAGGCTTTCTTGAAGAAACTTGAGTTAAAACCATCTGGTTCAGGAGCCTTATGATCTTTCAAAGAAAATAGTGCAGCCTTAATCTCCTCTTCTGAAACCTCTCGGCTAAGGACCTCTCTCTGCTCATCAGAAAAAAAACTGAGTAATGGTAGAGTGAAGAAGATCTCGATCAAAATCTGGCAAAATCGGCTGAGGCCCTAACATAGTACTATAAAAGGACACAATCTCCTTTTGGACTAATGTAGGATCCTCCAAACGAGTATTATCCTCTGTGGTTATAGAAGTTATCTTACTTCTCTGATGATGATTCTTCATAGCTTGGAAAAAAACTTCATATTCTGATCACCAAGATTAAGCCACTGAACTCGAGATTTCTATCTCATGAAATTTTCCTCATCTCGACTCAGATTTCCATAAAGCAAAGACAATCTCACCTCTTCACTTAGCAGAAATGGATCAGAATGAGACTCTTGTAGCGCACTCTGCACCCCCTCCAACTCCTTTCTAACACATGTGGTCCTCCCAAAAAGATTAGAAAAGTGATCTAAATTAAACTTCCGTAGCGCCACCTTCACACTCTTCAATTTCTTGCACAACCGAAACATTAGAGTACCACAAATATCCACATCCCAAGCTTTAGCTACCACTGACACAAAATCTGGATGCTCAGCCCAAAAATCAAAAAACTTAAAAGGAATCTTCCTTGTAGGGATCTTCAAGAGAGTACCCACCATAGGAGAATGATCTGAGATTCCAAGGGTAGAAACCTAGCTACTGAACCAGGAAAAGAGCACTCCCAAGAGGTGTTAGCGACCACCCGATCTAATTTCCGCCAAATAGGAAATCAATCTGTTTATTATGCCAAGTATACCTACAACTACAACCTGAAAACTGAACATCTGCCAAACCAGCCCGGCCCAAACACAAACCCAACTCATCCTTCCAAGAAGGCCAATCCAAACTGCCACCATGATGCTCAGAATGATCGGAAATCGCATTAAAATCCCCCACATTACTAACCACGGAGAGGTGTCAAACTCACAACCACTAGCAACCAAGTCAGCCCAAAGTTCTCGACGCTTCTCATAACTACATTCTCCATAAACCACTGTTACCATACAACTCCAAGCAGAAGAAACATGAGCAACACGACAATGAATAGCTTGAGGAGAAGACCGAATAACAATAACATCGACATCCGAGGGGTTCCAACATACCCAAATTCTTCCAAAAGGAAAACACCTGATTGAAAAAAAAACTTCCAAGAATGATTAATAGCACGAGACACATGTAGAAGATTATCAACCTTAACTTTAGTCTCAACCAGTCCACAAAGTGAAAGCTTCTCATCACGGAAAAACCTTCGAACTTCAGCCTGCTTAGTAGGGTCATTAAGACCCCGAATGTTCCAACAACCAAAAATCATTTAAATAATAAAGAGAAAACCAACACAACATATCATCTCCACATTCCACCACGAGGTGAATGGCTCTTTCGACCCCTCTTACCACCAGAGTTCTTCTTATTTTTACCACCCTGACCCAACCGTTTCTTCTCTAAAGAATCTTTAGCTTTCATTGCCAAAGAGTTATCAATACGAATGGGGGATACATCATCCTCACATTGCTCATTTACGGCCTCCTTACCAAGATCAGATATGGCTTCCTCATTATTTATAGAACCGGTATCCTTGGTTTCCAAAGCCACCGTACAACATAACTCCTTACTATGATCTACAGGCTTCTTGCTATTCGACATTCTCACTAAAGGGGAGCATTCCCCTTCTTCCTTATCAACACAAACAATAATGTCCACACATTTGGAACCTATCTCAAAGACATCAACTGGAACTAAAGCCAACTCCTCATGAGGCAAAGTTTCAACTGCCTTCACCACACCCTTACCCTTATTCTTCCTTGAAACTATTACCCATTCCTTATCCTTCTCATTATTTTTACTTGTACTTGCCGAACAATCTATAGGTTTAGGCATCCAAACTTTAGAAAGCTTTCTTTCCTCATCCTTAGGCTTGCTTTCCTCATCCTTAGGTACTCAACTAGGACAAGTACTGAATGTATGGCTAAATACCCCACAAGAATAACACTTGATAGGAATCCATTCAAACTCAGCTCGAATCTTAATCCACCTACCATTGGACCATTAAAAGTCAAAATCCTCAACTAAAGTATCCCTTGCATCAACTTCAACACAAACTCGAGCATAACTTAGCCTTATTTGAGATAAAGTGATATGATCTGCATGAAGTGGGCGCCCAACAACACTAGCCACAAAGCTCAACCCCTTAGAAGTCCAATACTCTAACGGAACATTGTATAGACGAACCCACACCGGAACCTTATGAACATCTTCTTTGGCGAGAGGCAAACCAGGTTGCCAATGTTTAAGAACTAATGGCCGATTGGCTATATGCCATGGAGCTCTCTCTATAACCACACATGCGTCTTGAAAGTTATCAAATTTAAAGAAGAAAAATCCATTGTCAGAAGATAACACCTCATGCAATCCAAATCTCCCCCACATCTTATGAGCAATAGAATTAACTACCTTGAAATGAAGTTTCTTGCCAACAAAATTGCCAACCAAGTATTCTTCCACACCAAACTACCTTCCTCTGCAACATTCAAAGGAGGGCAAACTTAAATACTTCCATCAATAACATTTGGTTTAATAAACTCAAGTGCAACGGAGCTAGATGAAGAAAACCGGTTCCCTTCACCATTTGAACCACCAAGAATATGCGCATAACTAGAGGTTTCATTCACATTTTTTCCATTTTTAAACTTATCCACAACACCATGGTTAAAACGTGCCACATCAGCAGTCACTTCAGATGCCACCTCACCATACTTATCTTTAGAAATAAAATTAACATCAGCCTTCCCATTTAAATTCGGCCCCATCACATTAATGCCAAGCTTATAATCACAATTAAAGCTTTCCATATTTACATTCGTAACATAAGGAATCAAATCTTTATTACCATTATCAATTCGCCCATTAATACTGACATGATCCAGGCCGACAACAAAGCAAACGACCCATTACAAGTACCAGAAGGGCCAATTGAGGCAGAGGACCAAAAGACTCAGAGAAGCAATGACGGGATTAGTTCAGAGTTTTATGGCCGATTGTAACAAACAAATAGAGACGCATGTGGGCTTCAATAGAGATGGCCCAAAGCCACTTCACTTGGCCCAAATTAGCTTCAAAGGCCTTTGAAGACTTGAAGACTTTTGTATTTTTATAATTTAGCCTTAGGGGCATTGTTGTCTTTATGCCTTTAGGGTTTCCCTTTGTAACCTTTTTTTTGGATAAGGTAAGTATTATAACCAAAAGAAAACTATACAAATAGCAAAGGGGCATACCCAGGCAACTAGAGAGGACAAGCCCTCCTAGAAGAAAAGCCAAAAGGCTACAAGTAAAGATCAACAGAAGATGTCATCGGGCAAGTGCCACGAAAGGTGAAGCCATTTATTGTCATAAGATGGTTTACCTTACGTAAAAAGCTAGCACGATTCCGAACATCAAAAACAATATCATATAAAAGAGCAGAAACAGGCCGAAGAGGCATATCATGAGTGCGAGCATTCCTCTCCCTCCAAATATGGTAGACTGACGCTGCAAAGGACAGACGAACCAATAGGTGACATAAAGAAGCATCGGTGAACTGACATAACCACTCAACAGTCTGACGCCAATCCCGGCGTCTCCAGTCTAACCCACACATAGCCAGAACAGACGACCAGACCCTCGAAGAGAAAAGACACTGGAAAAAAAGATGATCAATGTCCTCACTTGAACAACCACAGAGGATACAACGCGAGCAAGTAGAGATGCCAAACCTCATCAAACTATCTTGAGTACAAAGGCCTCCCTGAATAGACATCCAAAGAAGAAAGGAATGGCGGGGAATAGCCTTCCGGAACCAAACAACTCGAGACCAATGCATCAAGGTTCCCCTTGTCCGCATGGCATTCCAGGCACTATCCACAGAAAATCTCCCACTCCTATCATCCTCCCAAACTAGCACATCCTCCCTCAAACTAGAAGGAGACGGAAGATGGGACTGAGCCAAATCAACAAGGGCAGCAGACCTAGAAGGGGGCCAATGCCAAGCAGAATCAGAGATAATGGAAGCAACTGTGGCCATCCTATCCAAGCCAGAGTCATAAATCACTCTCTCACCCAACGTGTCCACAATCGGGCCCAGAGGATGCCAAAAATCAAACCACAATAAAGTCTTCTCACCATTCCCAATCCTAACTCTCATCCGCCGCCGGGACCAAGAACGAAGCTCCAAGATCTTACGCCAACTCCAAGAGCAGTCAGTAGGACAAGGGACCTCCCAAAAACTTCTCCCCCTCAACAAATAAGAGTGAACCCAATTCGACCAAGAGGAAACCTGGCCAGAACAAAGAAACCAAATGTGCTTAACAATAGCCGCTCTATTCCAAGAATCCAAACTCTTAATCCCCAGCCCCCCCTCCTTTAGAGGTAAACAAACTTTGCTCCAAGCCACTCTCGCCCCAGAAGAGGTGAGCGCACTACCCTTCCAAAGGAAAGAACGCAGAATCGTCTCCACCTTCCTAACAACAGACTTAGGAAGAATAAATAAGGAAGACCAATAAACTTGAATGGAGAACAAAACAGACTTAATAAGCTGAAGCCGACCCGCATAAGAGAGAAACTTACTACTCCAACTCTTAGCACGCATAACAATACGATCCACAAGAGAAGCACAATCAGAGGCCCGAAGTTTAGTAGAGATCAAAGGGACTCCCAAATACCGCACTGGAAGAATCCCTACTTGGAAACCCAAAACATGACCCAGATGGCCTTGAAGGGTAGAAGAGATACCAGAAGAGAAGAATTGACTTTTAGCTGGATTCGGGATTAAACCTGATAAACCACTGAACTGCCCGAGACAATCCTTGATCAAGGAAACCGAGGATACATCTGCATTACAAAAAATCATAAGGTCATCCGCAAAGCAGAGATGAGTAAGACGGTCCTTAGAACACCGCCAGTGGAACTTGAAACCCGGATTAGTAGCCATATTACGAAGAAGACCTGACAGAACTTCCATAGCCAAAACAAAGAGATAAGGAGACATAGGATCACCTTGTCGCAACCCACGACCCCCAGAGAAAAAACCATGCAACTCTCCATTAATAGACACAGAGAACCTAGTAGAAGTCATACACTCCTGAATCCAACCCACCATCCTCTCTGGAATACCAACAATCCGCAAAACCTCAACCAAGAAATCCCAACGAACAGTGTCATAAGCTTTCATCAAGTCAATCTTAAGAGCACATCTCGGGGAACTGCCAGTCCGGTGATAATTCCGAACCAATTCCTGACACAAAAGAATATTGTCGCTGATACGCCTTCCCGCAACAAAAGCAGATTGATTATGACTGATCACAGAAGGAAGGATAACCTTGATTCTATTCGCAATAAGCTTAGCAATACACTTGTAAATAGTATTACAACAAGAAATAGGCCTATAATCCTTAACCTGGGAAGGGTTAGGAATCTTAGGAATCAGAGCAATAGATGTAGCATTAACCTGCCTCAAAAGACGCCCAGAGGAAAAGAAGAGTGAATAGCACAAAGGACATCATTCCCCACAATATTCCAAGACTTCTTAAAGAAACCGAATTAAACCCATCTGGGCCTGGAGCTTTATTGTCCTTCAACCCGAACAGGACAGCCTTAATCTCCTCATTGAAACCTCCCTGGAAAGAGCCTCACTCTGCTCAGCCGTCACATGTCTATAATAGCAGATTGAAGGGCCACCCTATCAAAATCCTGCTGACCATGCTGAGGACCTAAAAGGGTCTCAAAAAAAGAAACAATCTCATCTCTAACCAAAACATCTTCCTCCACACGGGTCCCATCCTCCTTAGTTATAGAAGTAATCTTACTACGACCGTGAAAACTCTTCATAGCGGTAAAGAAGAATTTAGTATTCTGATCCCCAAGGTTAAGCCATTGAACACGAGATTTCTGTCTATTGAAGCCTTCCTCAGCCCGACTCAAATCACCATACAGTAACGAAAGACGAGCTTCTTCAGCTAGCAGAGCAGGGTCACTAGGGTAGTCCTGTAAAGCACACTGCACTCTGTCCAACTCCTTCCTAATCTCCAAAACTTGACACGGGATCTTAGAGAAATGCTCAACATTAAATATCTTCAATGCCAACTTAACACTCTTCAGCTTACAACATAAACGGAACATCGGAGTACCAAGAACATCAATATCCCACGCCTTAGCCACAACAGAGAGAAAATCATGATGATCAACCCAGAACTCAAAGAACTTAAAGGGGATTTTCCTCTTAGGGAGCTCTGCAAGCTTAACAACCATAAGAGAATGATCATAAATTCGGGGAGGAAGAAAGCGGGCAGAAGAACCCGGAAGAGACACTCCCAAGAAGAATTAACAAGAACACGGTCCAACTTACGCCAAATAGGAGACTGAATCTGCTTATTAAACAAGTAAACTGACAACCAGAGAACTGAAGATCATCCAACCCAGCCTGACCCAAACAGCAGCCCAGATCGTCTTTCCAAGCCGGCCAAGCCACAGACCCACCACAATGCTCAATCGGAGAGCGGATGGCATTGAAGTCTCCCAAAACAAGCCACAGGGAATCATCAAAAGCACTACCACTAGAAGTCAGGTCAGCCCAAAGATCCCGACGCTTCTCGTAGTCACACTCACCATAAACCACCGAAACTACACAATTCCACATCCCAGAAATATGAGTCACACTACAATGAATAACTTGAGCTGAAGAATGAATAATGCTAACATCAATGTCACTAGGGTTCCAACAAACCCAGATACGACCAAACGGGCTAATATCAGAGTGGCAAAAAAACTTCCATGAAGGATTAATCGCACGAGAGATATTCATAAAATTAACCTCCTTAACCTTGGTTTCAACTAAACCACACAACGAGAGCTTCTCATCACAAAGAAACCTCCTAACTTCAGCATGTTTTAATGGGTCATTGAGACCCCGAATGTTCCAACAACCAAAAATCATTAAAACAGAGAAGAATAGAGCCAAACCCAACAAATCAGCGTCGACGACCCCCCCTAGGGGACTGCCGTTTCTGACTCCTCTTACCACCAGAACCCTTTCTAGATTTGTTACCATAAGCCAATTTCTTGAAATCCAGAGAGTCAATAGCCTTATTACCCAAACTGTTAACCATGGGAGTAGGCGAATCATAAGCTACAGAAGGCGAGCACTCAGCTAAATCAGATTTAGGAAGATCCTCAACAAGATGTGAAGAAGCAAGGGAACACTCACCTTTCATATTTCCATCTGTCTCCACAGAAACTGTCTCAGAAGAAACCACAGGCAGGAAGGAGCAACCAGAGTCGAATCCAACCCATTAGAAGAACACTCACCCAAAACAAGAGTCCTGTCAACATACTGAGGCATATCACCCTCGAACTAACAGGAGTGGTCACAGAAGCTCCCTTACCTTTCTTCTTTTTAGTGACCGGGATCCAGGCACCCTCCTGATCCTTAGTAGTGTCAACCATAACATCTTTATTCATAGACGGAATAGATGGCTTGGGAATTCTGGACTGAGAAGGTTTATTAACCTCCTTACTATGAGCCTTTTTAGGGAAAGAATTCACCGAATGGCCCCCTTTGTAACACTATTAAGCTTTCTTTCTTTTTCATTTGGAGGACAATCAACAAAATTTATAAAACTCAAAAGCTTAAAGCTTTGGCTATTGCCGAATTCTTGTAAGTGAGGGATTCCCCTTTTAAAATTTGAATCGACTTATCTAAGTTTTGGCAAACTTAGTGGCGTCTCCATTGCTAGCAAAACACTACAATGATTCATTTAAAGGTTCTCAAGGGCAAGTTCTTTGTGGGTCTTCTTTGTGGCCTTGGAAGGGTTTTGTTTCTACAAAATCAAATTCGCGGTTCTTGGGGTTCTGTCCGTTGCTTGGGGTTTGCTTGGATTTCGAATCCAAGTGGGTTTCTTGTCATTTGGTATCTAGAGCTCAGGGTTCCAAGGTCTGATTTTTCCTATCTCTTCTTTTTGTTTGATTCTGTTTTTATTTTCGTTCTTGTTATTTTCGTTTCAGTTCTTGTTGGATCTTGTTTCTGTTTTCATTTTGTTTATTTCTGGATCTGATTTTGCTGTGTTTTGCATATCAGTTCATCTTTTATCATTTTCCAGTTCTGGGTTTTTGTTCTGTTCTTCATATCAGTTCGTCATATACTTTCTGTTATTTAGCATATGTTGAAGAAATAAGCATGTTCTTTGGCGGCTGTGTGTTGTTTCTAAAACCCTAGTGAAGTTTGAAATCTGACTCTGAATTGAGACCCTAAAACTTAGCCTTTGAATTCAGACCCTGAAATCAGACTCTAAGAACTTAGCCTTTGAAATCTGACTCTAAAATTAGACCCTGAAACTTAGTCTCTGAAATCAGACCCTGAAGATTAGCCTCTAAAAATCAGACTCTGAAATCAGACCCTGAAAAGTAACCTCTGAAATCAGACCCTGACCAGTAACCTCTGAAATCAGACCCTGACCAGTAGCCTCTGAAATCAGACCCTGAAAAGTAACCTCTGAAATCAGACACTGACCAGTAGCCTCTGAAATCAGACACTGACCAAAAGCCTCTGAAATCAGACCCTGAAAATCAGCCTCTGAAATCAGAACCTTAATCAGCCTCTGAAATCAGAAAATTAAACAGCTTCTGAAGTTATAAAAAAAAAGGGACTTCAGTGATAGTGATCACTTGAGCAGGAAAAAAAAAAGAGTAAAAAAAGTGAATTTTTTTGGTTGAATTTAGTTTGTTCCATATTATCATTTAGGTGCCCGTGGAGGGTATCCTATCAAAATTTCTATAGCGGTGCCAAAATTTCTCCCAAAATTGCATACGACCGCGAATTTACATGCTTATTTTTTTTTTTCAATTGTGCTAATTGTTCACTTCTTTATTCCAAATACTTTAGTTTAAGTATTATTGATTGAGTCTTCGTCGTTGCTATTCCTGTTCGCATTTTATTTCCACTTGTCCCATATATATTATTAGACCGTTGTGTTTCATGCTGGCTTGAGGACTACATTTGGTTTGTATTCTTGGATTGAGTGTGATTCACATTTGAATTGAGGACGAACTCAAGAGTGGTAAAAGGCAGTGATTGTGAGCACAATATCGGGTAAAAGCCAATAGAGTGCAAACACGAGTGGAGTGATATCATTCGAGTGTAAACACGTGAGATTGTGAGGATTTACATATTTTCTTTACTTTCTTGATATTTATAATCTGTTTGTTTAGTGTTGAGATGGCAGGTCTAACCACTGATGAAAAGCTTGAGGCTTTGGATAGGAAATTTACAGATATGATGGAGAATATGAATGCTGCTTTGGAGAGATTGACCAAGAGTGTAGAGAGTATTCAAACTGGTAGCGGTCCCAGAGCACCACCACCCCAGCATATACCACCACCTCAGAATGTACCACCACCTCATAATGTGCCACCTCGACGTTTGTACCACCACAGTATGTACCACCAGATGAAGAGGAAGCTGAAAATGAGTTTGATGATTCTGATGGTCTTGATGATGTGGAGGAGAGATTTCAGCCTGGGCATGATAGGAGGCCTAATAGGAGGTTTGATAGGAGGAATGATATGAGGGATAGGCGATTTGATGATAGAGGTGCATTTGATGCCAGAAGAGGGGATTATGATAGGAGGGAATATGGTAGACGAAGAGATGTAGATGGTGATCTAGGTAGCATCAAGATCAAGATACCAACATTCCATGGCAAGAATGATCCTGAAGCTTATTTAGAATGGGAAAGGAAAATAGAATTGATTTTCAACTATCATCACTACTCAGACGAGAAGAAGATCAATCTGGCAGCGATTGAGTTTACCGATTACGCTATGATTTGGTGGGATCAGCTTGTCTCTACTCGGAGGAGAAATTATGAGAGACCGGTTCAGACATGAGCAGAACTTAGAGGTCTCCTGAGAAAGAGATTTATACCCACCATTACTATAGGGAATTGTATCAGAAACTACAACATCTATATCAGGGGACCAAGAGTGTTGAGGACTATTACACCGAGATGAAAGTTGCCATGATCAGGGCAAATGTAATTGAGGATGCAGAAGCTACTATGGCACGATTTCTAGGGGGCTTGAATAGAGAGATTGCAAACATGGTAGAGTTGCATCACTATGTTGATTTGGAGGATATGCTTCACATGGCTATCAAGGTAGAAAGGCAACTAAAGAAAAAGTCAACATCCAGATTTGGCACTCAGGCTACTTCTACATGGAAGGGGAAATGGGTTCAGAATGAGAAGCGAGATGGAGGCTTTGACAAGCCTAGAGGTGATTTCAGTGGAGGCTTCAATAAGCCTAGGGCCGAACCTAGTGCCAAAGGTAAAGAGGCTGCAGAACCGAGCAAAACTAGACCAAAACCTGAGGGTGCAGCTACTAGAACTAAGGATGTAAAGTGATTCAAATGTTTGGGCATGGGACACTATGCCTCACAATGTCCAAATAGGCGTACCTTAGTGATTGATAAAAGGAGTCGAGATGTGTACTCTACCGATAGTGAGGTTGAGGATGAGATGCCAGAGTTGGAGGATGCTAGTGACCATGAGGGAGCTGCAATACCCGCTGAATAACTTATCCTTAGTTTTTAAGCGTGCTTTGAGTGCTCATGTTGTAGAGGATGAGAGTGTGCAGCAGAGAGAGAACATATTCCATACTAGGTGCCGTGTGAATGACAAGGGATGTAATATGATCATAGATGGGGGTAGTTGTACTAATGTTGCTAGCACAGCTTTGATTGAGCGATTGAGGTTGAGTTATTTGAGACACCCGAAGCCTATAAGTTGCAGTGGTTAAATGATTGTGGGGAAATAAGTGTGACAAAGCAGGTATTGTTGAGCTTCACCATTGGCCTACACAGATAACCAGAAGATGTCATCGGGCAAGTGCCACGAAGGTGAGCCATTTATTGTCATAAGATGGTTTCACCTTACGTAAAAAGCTAGCATGATTCCGAACATCAAAAACAATATCATAAAGAAGAGCAGAAACAGGCCGAAGAGGCATATCATGAGTGCGAGCATTCCTCTCTGACAAGGAACCCACTTGGATTCGAAATCCAAGCAAACCCCAAGCAACGGACGGAACCCCAAGAACCGCGAAATGATTTTGTAGAAACAAAACCCTTCTAAGGCCACAAAGAAGACCCACAAAGAACTTGCCCTTGAGAACCTTTAAGATGAATCCTTGTATTGTTTTGCTAGCAATGGAGACGCCACTAAGTGTGCCAAACTTAGATAAGTCGATTCAAACTTGAAAAGGGGAATCCCTCCCTTACAATTAATTCGGCCATAGCCAAAGCTTTAAGCTTTGAGTTTACAAAATTCGTTGGTTTCCTCAAATGAAGAAGAAAGTAAGCTTAAATATTGTTACAACAAGGAAACCCTAAAGGCATAAAGACAATAATGCCCCTAAAAACGAAATTACACAAATATCAAGTCTTTAAGTCTTAAAATGCCTAGAAAGCTTTATTCTAAACTGATTTGGGCCAAGTGAAATGGCTTTGGGCCCTTTCCATCGAAGCCCACATGCGCCTCTATTTGTTTGTTGCAGCCGGCCATAAAACTCTGAACTAATCTCGCCATTGCTTCTCTGAGTCTTTTGGTCCTCTGCCTCATAATTGGCCCTTCTGGTACTTGTAATGCGTCATTTGGTTTGTTGTCTGCCTGGATCATGTCATCCCCTTCCTCTTGAAAAGGATTCGACCTCGAATCTGTACCTGCATCAAAAGGAGTTAAGTCAGAAACATTAAATGTAGCAGACACATTATACTTACCTTGTAAATCCAGCTTGTATGCATTGTCATTAATCCGTTCCAAAACTTGAAATGGACCATCCCCTCTCGGTTGTAGCTTAGATTTACGTTGTTCAGGAAATCTCTCCTTGCGCATGTGTACCCAAACCCAATCTCCAGGCTGACATACCACACGCTTTCTTCCCTTATTAGCATGAGAAGCATATTGCTCATTCTTTCGTTGTATTTGCTCTCTTGCTTTTCATGTATGTGCTTCACCAAATCGGCCTTCCTTTTTCCATCTAGCCCCCGCGTGCTCATCAACAGGCAAAGGTAACAAATCCAATGGAGTTAGTGGCTGAAAACCATAAACAATTTCAAAAGGTGTGAAAATGAAGTAGAAGAATGAATGCTACGATTATATGCAAACTCAATAAATGGCAAACAATCTTCCCAACTCTTCAAATTCTTGCCAACTATAGTGCGCAATAATTGAGATAAAGTCCTATTAACTACCTCTGTTTGTCCGTCAGTCTGTGGATGACATGTGGTAGAATACAATAGTTTGGTGCCTAGTTTAGCCCACAACACCTTCCAAAACGGCTAAGGAACTTAACATCTCTATCAGATACAATACTCCTAGGTATACCATGGAGTCGCACTATGTCTCTGAAAAATAAATCTGCAATGTTTGTAGCATCATCGGTTTTATGACATGCAATGAAATGAGCCATTTTACTAAACCTATCAACTACAACAAAGATTGAATCTCTACCTCTCTTTGTCCTAGGCAAACCTAACACAAAATCCATCGATATATCAACCCAGGGTTCACTAGGTACAGGCAAAGGAGTATACAAACCATGTGGCATTAATTTAGATTTAGCATGCTTACATGTTAGACACTTATCACAAATTCGCTCAACATCACGTTTCATTTTAGGCCAATAAAAGTGCTCATGTAAAATAGCTAAAGTCTTAGTAATCCCAAAATGCCCCATCAAACCTCCCCCATGCGCTTCTTTCACAAGCAACTCACACATACTACAAGCAGGGACACACAACATGTTCTCTTAAATAAGAATCCGTCATGAATGTAAAACTTTCCAAAAGATGACTTTGCACAAGTAGTATAAATCTCACCAAATCAGAATCACACTCATATAATTCCTTAATCAAATCAAATCCCAACATCCGAGCATGCATTGAAGTAAGTAAAACATACCTGCGAGAGATAATGCATCGGCCACTATGTTTTCTTTACCTTGCTTGTAGCGTATAACATATGGAAATGACTCAACGAATTCCATCCATTTTGCGTGTCGCTTATTCAGCTTACCTGACCTTCAAGTGTTTTAATGATTCATGGTCGGTGTGGATCACGAACTCTTTAGGCCACAAGTAGTGCTGCCATGTCTCAAGTGCTCTCACAAGCGCATATAACTCTTTGTCATACGTGGGGTACCTCAAAGCTGCTCCATTCAGCTTCTCACTAAAATAGGCTATTGGCCGCTTTTCTTGCATGAGAACTGCTCCAATACCTAACCCTGATGCGTCGCACTCAATCTCAAATGTCTTCTCGAAGTTGGGTAGTGCTAAAATGGGTGCACTGCATAACTTCGCTTTAAGGTCCTGGAATGCTCGCTCTTGCGCCTCGCCCCATTGAAAACCAACTGTCTTTTTACTACCTCAGTCAATGGCGCGGCAATGCTACTGAAGTCCTTGACAAATCTCCTATAGAAGCTCGCTAACCCATGAAAGCTTCGGACTTCTGTCACTGTAGTTGGTGTAGGCCATTCCTGAATTGCCTTACCTTCTCCACATCTACCTCGATGCCATCTGCACTCACAACAAAGCCAAGAAAAACAATTCTATCCATGCAAAATGTGCATTTTTCAGAGTTAGCATACAATTGTTCTTTTCGTAAAACATCAAGTACATGCTCCAAATGCATTACATGCTCATCTACTGTTTTACTATAAACTAAGATGTCATCAAAGTAAACCACAACAAACTTACCTAAAAATGCACGCATAACATGATTCATCAATCTCATAAATGTGCTAGGTGCGTTTGAGAGACCAAATGGCATAACTAACCATTCATACAAGCCATACTTAGTCTTAAATGCAGTTTTCCACTCATCTCCCTCTCTCATGCGAATTTGATGGTATCCACTCTTTAAATCAATCTTACTAAAAATTTTGGAACCATGCAATTCATCCAACATGTCATCTAGCCTAGGAATGGGGTGACGATACTTTACCGTAATATTGTTGATAGCTCGGCAGTCAACGCACATACGCCACGTCCCATCTTTCTTAGGAACTAGAAGCACTGGTACTGCACAAGGACTCATGCTTTCCCTTACATACCCCTTGTCCATCAACTCCCGTACTTGCCTTTGTAGCTCCTTTGTCTCCTCATGATTGCTCCTATAAGCCGGTCTGTTAGGAATACTGCTCCAGGTATGAAGTCAATCTGGTGTTCAATACCTCTAATGGGTGGAAGCCCACTAGGTATGTCCTCTGTCAGTACGTCACTGTAATCCTGCAAAAGAGATGAAATAGACACAGGAAGCAAATGGTCAGAGTTAGTAAAATAAATATGAGGCTCCTTATAGACTAACAATAACATGAGCTTGCTAGCCTTGAACGCTTTCCTTGCTTCACCCTCACCCATGTAGAAACTCTTTTTAACTCTCTCTTTTGTTTCCCCCTTACGTTCACTCACACTCCCCTTGGAAACTCCCACGGCCTTGGCCTTATTTTTCTCACCAGATACACCACTCTCACTAGTCTCACCCAAGGTGGTGTTTCCCTTCGCTCTCTCTTTGTCACGCTCAAGTTGCAACTTAACCTGATCTTCATGGACTTGTGCAGGTGTAAGTGGGTACAATGTAATGGGTTTTCCCTTATGCTGGAAAGAGTACTTGTTCTTGAACCCATCATGAATAACCTTCTTATCAAACTGCCACGGCCTGCCCAAAAGAATATGTCCTGCATGCATCGGTTATCACATCACATAGGACATCATCTGTGTATGGCCCAATGGTAAAGCTCAACAGTACCTGCTTTGTCACACTTATCTCCCCACAATCATTTAACCACTGCAACTTGTAAGGCTTCGGGTTGTCTCAAGCAACTCAACCCCAATCGCTCAATCAAAGCTGTGCTAGCAACATTAGTACAACTGCCCCCATCTATGATCATACTACACCCATTGCCATTCACACGGCACCTAGTATGGAATATGTTCTCCCTCTGCTGCACACTCTCATCCTCTACAACAAGTGCACTCAAAGCACGCTTGACAACTAAGGATAAGTTATCCAGCGGGTATGTAGCTCCCTCATGGTCACTAGCATCCTCCAACTCTGGCATCTCCTCCTCAACCTCACTATCGGTAGAGTACACATCTCCACTCTTTTTATCAATCACTAAGGTACGCCTATTGGGACATTGTGAAGCATAGTGTCCCATGCCCAAACACTTGAAACACTTGACATCTTTAGTTCTAGCAGCTGCGCCCTCAGGTTTGGTCTAGTTTTGCTCGGTTCCGCAACCTCTTTTACCTTGGCACTAGGTTCGGCCCTAGGCTTATTAAAGCCTCCACTGAATTCGCCTCTAGGCTTGTCAAAGCCCCATCTCGCTTCTCATTCGGAACCCATTTCCCTTTCCATGCAGAAGTAGCCTGAGTACCAAATCTGGATGTTGACTTTTTCTTGAGTTGCCTTTCTATCTTGATAGCCATGTGAAGCATATCCTCCAAATCAACATAATGATGCAACTCCACCATGTTTGCAATCTCTCTATTCAAGCCCCCTAGAAACCGTGCCATAGTAGCTTCTGCATCCTTTTTTTTTGGATAAGGTAAGTATTATAACCAAAAGAAAACTATACAAAAGCAAAGGGGCAACCCCCAGGATCTAGAGAGGACATGCCCTCCTAGAAGAAAGCCAAACGGCTACAAGAGATCAACTAAAGATGTCATCGGGCAAGTGCACGAAAGGTGAAGCCATTTATTGTCATAAGATGGAGTCACCTTACGTAAAGAACTAACACGATTCCGAACATCAAAAACAATATCATATAGAAGAACAGAAACTGGCCTAAGAGGGCATATCATGAGTGCGAGCATTCCTCTCCCTCCATATATGGTAAACTGACGCTGCAAAGGACAGACGAACCAGAAGATGATATTAAGAGGCACCAGAGAATGACAAAGACTCAACAGTTTGGCGCCAATCTCGACAGCTCCAATCTAAACCACACATGGCTAACACAGACGACCAAACCCTCGATGAAAAGAGGCACTGAAATAAAGATGATCGATGTCCTCACTCGAACAACCACAAAGGATACACCTGCGAGCATGAGGATATACCCAAATTTCATTAGACTGTCCTGAGTACAAAGGCCTCCCTCAACTACATTTGCCCTGATCATGGCAACTTCCATCTTTGTGTAATAGTCCTCAACACTTTTGGTCCCCTGATACAGATGTTGTAGTTTTTGATACAACTCCCTATAGTAATGGCTGGGTATAAATCTCTTTCTCATGAGACCCCTAAGTTCTGCCCATGTCTGAAGGTCTCTCATAGTTTCTCCTCCGAGTAGAGACAAGCTGATCCCACCAAATCATAGCATAATCGGAAACTCAATTGCTGCTAGACTGATCTTCTTCTCGTCTTCTGAGTAGTGATGACAGTTGAAAATCAATTCTATTTTCTTTTCCCATTCTAAATCAGCTTCAGGATAATTCTTGCCTTGGAATGTTGGTATCTTGATCTGATGCACCTAGATCACATCTATATCTCCGCTACAATATCCTCTCCGATCTAATCCCCTATTCTGCATCAAATTGCACTCTATCAGCACACCGTCTATCCCCCTATTAATTCTCCTATTCAAAACCTCATCATTTAGGCCTCTATTCAGCCAGGCTAAAAATTCTCTCCTCACATCATCAAAACCATCAGAATCTCAAACTCATTTCAGCTTCCTCTTCATCTGGTGGTACATACTGTTGACATGAGTCCAACCACACCAGAGACATTACAGCATGCAGCTAACAACTTGGAAGAACCCATGCAGTTCCAACAGGTCCAATCACTCGCCAAAGAGCAAAGAAGATCAGAGAGGCCTTTGCGGGACTAGCTCAGAGCTATGTGACCAGTTGCAGCAACCGAGTCAAGTGCACACCAGAGACATATATGGGCATAACCAGAGAGGTCCCCAAGCTATTTCATTTGACCCAGATCAGCTCAGACTGAAGCATAGCAGAGTAGCTTCAGCACCAGCATCCTTTTGACCCGATTTCACCCATTTTGGGACCATGTTGAATTCGGCCAAATGGGGGCATTTTTGTCATTTGTGCTCGACATTTTGACTTTATTTATGATGTAATTAGCATGGTTGACTATGCCATTAGGCTTAATTATGCTTAGAACCTTGCTTATTGAGTAAGCACGTCAATTTACTATTTGATGTAAGCACCTCAAATTAGCTTAAGTTAGATTAGTTTCTAATCATTGTTTTAAGCTACTTTAGGTGGGAAAAGACTTTTGGGGACGTGCTTGAGTGAATGGTTTGGGTAGTTTTCAGGTCTTTGGTAATTTCACTTTAGGGACATTTTTGTCCATTCACACCTTAGGTTTCTCTTTTGTACCTATTTAAACTTTGTTTTCTTCTTCTTTGGAATAACATTCACGACATTTTCATCAACTTTGAAGCTTTTAAGCTTTGGCTATGGCTAAATTTCTTGTAAGGGAGGGATTCCCCTTTTCAAGTTCAAATTGACTTATCTAAGCTTGGCAACTTAGTGGCGTCTCCATTGCTAGCAAAATACAATCTGATTTCATGCTTGTGGTTATCATGGACGTGAGTTTCATGGTGGTTAGGGGCTGATCTTGGTTGGGTTTTGTTCCTACAAAATCAGTATTCAAAGTTCTTGGGGTTTTGAGAAAGATGCTTGGGGTTTGCTTGGTTTCCAACCCAAGTGAGTTCTTGTCATTTGGTATCATGAGCTTAGGGTTCTGAGGTCTGATTTCCTATCCTTTGTGTTGTTTAATCTTGTATTCATCTTTGTTTTTGTTGTGTTGTTGATTTCGGCCATAAGGAATTTGTCCTCAAGTTTCGGCCATTGGTGTTCTTTGTTGTTTCTTGTTGTTTCTTGCAGATTTGTAATCCTTGTTGCATGAATAACAATCTGTCCTTTAGTAGTTTGTGCTAATTTTGAGTATTTCTTTGAGTTAAGCTTTGGCTACTTAGGTCAAAATTGGGGCTTTTGTGTTTTTTGCTTGAATCAAGTGTTTAGTTGTTAATTGTAAGTTACTAGGACGTGTTTAACATTGTTATTAAGTTATTAGTTCAAAAATCAAAAAAAAAAAAAAAAAAATGCATCAGGTCAGATTCGGCCAAGGAAGAACCATCACCACCCTTGCTTTGTTCTTGCCATATACATGTCACTTAGCTTGTTTTCAATAGGTATTGTTCATATCTACTTTGAGAAAATCAGATTGCACTTCATTACTCCTAGCATTGCTTGAACTAGCTTGTTTGCAATCTTTGTGAAGTTGTTGCAATCTTGTGAAGTGTGTGGAAAACAAGTTTGTTTGAGTGATTTGGTGAGGCATTTGAGTGAATGAGTGTTGAAACAAAATGAAATGCTTATGGATTGATGAGGCCGTGACTTACTCCTGAAGTTTACTTAAGCTTGTGTGTTGTTAACTTTGTGAGACAAGTCTGGTTGCTTTGTTACACATATTGCCGTGAGTAAGATGCTTGATGTGCTTATGTTGAAGCATGAATTAACAAGTGTGCTTGCTGATTTGCGTGAGCTATCATTAGCTTGACATTGGATTTGTGTTGAAATCATTAGCATGACATTGAAAATGGAAGCACTCATGAGCTTGACATGGAAACTTGAGTAGCCATCATTGCATTTGAGAGGTGCTTGAAGAGGCAAGTTGCTGCATCACCAAGCTAGTTGGAAAAAGTGTTTAGTTGGTTTGTAACTTACCATTGCCGAATTGACATGCTTACTTGACCTACTTGTAAGCTACTTACGTAAGCAGCTGAGTCACCTACTTGTTTTGAAAAAAAAAAAGTGAAAAAAAAGAAGAAAGAGAATTGGTCGCATTGTGCTTAGCTTGATTAGACCATTTGCAAGTTGATTGGATTGCTTTACATGAGTTACATTGATTTGATTTGGTTTGTATTGGTTTGAGCTTGAAAGACTATATTTGTGTTATTGCCGAATTGAAATCCTTTGTGCTTTGTGTTTCATTGGAGTGTAAACACTTGTGAGTGTGTGTGAGAAGAAAAGAAAGGTGAGCTCAAACACTATAGTGAGTGACCACAAGATTACTTCAGTGACACGTTGATTGCTTGCTTGCTTATTTATTGCATTTAGCTAACTCGTCATTCTTTCTTATTCTGAACACTCTAGCTATAGGTTTCTTTCAATTGAGTCTCCGTGATTACTTATCTTATTTTCTTTATTCCACCTGCTCTATATATACATTGTGTTTCTGCTAGCTTGTGGACTACATCTTAACCATTCTGGGAATTGAGTTGATTTGTAATTGAATTGAGGAAGAACTCAATAGTGGTAAAAGGCAGTGAGTGTGAGCACAGTATCGGGTAAAAGCCAATAGAGTACAAACACGAGTGGAGTGATATAATTGAGTGTAAACACGTGAGATTGTGAGCTTGAGAGGATTTTACATATCGTATTACTTTCTTGTTATTACTAATTTGTTTGTTGAGCTTTGAAATGGCAGGTGTTAGTTTAACCGTCGATGAGAAGCTTGCAGCTATGGATAGAAAGTTTACAGATATGATGGAGAATATGAATGCTGCATTGGAAAGGTTGTCCAAGAGTGTAGAGAGTATTCAGTCGGGCAGTGTTCCCAGAGCACCACCACCTCAGAATGTACCACCACCTCATAATGTACTACCACCTCATAATGTACCACCACCTCATAATGTGCCACCACGTCGAGTACCACCGCAACATATACCATCAGATGAAGAAGAAGCCGAGAATGACTTTGATGATTTTGATGATCTTGATGATGTTGAGGAGAGGTTTCAGCCTAGACAAGATAGGAGGCATGGTAGGGGGTTTGGTAGTAGAGGGGTTTGGGGGGGATGGGAGACATGATAGGAGGAGGGAGAGACGATTTGATGATAGAGGTGCATTTGATGATAGGCGAGGGGATTATGATCGAAGGGGTTTTGTAGACGGGGGACTTAGATGGAGATCTAGGTAGCATTAAAATCAAGATACCAACCTTTCAGGGGAAGAATGATCCCGAGGCTTATTTGGAATGGGAGAAGAAGATTGAGCTGATATTCAATTGCCATCACTACTCAGATGAGAAGAAAATCAGTCTGGCAGCTATTGAGTTTACTGATTATGCCATGATATGGTGGGATCAGCTTGTTACTACTCGGAGAAGAAACTATGAGAGACCAGTTCAGACTTGGGAAGAACTCAGAGGTCTTATGAGGAAGAGGTTCATTCCGAGCCATTACTACCGTGAGTTGTATCAGAAGCTACAACATCTGTATCAAGGGTACCAAGAGTGTTGAGGATTACTACACAGAGATGGAAGTTGCCATGATCAGGGCGAATGTAGTTGAGGATGCAGAGGCTACTATGGCACGGTTTCTTGGAGGCTTAAATAGGGAGATTGCCAACATGGTGGAGTTACATCATTATGTTGATTTGGAGGACATGCTTCACATGGCTATCAAGGTAGAGAGGCAACTCAAGAAGAAGGCCACATCCAGATTTGGTACTCAGACTACTTCTACTTGGAAGGGGAAATGGGTTCCGAATGAGAAGCGAGATGGAGGCTTTAACAAGCCTAGAGGTGATTTCAGTGGAGGCTTTAACAAGCCTAGAGCCGAACCTAGTGGCAAGGGTAAAGAGGTTGCAGAATCGAGTAAACCTAGACCTAAACCTGAGGGTACAGCTACGAGAACTAAGGATGTCAAGTGTTTCAAGTGTTTGGGCATGGGACACTATGCTTCACAATGTCCCAATAGGCGCTCCTTAGTGATTGACAAGAGCGGAGATGTGTACTCTACAGATGATGAGGTTGAGGATGAGATGCCGGAGTTAGAAGATGCTAGTGACCATGAGGGAGCTGCATACCCTTTAGATAACTTATCCCTAGTTGTTAAGCGTGCTTTGACAGCACAGTTGTTGAGGATGAGAGGTGATCAGCAGAGGGAGAACATATTCCACACCAGATGCCGTGTGAATGGTAAGGGTTGTAGTATGATTATAGATGGAGGCAGTTGTACCAATGTGGCTAGCACGACTTTGATTGAGAGATTGGGGTTGAGTTGCTTGAAGCACCCCAAGCCTTACAAGTTGCAGTGGTTAAATGATTGTGGTGAAGTGAAGGTAACGAAGCAGGTATTATTGAGCTTTACCATTGGGCCTTACACAGATGATGTTCTATGTGATGTGATTCCGATGCATGCGGGTCATATACTTTTGGGAGGCCGTGGCAGTTTGATAAGAAGGTGATTCATGATGGGTTCAAGAATAAGTATTCATTTCAACATAAAGGGAAACCCATTACACTATACCCACTTACACCAAAGCAAGTCCATGAAGATCAGGTTAAGTTGCAACTTGAGAGGGATAAAGAGAGGGCGAGTGCAAACACTAACTTGGGGGAAACTAGTGAGAGTGTGAAAAATAAGGCCAAGGCCGAGAGTTTACCCAAGGGAAGTGAGAGTGAAAGTAAGGGGGGATACCAAAGGGAGAGTGAAAAGAAGTTTCTACATGGGTGAGGGTGAAGCGAGGAGAGCTTTCAAGACTAGCAGCCTGATGCTATTGTTAGTTTACAAGGAGCCCCATGTTTATTTTTCTAACACTGACTCTTTGCTTCCTATGTCTATTTCATCTCTTTTGCAGGACTACAACGATGTACTGACTGAGGACATTCCTTGTGGGCTTCCACCCATTAGAGGCATTGAGCACCAGATAGACTTCGTACCTGGAGCAGTCATTCCCAACAGGCCATCCTATAGAAGCAATCCTGAGGAGACAAAGGAACTTCAACGGCAAGTGCGGGATTTGATGGACAAGGGGTATGTAAGGGAAAGCATGAGTCCTTGTGCAGTACCAGTGCTTCTAGTTCCTAAGAAAGATGGGACATGGCGGATGTGTGTTGATTGTCGAGCCATCAATAATATAACGGTAAAGTATCGCCATCCTATTCCTAGGCTAGATGACATGTTAGATGAATTGCATGGTTCCAAGATATTTAGTAAGATTGATTTGAAAAGTGGATACCATCAAATTCGCATGAGAGAGGGAGATGAGTGGAAAACCGCATTTAAGACCAAATATGGATTATATGAATGGTTAGTTATGCCATTTGGTCTTACAAACGCACCTAGCACATTTATGAGATTAATGAATCATGTTATGCGTGCATTTATAGGTAAGTTTGTTGTGGTATACTTTGATGACATCTTAGTTTACAGTACATCGATTGAGGAGCATGAATTACATTTGAGACATGTACTTGATGTTTTACGAAAAGAACAACTGTATGCTAACTCTGACAAATGCACATTTTGCATGGATAGACTTGTTTTTCTTGGATTTGTTGTGAGTGCAGATGGCATCGAGGTAGATGTGGAGAAGGTGAAGGCAATTCAGGAATGGCCTACACCAACTACAGTGACAGAAGTCCGAAGCTTTCATGGCTTAGCGAGCTTCTATAGGAGATTTGTCAAGGACTTCAGTAGCATTGCCGCGCCATTGACCGAGGTAGTAAAGAAGACAGTTGGTTTTCAATGGGGCGAGGCGCAAGAGCGAGCATTCCAGGATCTTAAAGCGAAGTTATGCAGTGCGCCCATTTTGGCACTACCCAACTTCGAGAAGACATTTGAAATTGAGTGCGACGCATCAGGGTTAGGTATTGGAGCAGTTCTTATGCAAGAAAAGCGGCCAATAGCCTATTTTAGTGAGAAGCTGAATGGAGCAGCTTTGAGGTACCCCACGTACGATAAAGAGTTATATGCGCTTGTGAGAGCACTTCAGACGTGGCAGCACTACTTGTGGCCTAAAGAGTTTGTGATCCACACCGACCATGAATCATTAAAACACTTGAAGGGTCAAGGTAAGCTGAATAAGCGACACGCAAAATGGATGGAATTCGTTGAGTCATTTCCATATATTATACGCTACAAGCAAGGTAAAGAAAACATCGTGGCCGATGCATTATCTCGCAGGTATGTTTTAATTACTTCAATGCATGCACGGATGTTGGGATTTGATTTGATTAAGGAACTATATGAGTGTGATTCTGATTTTGGTGAGATTATTGTTGCTTGTGCAAAGTCATCTTTTGGAAAGTTTTACATTCATGACGGTTTCTTATTTAAAGCGAACAGGTTGTGTGTTCCTACTTGTAGTATGCGTGAGTTGCTTGTGAAAGAAGCGCATGGGGGAGGTTTGATGGGGCATTTTGGGATTACTAAGACTTTAGCTATTTTACATGAGCACTTTTATTGGCCTAAAATGAAACGTGATGTTGAGCGTATTTGTGATCAGTGTCTAACATGTAAGCATGCTAAATCTAAATTAATGCCACATGGTTTGTATACTCCTTTGCCTGTACCTAGCGAACCTTGGGTTGATATATCGATGGATTTTGTGTTAGGGTTGCCAAGGACAAAGAGGGGTAGAGATTCAATCTTTGTTGTAGTTGATAGATTAGTAAAATGGCTCATTTCGTTGCATGTCATAAAACCGATGATGCTACAAACATTGCAGATTTATTTTTCAGAGACATAGTGCGACTCCATGGTATACCTAGGAGTATTGTATCTGATAGAGATGTTAAGTTCCTTAGCCATTTTTGGAAGGTGTTGTGGGCTAAACTAGGCACCAAACTATTGTATTCTACCACATGTCACCCACAGACTGATGGACAAACGGAGGTAGTTAATAGGACTTTATCTCAATTATTGCGCACTATAGTTGGTAAGAATTTGAAGAGTTGGGAAGATTGTTTGCCATTTATTGAGTTTGCATATAATCGTAGCATTCATTCTTCTACATCATTTTCACCTTTTGAGATTGTTTATGGTTTTCAGCCACTAACTCCATTGGATTTGTTACCATTACCTATTGATGAGCATACAGGGTTAGATGGCAAAAGGAAGGCTGATTTGGTGAAGCATATCCATGAGAAGGTAAAAGAGCACATTCAACGAAAGAACGAGCAATACGCTTCTCATGCAAATAAGGGAAGAAAACGTGTAGTCTTTCAACCTGGTGATTGGGTTTGGGTACACATGCGTAAAGAGAGATTTCCCGAACAGCGTAAATCTAAGCTACAATCGAGAGGAGAGATGGACCTTTTCAAGTCTTGGAAAGGATCAATGACAATGCATATAAGCTGGATTTGCAAGGTAAGTACAACGTCTCTGCTACTTTTAATGTTTCTGACTTAACTCATTTGATGCAGGTTCAGATTCGAGGTCGAATCCTTTTCAACAAGGAGGGAATGACATGAGTCCAACCACACCAGAGACATTACAGCATGCAGCTAACAACTTGGAAGAACCCATGCAGTTTCCAACAGGTCCAATCACTCGCCAAAGAGCAAAGAAGATCAGAGAGGCCTTTGCGGGACTAGCTCAGAGCTATGTGACCAGTTGCAGCAACCGAGTCAAGTGCACACCAGAGACATATATGGGCATAACCAGAGAGGTCCCCAAGCTATTTCATTTGACCCAGATCAGCTCAGACTGAAGCATAGCAGAGTAGCTTCAGCACCAGCATCCTTTTGACCCGATTTCACCCATTTTGGGACCATGTTGAATTCGGCCAAATGGGGGCATTTTTGTCATTTGTGCTCGACATTTTGACTTTATTTATGATGTAATTAGCATGGTTGACTATGCCATTAGGCTTAATTATGCTTAGAACCTTGCTTATTGAGTAAGCACGTCAATTTACTATTTGATGTAAGCACCTCAAATTAGCTTAAGTTAGATTAGTTTCTAATCATTGTTTTAAGCTACTTTAGGTGGGAAAAGACTTTTGGGGACGTGCTTGAGTGAATGGTTTGTGGTAGTTTTCAGGTCTTTGGTAATTTCACTTTAGGGACATTTTTGTCCATTCACACCTTTAGGGTTTCTCTTTGTAACCTATTTAACTTTGTTCTTCTTCTTTGGAATAACATTCACGACATTTTCATCAAACTTTGAAGCTTTTAAGCTTGGCTATGGCTAAATTTCTTGTAAGGGAGGGATTCCCCTTTTCAAGTTCAAATTGACTTATCTAAGCTTGGCAACTTAGTGGCGTCTCCATTGCTAGCAAAATACAATCTGATTTCATGCTTGTGGTTATCATGGACGTGAGTTTCATGGTGGTTAGGGGCTGATCTTGGTTGGGTTTTGTTCCTACAAAATCAGTATTCAAAGTTCTTGGGGTTTTGAGAAAGATGCTTGGGGTTTGCTTGGTTTCCAACCCAAGTGAGTTCTTGTCGTCAGGTGGTGGTACACGACGAGGTGGTGGTACATTGAGAGGTTGGGTGGTACATTCTGAGGTGGTGGTACTCTGGGACGCTACCAGTTTGAATACTCCGACACTCTTGGACAATCTCTCCAAAGCAGTATTCATATTCTCCATCTATCTGTAATTTCCTATCCAAAGCTCAAGCTTTTCATCAGTAGTTAGACCTGCATCTCAACACTAAAACAAACAGATTAGAAATAACAAGAAAGTAAAACAAATATCTAAATCCTAAACCTCTCACGTGTTTACACTCGAATGATATCACTCCACTCGTGTTTGCACTCTATTGGCTTTTACCCGATATTGTGCTCACAATCACTGCCTTTTACCACTCTTGAGTTCGTCCTCAATTCAAATGTGAATCACACTCTATCCAAGAATACAAACCAAATGTAGTCCTCAAGCCAGCATTAACACAAAGGTCTAATAATAATATATAGGACAGGTGGAAACAAAATACGAACAGGAATAGCAACGACGAAGACTCAATCAATAATACTTAAACTAGAGTATTAGAAATAAGGAGTAACAATTAGCACAATGGAAAAAAATAAGCATGCAAATTCGCGGTCGTTGCAATTTCGGTAGAAATTTTGGCACCGCTATAGAAATTTTGATGGAATACCCTCCACGGGGCACCTAAATGATAATATGGAACAAACTAAATTCAACCAAAAAATTTTCACCGCTATAGAAAATTTGGCACCGCTATAGAAATTTTTTTTTTTTTTTTTTTTTTTTTTTGCTCAAGTGATCACTATCACTCAAGTCCCTTTTTCTTTTTCTCTTTTTTTTTTTTTGATAACGTCAGATGCTAAATGTGGTTCTGATTTCAGAGGTTGATTTAGGTTCTGATTTCAGAGGCTGGTTTTCAAGCCTGATTTCAGAGTCTGATGATGGTCTGAATCTAAGGTCTGAATTCAGAGGCTGCTGGTCAGTGTCTGATTTCAGAGTCGAATAAAGGTCTGATTATGGTCTGAATTCAGAGGCTAATTTTTCAGAGGTTACTACTGGTCAGAGTCTGATTTCAGAGTCTAATTTTCAGAGGTTACTGGTCAGGGTCTGATTTCAGAGGCTACTGGTCTGGGTCTGATTTCAGAGGCTACTGGTCTGGGTCTGATTTCATAGGTTAAGTTTCAGGGTCTGATTCAATGGTTAAGTTTCAGGTCTGAACTCAGAGTCTGATTCAATGGTAAGTTTCAAGGTCTGAACTCAGAGTCTGATTTCAGAGGCAGATTTCAAAGGTTACGTTTTAGGTCTGATTTCAGAAGCTAAGATTCAGGGTCTGATTTCAGACTTCACTTAGTTTCTCAGGGTCTGATTTCACACTTCACTAGGGTTTAGAGACAAAACACACAGCCGCCAAGAACATGCTTATTTCTTAAAACTATGCTAAAGAACAAATGACTATGACGAACTGATATGAAGAACAAAACAGAAGCCCAGAACTGGAAAAGTGATGAAGATGAACTGATATGCAACTGGAATGAACTGATATGAAGAACACACCAATAACAGATCCAGAAGAAATAAACAAAACAAAAAACAGAATCAAGAACCAACAAGGACTGAAACGAAAATAACAAAGAACAAACACACCAAAAACAGATCCAGAAATAAACAACACAAAAAAAACAGAAACAAGATCCAACAAGAACTGAAACGAAAATAACAAAGAACAAGAAAAAACAGAATAACAAAAGGAAAGATAGAAAAATCAGACCTTGGAACCCTGAGCTCTAGATACCAAATGACAAGGAACCCACTTGGATTCGAAATCCAAGCAAACCCCAAGCAACGGACGGAACCCCAAGAACCGCGAAATGATTTGTGTAGAAACAAAACCCTTCCAAGGCCACAAAGAAGACCCACAAAGAACTTGCCCTTGAGAACCGTTAAGATGAATCCTTGTAGTGTTTTGCTAGCAATGGAGACGCCACTAAGTGTGCCAAACTTAGATAAGTCGATTCAAACTTGAAAAGGGGAATCCCTCCCTTACATTAATTCGGCCATAGCCAAAGCTTTAAGCTTTTGAGTTTACAAATTCGTTGGTTTCCTCAAATGAAGAAAAAAGTAAGCTTAAATATTGTTACAACAAGAAACCCTAAAGGCAAAAGACAATAATGCCCCTAAAAACGAAATTACACAAATATCAAGTCTTTAGTCTTTAAATGCCTAGAAAGCTTTATTCTAAACTGATTTGGGCCAAGTGAAATGGCTTTGGGCCCTTTCCATCGAAGCCCACATGCGCCTCTATTTGTTTGTTGCAGCCGGCCATAAAACTCTGAACTAATCTCGCCATTGCTTCTCTGAGTCTTTTGGTCCTCTGCCTCGTAATTGGCCCTTCTGGTACTTGTAATGCGTCATTTGGTTTGTTGTCTGCCTGGATCATGTCACTCTCCCTCCAAATATGGTAGACTGATGCTGCAAAAGACAAACGAACCAGAAGGTGATGTAAAGAAGCATCGGAGAACTAACATAAACCACTCAACAGTCTTGACGCCAATCCCGACGTCTCCAATCTAACCCACACATAGCCAGTATAGTATAGACGACCAGACCCTCGAAGAGAAGAGGTACTGGAAGAAAAGATGATCAATGTCCTCACTTGAACAACACATAGAATACAACGCGAGCAAGCAGAGATACCAAACTCATCAAACTATCCTGAGTATAAAGGCCTCCCTGAATAGACATCCAAAGTAGAAAGGATGGCGGGGAATAGCCTTCCGGAAAACAAACAACTCGAGACCAATGCAGGCAAGGTTCCCCTTGTCCGCATGGCATTCCAGACACTATCCATAGAAAATCTCCCACTCCTATCATCCTCCCCAAAGACATCCTCCCTCAAACTAGAAGGGACGGAATATGGGACTGAGCCAGATCAACAAGGGCAGCAGACCTAGAAGGGGGCCAACGCCAAGTAGAATCAGAGATAATGGAAGCAACTATGGCCATCCTATCCAAGCCAGAGTCATAAATCACTCCCTCACCAATGTGTCCCAATCGGCCCAGAGGATGCCAATAATCAAACCACAGTAAAGTCTTCTCACCATTCCCAATCCTAACTCTCATCCCGTGACCAAGAATGAAGCTCCAAGATCTTACGCCAACTCCAAGAGCAGTCTGTAGGACAATGAACCTCCCAAAAACTTCTCCCCCTCAACAAATAAGAGCGAACCCAATTCGACCAAGATGAAACCTGGCCATAACAAAGAAACCAAATGTGTTTAACAATAGCCGCTCTATTCCAAGAATCCAAACTCTTAATCCCCAGCCCCCTCCTTAAAAGGTAAACAAACTTTACTCCAAGCCACTCTCGCCCCAGAAGAGGTGAGCGTACTACCCTTCCAAAGGAAAGAACGCAGAATCGTCTCCACCTTCCTAACAACAGACTTAGGAAGAATAAATAAGGAAGACCAATAAACTTGAATGAAGAACAAAACAGACTTAATAAGCTGAAGCCGACCTGCATAAGAGAGAAACTTACTACTCCAACTTTTAGCACGCATAACAATACGATTCACAAGAGAAGCACAATCTGAGGCCCGGAGTTTAGTAGAGATCAAAGGGACTCACAAATACCGCACTGGAAGAATCCCTACTTGGAAACCCAAAACATGACGCAGATGGCCCTGAAGGGTAGAAGAGATACCAGAAGAGAAGAAATGACTTTTAGCTGGATTCGGAATTAAACCTGATAAACCACTGAATTGCCCGAGATAATCCTTGATCAAGGAAACCGAGGCTGCATCTGCTTTACAAAAAATCATAAGGTCGTCCGCTAAACAGAGATGAGTAAGACGGTCCTTAGAACACCGCCAGTGGAACTTGAAACCCGGATTCAAAGCCATATTACGAAGAAGACCTGACAGAACTTCCATAGCCAAAACAAAGAGATAAGGAGACATAGGATCACCTTGTCGTAACCCACGACCCCCAGAAAAGAAACCATGCAACTCTCCATTAATAGAACAGAAAAACCTAGTAGAAGTCATACACTTCTGAATCCAACCCACCATCCTCTCTGGAATACCAACAGTCCGTAAAACCTCAATCAAGAAATCCCAACGAACAGTGTCATAAGCTTTCATCAGTCAATCTTAAGAGCACATCTCGGGGAACCGCCAGTCCGGTGATAATTCCGAACCAATTCCTGACACAAAAGAATATTGTCGCTGATACGCCTTCCCGCAACAAAAGCAGATTGATTATGACTGATCACTGAAGGAAGGATAACCTTGATCCTATTCGCAATAAGCTTAGCAATACACTTGTAAATAGTATTACAACAAGAAATAGGCCTATAATCCTTAACCTGGGAAGGGTTAGGAATCTTAGGAATCAGAGCAATAGAAGTAGCATTAACCTGCCTCAAGAGACGCCCAGAGGAAAAGAAATAGTGAATAGCATAAATGACATCATTCCCCACAATATTCCAAGACTTCTTAAAGAAACCCGAATTAAACCCATCTGGGCCTGGAGCTTTATTGTCCTTCAACCCGAACAGGACAGCCTTAATCTCCTCATCCGAAACCTCCCGAGAAAGAGTCTCACTCTGCTCAACTATCACATGGCTAGTAATAGCAGATTGAAGGGCCACTCTATCAAAATCCTGCTGACCTTGCTGAGGACCTAAAAGGGTCTTAAAAAAGAAACAATCTCATCTCTAACCAAAACATCTTCCACCACACGGGTCCCATCCCCCTTAGTTATAGAAGTGATCTTGCTACGACTGTGAAAACTCTTCATAGTAGTAAAGAACAATTAGTATTTTGATCCCCAAGGTTAAGCCACTGAACACGAGATTTTGTCTATTGAATCCTTCCTAGCCCGACTTGTCTCCATACCGTAACGAAAGACTAGTTTCTTCAGCTAGCAGGGCAGGGTCACTAGGGTAGTCCTGTAAAGCACACTGCACTCTGTCCAACTCCTTCCTAATCTCCAAAACTCGATACGGAATCATAGAGAAATGCTCAAAATTAAACTTCTCCCAGGCCAACTTAACACTCTTCAGCTTACAACATAAACGGAACATCGGAGTACCATGAACATCAATATCCCACGCCCTAGCCACAACAGAGAGAAAATCAGGATGATCAGTCCAAAAATCAAAGAATTTTTAAAGGGGATATTCCTCTTAGGGAGCTCTGCAAGCTTAACTACCATAGGAGAATGATCAGAAATCCGGGGGGAAGAAAGTGGGCAGAAGGTGTAGCGAGGAAAGCATTCAAGGCTAGCAAGCTCATGCTATTGTTAGTCTATAAGGAGCCTCATATTTATTTTACTAACTCTGACCCCTTGCTTCCTGTGTCTATTTCATCTCTTTTGCAGGATTACAGTGACGTACTGACAGAGGACATACCTAGTGGGCTTCCACCCATTAGAGGTATTGAGCACCAGATAGACTTCAAACCTGAGCAGTCATTCCTAACAGACCGGCTTATAGGAGCAATCCCGAGGAGACAAAGGAGCTACAATGGAAAGTACGGGAGTTGATGGACAAGGGGTATGTAAGGGAAAGCATGAGTCCTTGTGCAGTACCAGTGTTCTAGTTCCTAAGAAAGATGGGACGTGGCGTATGGCGTTGATTGCCGAGCTATCACAATATTACGATAAAGTATTGTCACCCCATTCCTAGACTAGATGACATGTTGGATGAATTGCATGGTTATAAATTTTTTTAGTAAGATTGATTTAAAGATGGATACCATCAAATTCGCATGAGAGAGGGAGATGAGTGGAAAACTGCATTAAGACTAAGTATGGTTTGTATGAATGGTTAGTTATGTCATTTGGTCTTTCAAATGCACCTAGCACATTTATGAGATTGATGAATCATGTTATGCGTGCATTTTAAGTAAGTTTGTTGTGGTTTATTTTGATGACATCTTAGTTTATAGTAAATAGTAGATGAGCATGTTATGCATTTGAAGCATGTTATTGATGTGTTAGGCAAGAAAAACTGTATGCTAACTTTGATAAGTGCACTTTTTGTATGGATAGAATTGTTTTCCTTGGATTTGTTGTGAGTGCAGATGGCATCGAGGTAGATTTAGAAAAGGTGAAGGCAATTCAGGATTGGCCAACACCAACAACAGTGACAGAAGTCAGAAGCTTTCATGGATTAGCAAGTTTCTACAGTAGATTTGTTAAAGACTTCAGTAGTACTGCAGCACCACTGACTGAAGTAGTGAAGAAGATTGTTGGCTTCAAATGGGGTGAAGAGCAGGAGCGTGCATTCAAGGATCTAAAATGAAGTTGTGCAGTGCACCAGTCTTGGCACTACCCAACTTTGAGAAGACATTTGAGATTGAGTGTGACGCATCCGGGATAGGCATTGGAGCGGTTCTTATGCAAGAAAAGCAACCAATAGCTTACTTTAGTGAGAAGCTGAATGGAGCAGTTTTGAGGTACCCCACATAGACAAGGAGTTGTATGCGCTAGTGAGAGCCCTTGAGACTTGGCAGCATTATTTGTGGCCTCGAGAGTTTGTGATCCATACAGATCATGAATCATTGAAGCATCTGAAAGGCCAAGGTAAGCTGAACAAACGACACGCAAAATGGTTAGAATTTGTTGAGACATTTCCATATGTAATCCGCTACAAACAAGGTAAGGAAAACATTGTCGCCGATGCACTATCGCAAAGGTATGCTTTACTTACTTCATTGAGTGCAAGAATGCTTGGGTCTGAATTTATTAAAGAACTTTATGTTAGTGATATTGACTTTAGTATTATCTATGCTGCATGTGAAAAGTCTGCTTTTAGTAAATTCTACCAACATGATGGGTTTCTATTTAGGGAGAATAGATTATGCATTCCTGTTTGTAGTATGCGTGAGTTGTTAGTGAGGAAAGCACATGGGGGAGGTTTAATGGGGCACTTTGGCATTGCCAAAACCTTAGGGGTATTGAGTGAACATTTTTATTGGCCTAAAATGCGGAGAGATATTGAGCATTTGTGTGATAAATGCTTAACTTGTAAACAGGCTAAATCTAAGGTTATGCCTCATGGGTTGTATACACCATTGCCTATACCTAGTGAGCCATGGGTAGATGTATCGATGGACTTTATCTTGGGTTTACCTAGGACTAAGAAAGGTAGAGATTCCATCTTTGTAGTGGTTGATAGATTCAGTAAGATAGCACACTTTATAGCATGTCATAAAACTGATGATGCCACTAACATTGCTGACTTGTTCTTTAGAGAAGTAGTACGACTCCATGGGATTCCACGGAGTATAGTTTCAGATCGTGATGTCAAATTCCTTAGTCACTTTTGGAAAGTTTTATGGGGTAAGTTGGGAACTAAACTTTTGTATTCTACTACTTGCCACCCCCAAACTGATGGCCAGACCGAGGTTGTTAATAGGACTTTGACTCGGTTATTGCGTACTATTATTAATAAGAACTTAAAAAATTGGGAGGATTGTTTGCCTTTTGTTGAATTTGCATATAATCGTAGTATTCATTCCTCTACATCTTACTCACCATTTGAAATTGTTTATGGTTTTCAACCACTAATTCCATTAGATTGGTTACCTTTGCCTGTTGATGAACATGTGAGGCTAGATGGAAAAAGGAAAGCCTATTTGGTGAAGCATATACATGAGAAAGCAAGAGAGCAAATACAGCGAAAGAATGAGCAATATGCTTCTCATGCTAATAAGGGAAGAAAATGTGTGGTCTTTCAGCCTGGAGATTGGGTTTGGGTACACATACGCAAGGAGAGATTTCCTGAACAACGTAAATCTAAGCTACAACCGAGAGGGGATGGTCCATTTCAAGTCTTGGAACGGATTAATGACAATGCATACAAGCTAGATTTACAAGGTAAGTATAATGTGTCTCCTACAATTAATGTTTCTGACTTAACTCCTTTTAATGTAGGTACAGATTCGAGGTCGAATCCTTTTCAAGAGAGAGATGATGACATGATCCAGGCCGACAACAAAGCAAAAGACCCATTACAAGTACCAGAAGGGCCAATTACGAGGCAGAGGACCAAAAGACTCAGAGAAGCAATGGCGGGATTAGTTCAGAGTTTTATGGCCGATTGCAACAAACAAATAGAGACTCATGTGGGCTTTAATAGAGATGGCCCAAAGCCACTTCACTTGGCCCAAATCAGCTTCAAAGACATTTGAAGACTTGAAGACTTTGGTATTTTTGTAATTTAGCCTTTAGGGGCATTGTTGTCTTTATGCCTTTAGGGTTTCCCTTTGTAACACTATTTAAGCTTTCTTTCTTTTTCATTTGGAGGACAATCAATGAAATTTATAAAACTCAAAAGCTTAAAGCTTTGGCTATGGCCAAATTCTTGTAAGGGAGGGATTCCCCTTTTCAAGTTTGAATCGACTTTTTTTTTTTTGGATAAGGTAAGTATTATAACCAAAAGAAAACTATACAAGAGCAAAGGGGCATCCCCCAGGATCTAGAGAGGACAAGCCCTCCTAGAAGAAGCCAAACGGCTACAATAGATCAACTAAAGATGTCATCGGGCAAGTGCCACGAAGGTGAAGCCATTTATTGTCATAAGATGGAGTCACCTTACGTAAAGAACTAACACGATTCCGAACATCAAAAACAATATCATATAGAAGAACAGAAACTGGCCTAAGAGGCATATCATGAGTGCGAGCATTCCTCTCCCTCCATATATGGTAAACTGACGCTGCAAAGGACAGACGAACCAGAAGATGATATAAAGAGGCACCAGAGAACTGACAAAGCCACTCAACAGTTTGGCGCCAATCTCGACAGCTCCAGTCTAAACCACACATGGCTAACACAGACGACCAAACCCTCAATGAAAAGAGGCACTGAAATAAAAGATGATCGATGTCCTCACTCGAACAACCACAAAGGATACACCGCGAGCAAGAGGATATACCAAATTTCATTAAACTTAGTGGCGTCTCCATTGCTAGCAAAACACTACAAGGATTCATCTTAAAGGTTCTCAAGGGCAAGTTCTTTGTGGGTCTTCTTTGTGGCCTTGGAAGGGTTTTGTTTCTACAAAATCAAATTCGCGGTTCTTGGGATTCTGTCCGTTGCTTGGGGTTTGCTTGGATTTCGAATCCAAATGGGTTTCTTGTCAAATACTCCCTTTAATACGATCAGATTTGAAACCAGATTTATTAGCTAGAGTAACTCCATTTTCCAAATCAGAAGAAGCAATAAATGACATGTGATTGTTCTCTCCATTAACTACCAAATTCGCACATGGAAGGTCATTAACACCATTTGAATTTACCAAATCAGAAGGAACAATAAATGGCACGTGATTATTCTCCTCATTTACTACCAAATTCGTACATGGCAAGTCATTAACACCAATTGAATTATCAAAACAAACACCTTCCATATTACTAGCTGATTCACGTACATTGCCCATCTCAACCGAATTCAATTTTGCACATGGCAGGTCATTAACACCATTTGAAATATCATTAACAACTTCGTTAACCAAATTAGAAGAAGCAATAAATGGCATGTGATTATTCTCCTCATTTACTACCAATTTCGCACATGGCAGGTCATTAACACCATTTGAATTATCAAAATAAGCACCTTCTATATTAGTAGCTAATTCACGTAAATTTCCCAACTTAGCCGAATACAATTTAGGTAATTCATTAGAATGAGAGGCAACTTTCGGTTTCAAATGTGGTAGTAAAGGATTGTCATTAATACTCTTTGAAAATTTAAAAAACTTTCCCTTCTCCAAATTAGACAATCTAGAGGAATTACCTCTACTGCCCCTAACACCAATTCTAGCTTTCAGCACATCACCATTGCCATTCAAAGAAGAAGAAAGAGATGGAACGAGGCTACTAGGTTTACGCTTCAATATAGTAACACAATATTTATCTCCAATAACACCCAATGAAGCTTTTGAAAGCGTACCTTTAGCAAGAAGACCATAGGAGGTCGAACCATTAGCTATAGATAAGGGAGACATTTCATGAACAACATCATCCACCACCATTTCTAAAGAGTTCTTCATCTCGTCATATTGAGCAATGGCCGAACCATCATTGGCCTTACCAAAATTGTTATTTATAAAGTCTCCCTCCTTCAAAACACCACATTTCATTTCGTTCTGATCTGGATAACTACCATCACTTAGCACTATAGCCGAATGTAGAACATCACCACCATCATTTTTGTTAATGTGATCTCGAATTACTCCACCATTGGTCAAATCCGAAACTTGGACAACTCCTACCATGGTTGAAACCTTGGCCTCACCCCCATGGCCAGAAAACGCCATCAAGAAAACAAATAACAAAGAAAATAAATTAAGGAGAAAAGTAGAGAAGAAAATAACGAAAATTACCGAATGTGGTAACATTGTTGAATTGATTATATGAGTTACATTATCATTTGAGTTGTATTTATACGTATTAAGGATATAACTTGAAAATTACCGAATGTGGTAATCTTGTTATTTGTATTGTATTTCATTTGCTTTGTATACACTTTGAGTGTGAGAGACAAAAGAAAAGAGAAAAAAAAGAGTTAAAAAAAAAAGAGGAAAAAAAGAAAAGAAAAGAGTGAGACAAAAACAATAGCGAGTGATCACAAGATTGGCTAAGTGTCACATTGAGTGCTTGCTTGCTTGTTTGTTTGCGCATTTAGCTAACTCATCTTTTTTCTTATTCCGTGCACTAGAGCTTAAGTCTCTTTGATTGAGTCTTCGGGATTACTATTCTTATTCGCATTATTCCACCTGCACTATATACATTATTGGTTCTTTGTGTTTCTGCTAGCTTGTGGACTACACCTTAGTTGACCATTCTTGGATTGAGTGTGATTCACATTTGAATTGAGGAAGAACTCAATAGTGGTAAAAGGCAGTGATTGTGAGCACAGTATCGGGTAAAAGCCAATAGAGTGCAAACACGAGTGGAGTGATATCATTCGAGTGTAAACACATGAGATTGTGAGGATTTACATATTTTTTTTGCTTTTATTATTTCTAATCTGTTTGTTTAGTGTTGAGATGGCAGGTCCAAGTTTAACCATTGATGATAAGATCAAGGTTTTGGATACTTTCAAAAGTGATATCCAAGAGATTATGAGTGATTATAGAAGATCTTATGAGAACGAAAAAAGACTTGAAAGGTAACTAAATATGCAGTGAATGAAGAGAGTACTCAACAACCAAAAGCTATTGAAGTTTTTTTTTTGATAAGGTAAGTATTATAACCAAAGAAAACTATACAAAGAGCAAAGGGGCATACCCCAGGCACTAGAGAGGACAGGCCCT
This sequence comes from Zanthoxylum bungeanum, assembly GCA_019454045.1. Classification (NCBI taxonomy): domain Eukaryota; kingdom Viridiplantae; phylum Streptophyta; class Magnoliopsida; order Sapindales; family Rutaceae; genus Zanthoxylum; species Zanthoxylum bungeanum. Next base: position 53,586 of record SKCR01042123.1, read on the forward strand.
CCTAGAAAAAAGCCAATAAGCTACAAAGCCAAAAGGCTACAAAAGAATCAACAAAGATGTCCTCGGGAAGGTGCCACGAAAGGTGAAGGCATTTATTGTCATAAGATGGATTTACCTTACGTAAGGAGCTAACACGATTCCTAACATCAAAAGCAATATCATAAGAAGAGCAGAAACAGGCCGAAGAGGCATATCATGAGTGCGAGCATTCCTCTCCCTCCAAATATGGTAGACTGACGCTGCAAAAGACATACGAACCAGAAGATGACATAAAGAGGCTCCGGAGAACTGACAAACCCACCCAACAGTCTGACACCAATCTCGGCAACTCCAATCTAACCCACACATGGCCAGCACAGACGACCAGACCCTAGAAGAATAGAGGCACTAGAAGAAAAGATGATCAATATCCTCACTCGAACAACCACAGAGAATACACCGAGAGCACGCAGAGATGCCAAATCTCATCAGACTGTCCTGAGTACAAAGGCCACCCTGAATAGACATCCAAATAAGAAAGGAATGACGGGGGATTGCCTTCCGGAACCAAACTACACGAGACCAATGCAACTGGGGTTTCCTAGCCCTCATGGCATTCCAGGCACTATCCACAGAGAATCTTCCGTTTGTATCCTCCTCCCAAACCAGCATATCCTCCCTCAAACTAGAAGGAGACGGAAGATGAGACTGAGCCAAATCAATAAGAGCAACAGATCTAGAAGGGGGCCATTGCCAAGCAGAATCGGCGATAATGGATGCAACTGTAGCCATTCTATCCAAACCAGAATCATAAATCACTCTCTCGCCCAACGTGTCCACAACCGGGCCAACAGGATGCCAATAATCAAACCACAGTGACGTCTTCTCACCATTACCAATCCTCACTCTCATCCGCCGACGGGACCAAGAACGAAGCTCCAAGATCTTACGCCAACTCCAAGAGCAATCTGAAGGACAAGGGACCTCCCAAAAACTTCTCCCCCGCAACAAATAAGAGTGAACCCAACTCGACCAAGAGGAAACCTGGCCAGAACAAAGAAACCAAATATGTTTAACAATAGCCGCTCTATTCCAGAATCCAAACTCTTTATCCCCAGCCCACCCTCCTGAAAAGGTAAACAAACTTTGCTCCAAGCCACTCTCGCCCCAGAAGAGGTGAGCGCACTACCCTTCCAAAGGAAAGAGCGAAGAATCGTCTCCACCTTCCTAACAACAGACTTAGGAAGAATAAATAAAGAAGACCAATAAACTTGAATGGAGAACAAAACTGACTTAATAAGCTGAAGCCGACCTGCATAAGAGAGAAACTTACTACTCCAACTCTTGGCACGCAGAATAATACGATCCACAAGAGAAGCACAATCAGAGAGGTTGAAAAACATAGTGAAGCTGAGCAAGTGTGTGAGGAGGTCTTTGCAAATATGGTTGAGATAGTGGCCATGAGTGATGATGAAGCTGTGCGAGCTGGTGAAAAGAAAGTAGATGTGGTAGTGAAGTTTTTCCATAACATTTTCTCTATTATTTATGTTTTTCATCGCAGGTACAAGTGGTCAAATATGATTCTTTTATATTTCAATATCATCGTCCAATTGATTTTGTCATAACTATCTATGATCCGGGTTCGGATTCGAGGACGAATCCATTTCAAGAAAGGGAGAATGACATGATCCAATGGACAACATTTGACATGAATGCAGTCACCCAAGGAACATTAGAGCCTTTGCAATTGCCAACAGGCCCAATCACACGCCAAAGAGCTAAGAAGATCACAGACGCAGTAGCGGGGCCAGAGTTTGCATATAATAGATGCATTCATCCTTCTAGTTTTTACTTGCCTTATGAGATTGATTATGATTCTAATTCTTTAACTCCTATGGATTTATTATCTTTGATTGTTATTAAGCTTGGGAGTTTGAAGGATAAATGGAAGGCAGAGTTGGTGAGAATAATAAGTTTCCAACGCATTGTGTTTGACCCCGGCAAGTGGGTGTGGCTTTATATGCAAGAGGAAAAGATACAAGCATAACAAAGATCCAAGTTGCAACCAATAGGAGATGGTCCATTTCAAGTCTTGGAACGGATCAATGACAATGCTTACAAGCTTGATCTTCCTGGTGAGTATGTGTTCATGCAATGTTTAATGTTTCTGACTTATTTTATTTTTGATGCAGGTATAGATTCGAGGTCGAATCCTTTTCAAAAGGGAGGGAATGACATGAACCAAGGCACACTTAGAGTACCAAGGGACATGACCAACATTAAAGTAGAACCATTGCAAGTACCAACATGGCCAATCACAAGACAGAAGACCAAAAGGATCAGAGAAGCAATGGCAGGTCTAGCTCAGAGTTTCATGGCCGACTGCAACAAACAAGTAAGTGAAAAACCAGAGACACATGCGGGCTTCAATGGAGAGGGCCCTAAGCTACTTCACTTGGCCCAAATCAGATCTGATTGAAGCTTCCAAAGCCATTTTGAAGACAATGACCTATATGGAGAATTTGGCCTAAGTTTGACACTTTTGTAATTCGGCCAATCCTTGTATTATTTTATCAATGCTTTGATATGAAGTGAAATGCTTGATGAGCTTGTTGTTTATGCATATGTATGGATGTGCGTAAGGGTAGGAATCTGTAATGATATGAATGCTTGTATGTAAAGGAACATGTCAATGTATAAGTATATAAATGTGTGTTCATATATTCATATGATGTCAAGATATGTATAGGTTGGATATACGGAATTGGTAAATGGAGCTATTGGCATTAGTTTATGTAAGTGTATGTAACATGAATAAGTTGTTATTGACTTATATATATGAGAAAGGAATGAGAGTAAGCTAAGCACTTCTTGAATGAAAATGTTTAATTAATAAGTTTTATATCAAAGGTTTCCAGATAGGAAATATGAAACTAAGTATGTTTTATTGGTGAATGAAAGATATGAGGACTGTTAAAATTATGGCATTTGCAGTCATATTAATATGTATATTCGTATGTTTGATACATATGTATGTATGTAATTATTTGAGAAGTCGTGCTATGTGTTTGGTGTACTGTGATATGCATGCATGCATGTATGTTTGATTGGTTAATGTTCTCATGGTATAGTACTTGAGCTAGTTAGGAATCTGTTCGGACGAAATTCTACTCATACCTATTCTAAAATAGATATTGAGTCTCATACGAGCATTGTATGTATAAGCTAGCCGTATTTATGTATTGTTGAATGATATGATCTTTGATGTATCGATCATTATGTGCGCTTCGTGGTTGGTTGCATGATGTTTGTAAATATGTCTGAGTGTATGTATGTGTATGATAGAACTCGTGATATATATGGATCATGTATGTTTATATGAAATGAATGGATGATTTGAAATCGATGTGAATATCAGAGGTTATGAAGCGAGTTTGATAAGTTGTATTGGTTTGCTATGTACGTATACGTGTAAGAATTATGAAATTATACTTGCATGTAAATAAGAAAAGTGTGCTACGGTATGTGTGAATGCAAATGAACCCCAAATGTTAAGCTATTGTAAGGTTATCGTGGTTAAAGAAGGTTAAAGAAAGATTATTTTGGTATTGAAGATAATTTGTAACCAAATAGAAGAAAGTGAGTTTTGAATAGAAGAAAATATGTTTTGATTTGAAGGAAATATATTTGTTTTATTGATTTGATGATATTTCAAAGATGCTTAATCGTAATAAAGTATAATATATATCTGACTCCACGTTCCATAAGATGGAAATGGATTCGATGTAAAATGACTTGTTCTGTGATGTTCGTGATGATACTTTGTGAGCCTTGGATTGTTTGGCTAATAAATTGGCATTTATGAGAATTTATCATGGTAAAGTATAAAGGATAATAAAAGTTGATAAATCTAAACTTGTAACAATTTAGTAATTCTGATAAACTATAGATATGTTTAATTTGTTGTATATGTTTGACTTGTTTGTTGTAATACTAGGCTGGTTACTTATTGAGTTTTTAAAACTCACACTAAATCTGTTTGCTAGTTTTACAGGTTGGCTACCAGATGGGTCAACCATTGCATCTTTGGAAGTCATGCTTGGGACGCGGATCACCCAAGTAGCAGTCACCCTCCCAATGTCCTGGAAGAAATTTTATAAGTTTAGGATATTTGGTTATCATTTTATTCTCGTGCAGAGCACGCTATTTGTATATAAAGTAAATGATCTGATTGCTTATGATGTTGTGGGCACATAGCCCTTGAGTGTTGATAGATAATGTGGGCACGGAGCCATTAAGATATAATTTTGATGTATTTTGTGTGGACCTCAGGTCCTTTTGTTTGTTTGATGTGTTCTTAGATTTCGTTTGATGCTGAATTGTGATCCAGGTTGTCCAGTTTTAGGATACATCATGCCCGATTTTCTGGAAATTTGGAGGCTTATAATGGGTTAATCATGTCTCCTGCCGGTAGCATTCTGCCTCTAGCGTGGTGTACAATTCAGGTACTCAATTATACCAAATAAATAAAACCAGCCATATAGGCGGTAACAAAGTTTTTCAATAATTAATCCATATTTAAATTAAGTATTAATAATTAGATTACAATTTATATATTATAATATAAGTGAGATTAATGTATATTTTCATATTAAAAGCTTCACCCTTTACCCAAGTATGATGAAATTAGCTACTCAAGATTTGAATAAAAACACACATAATTTTATTACTGAAAGAAAAAGAAATTACAAGAAAGCTTTAAAAAAATAAAACACACAAGAGCTAGAACTCCAGAAATTTTCAGAGAAATTATGGAATCCGGGTTGGAGAAATGAGGTGCAGAGTACCTCTATTTATAGAGTGCTCGACACCTCTCAATCTCCAACTTGCTCATTTTTTATATTTTTTATTATATGTTTTGTCAAAGCATGTAAATTTCTTGCATGCTTTGACAATTCTTCCATATTTCCCTCGAAAGGTGGAAGAAATTTTTTATTATTTTTATTTTAATAATATATTAACTTATATATATATATAATCTTGGTGAGACCTCCAGTATAATATATAAAAAATATTTTTATATAAAATCTTGGTGGGTCATCCAAAATATATTATATATAAATATATATATTATATTAATAATAATAAAATACATGTGTGGGTAAATACTTCATAAACTCATTTTGTTGCCAATCTAAACACAGTGAATGTTTTCCAAGTCCGATATGAATCTAGCTATCACGCTCGTTTTTGGGTTTTCTAGGTCATGGAATTCAAATCTCACATCTATTTTTCATGTTGAGCTTCCGAATTATTATTTTACCTACACCATAAATAAAAATCACAATAGAATATAAATATAATTATTATTTAACAAATATGCTAAATTAAAGGGATTAATAAAATTATAAGTATAAAATGATTTGTTTTTCTTTTATTAAGTATACGCTTTTTAATACTCATTAAATTCACCACCTCGATCTGATCCAAGGCACTTGATGAATTTTCTGGTTTTTTTTTACCTCGTTTCAGAATATTTGAATTTTTCAAATGTTTCCGATTTATGTCTCATCAAATAGACATAACCATATCTTGACTTATCATCAGTGTAAGTCACAAAGTATGTTGAACTATCATGAGTGGCATGATTTAGTGGACCACACACATCACTATGTACTAGTTCCAATAAATCTTCCAGTGCGGTATTTGGGAGTCCCTTTGATTTCTACTAAACTCCGGCCTCAGATTGTGCTTATCTTGTGGATCATATTGTCATGCGTGCTAAGAGTTGGAGTAGTAAGTTTCTCTCTTATGCGGGGCGGCTTCAGCTCATTAAGTCTGTTTTGTTCTCCATTCAAGTTTATTGGTCTTCTTTATTTATTCTCCCAACCGTTTCTTCTCTAAAGAATCTTTAGCTTTCATTGCCAAAGAGTTATCAATACGAATGGGTGATACATCATCCTCACATTGCTCATTTACGGCCTCCTTACCAAGATCAGATATGGCTTCCTCACCATTTATAGAACCGATATCCTTGGTTTCCAAAGTTACCGTACAACATAACTCCTTACTATGATCTACAGGCTCCTTGCTATTCGACATTCTCACTAAAGGGGAGCATTCCCCTTCTTCCTTATCAACACAAATAATAATGTCCACACCTTTGGAACCTATCTCAGAGACATCAACTGGAACTAAAGCCAACTCCTCATGAGGCAAAGTGTCAACTGCCTTCACCACACCCTTACCCTTATTCTTCCTTGAAACTATTACCCATTCCTTATCATTCTCCTTATTTTTACTCGTACTTGCCGAACAATATATAGGTTTAGGCATCCAAACTTTAGAAGGCTTGCTTTCCTTATCCTTAGGCTTGTTTTCCTCATCCTTAGGTACTCTACTAGGACAAGTACCCAATGTATGGCCAAATACCCCACAAGAAGAACACTTGATAGGAATCCATTCAAACTCAGCCCGAATCTTAATCCACCTACCATTGGACCATTCAAAGTCAAAATCCTCAACTAAAGTATCCCTTGCATCAACTTCAACACAAACTCGAGCATAACTTAGCCTTATTTGAGATAAAGTGATATGATCCGCATGAAGTGGGCGCCCAACAGCACTAGCCACAAAGCTCAACCCCTTGGAAGTCCAATACTCTAACGGAACATTGTATAGACGAACCCACACCGGAACCTTATGAACATCTTCTTTGGCGAGAGGCAAACCAGGTTGCCAATGTTTAAGAACTAATGGCCGATTGGCCACATGCCATGGAGCTCTCTCCATAACCACACATGCGTCTTGAAAGTTATCAAATTTAAAGAAGAAAAATCCATTGTCAGAAGATAACACCTCACGCAATCCAAATCTCCCCCATATCTTATGAGCAATAGAATTAACTACCTTGAAAGGAAGTTTCTTGCCAAAAAAATTGCCAACCAAAGTATTCTTCCACACCAAACTACCTTCCTCCGCAACATTCAAAGGAGGGCAAACTTTAATACGTCCATCAATAACATTTGGTTTAATAAACTCAAGTGCAACGGAGCTAGATGAAGAAAACCGGTTCCCCTCACCATTTGAACCACCAAGAATATGCGCATAACTATAGGTTTCATTCACATTTTTTTCCATTTTTAGACTTATCCACAACACCATGGTTAAAATGTGCCACATCAGCAGCCACTTCAGATGCCACCTCACCATACTTATCTTTAGAAATAAAATTAACACCAGCATTCCCATTTAAATTCGGCCCCATCACATTAATGCCAAGCTTATCATGTCTTTTCAAAGGAGGGAAATCACAATTAAAGCTTTCCATATCTACATTCGTAACATAAGGAATCAAATCTTTATTACCATTATCAATTCGCCCATTAATACTCCCTTTAATGCGATCAGATTTGAAACCAGATTTATTAGCTAGAGTAACTCCATTTTCCAAATCAGAAGATGACAAGAAACCCACTTGGATTCGAAATCCAAGCAAACCCCAAGCAACGGACAGAACCGCAAGAACCGTGAATATGATTTTGTAGAAACAAAACCCTTCCAAGGCCACAAAGAAGACCCACAAAGAACTTGCCCTTGAGAACCTTTAAGATGAATCCTTGTAGTTACGCTTTGGAGTTTACAATTTCGTTCGTTTTTTTCAAATGAAGAAGAAAGTAAGCTTAAATAGTGTTACAAAAAGAAACCCTAAAGGCATAAAGACAACAATGCCCCTAAAAATGAAATTACACAAATATCAAGTCTTTAAGTCTTCAAATGCTTAGGAAGCTTTATTCTAAACTGATTTGGGCCAAGTGAAATGGTTTTGGGCCCTTTCCATCGAAGCCCACATGCATCTCTATTTGTTTGTTGCAGTCGGCCATAAAACTCTGAACTAATCCCGCCATTACTTCTCTGAGTCTTTTGGTCCTCTGCCTCGTAATTGGCCCTTCTGGTACTTGTAATGCATCCTTTGGTTTGTTGTCGGCCTGGATCATGTCATCCCCTCCCTCTTGAAAAGGATTCGACCTCGAATCTGTACCTGCATCAAAAGGAGTTAAGTCAGAAACATTAAATGTAGCAGACACATTATACTTACCTTGTAAATCCAGCTTGTATGTATTGTTATTAATCCGTTCCAAAACTTGAAATGGACCATCCCCTCTCGGTTGTAGCTTAGATTTACGTTGTTCAGGAAATCTCTCCTTGCGCATGTGTACCCAAACCCAATCTCCAGGCTGAAATACCACATGCTTTCTTCCCTTATTAGCATGAGAAGCATATTGCTCATTCTTTCTTGTATTTGCCCTCTTGCTTTCTCATGTATGTGCTTCACCAAATCGGCTTTCCTTTTTCCATCTAGCCCCACATCTCATCAATAGGCAAAGGTAACAAATCCAATGGAGTGAGTGGCTGAAAACCATAAACAATTTCAAAAGGTGAAAATGATGTAGAAGAATGAATGCTACGATTATATGCAAACTCAATAAATGGCAAACAATCTTCCCAACTCTTCAAATTCTTGCCAACTATAGTGCACAATAATTGAGATAAAGTCCTATTAACTACCTCTGTTTGTCCATCAGTCTGTGGATGACATGTGGTAGAATACAATAGTTTGGTGCCTAGTTTAGCCAACAACACCTTCCAAAAATGGCTAAGGAACTTAACATCTCTATCAGATACAATACTCATAGGTATACCATGAAGTCGCACTATGTCTCTGAAAAATAAATCTGCAATGTTTGTAGCATCATCGGTTTTATGACATGCAATGAAATGAGCCATTTTACTAAACCTATCAACTACAACAAAGATTGAATCTCTACCCCTCTTTGTCCTAGGCAAACCTAACACAAAATCCATCGATATATCAACCCAGGGTTCACTAGGTATAGGCAAAGGAGTATACAAACCATGTGGCATTAATTTAGATTTAGCATGCTTACATGTTAGACACTTATCACAAATACCCTCAACATAACGTTTCATTTTAGGCCAATAAAAGTGCTCATGTAAAATAGCTAAAGTCTTAGTAATCCCAAAATGCCCCATCAAACCTCCCACATGCGCTTCCTTCACAAGCAACTCACGCATACTACAAGCAGAACACACAACATGTTCGCTTTAAATAAGAATCTGTCATGAATGTAAAACTTTCCAAAAGATGACTTTGCACAAGTAGCAAAAATCTCACCAAAATCAGAATCACACTCATATAATTCATAATCAAATCAAATCCCAACATCCGTGCATGCATTGAAGTAAGTAAAATATACCTGCGAGATAATGCATCAGCCACTATGTTTTCTTTACCTTGCTTGTAGCGTATAACATATGGAAATGACTCAATGAAATTCCATCCATTTTGCGTGTCGCTTATTCAGCTTACCTTGACCCTTCAAGTGTTTTAATGATTCATGGTCGGTGTGGATCACGAACTCTTTAGGCCACAAGTAGTGCTGCCATGTCTCAAGTGCTCTCACAAGCGCATATAACTCTTTGTCATACGTGGGGTACCTCAAAGCTGCTTCATTCAGCTTCTCACTAAAATAGGCTATTGGCCGCTTTTCTTGCATGAGAACTGCTTCAATACCTAACCCTGATGCGTCACACTCAATCTCAAATGTCTTCTCGAAGTTGGGTAGTGCTAAAATGGGTGTACTGCATAACTTCGCTTTAAGGTCCTGGAATGCTCGCTCTTGCGCCTCGCCCCATTGAAAACCAACTGTTTTCTTTACTACCTCAGTCAATAGCGCGGCAATGCTACTGAAGTCCTTGAAAAATCTCCTATAGAAGCTCGCTAACCCATGAAAGCTTCGGACTTCTGTCACTGTTGTTGGTGTAGGCCATTCCTGAATTTCCTTTACCTTCTCCACATCTACCTCGATGCCATCTGCACTCACAACAAAGCCAAGAAAAACAATTCTATCAATGCAAAATGTGCATTTGTCAGAGTTAGCATACAATTGTTCTTTTTGTAAAACATCAAGTACCTGCTTCAAATGCATCACATGCTCATCTACTGTTTTACTGTAAACTAAGATGTCATCAAAATAAACCACAACAAACTTACCTAAAAATGCACACATAACATGATTCATCAATCTCATAAATGTGCTAGGTGCGTTTGAGAGACCAAATGGCATAACTAACCATTCATACAAGCCATATTTAGTCTTAAATGCAGTTTTCCATTCATCTCCCTCTCTCATGCGAATTTGATGGTATCCACTCTTTAAGTCAATCTTACTAAAAAATTTGGAACCATGCAATTCATCCAACATGTCATCTAGTCTAGGAATGGGGTGACGATACTTTACCGTAATATTGTTGATAGCTCGACAATCAACGCACATACGCCACGTCCCATCTTTCTTAGGAACTAGAAGTACTGGTACTGCACAAGGGCTCATGCTTTCCCTCACATACCCATTATCCATCAATTCTCGTACTTGCCTTTGTAGCTCATTTGTCTCCTCGAGATTGCTCCTATTAGCCGGTCTGTTAGGAATGACTGCTCCAGGTATGAAGTCTATCTGGTGCTCAATACCTCTAATGGGTGGAAGCCCATTAGGTATGTCCTCTGTGAGTACGTCACTGTAATCCTGCAAAAGAGGTGAAATAGACACAGGAAGCAAAGGGTCAGCGTTAGTAAAATAAATATGAGGTTCCTTATAGACTAACAATAGCATGAGCTTGCTAGCCTTGAACGCTTTTCTCGCTTCACCCTCACCCATGTAGAAACTCTTTTAACTCTCCCTTTTGTTTCCCTCTCACGTTCACTCACACTCCCCTTGGGAACTCCCACGGCCTTGGCCTTATTTTTCTCACCAAATACACCACTCTCACTAGTCTCACCCAAGGTGGTGTTTCCCTTCGCTCTCTCTTTGTCACGCTCAAGTTGCAACTTAACCTGATCGTCATGGACTTGTGCAGGTGTAAGTGGATATAATGTAATGGGTTTTCCCTTATGCTGGAAAGAGTACTTGTTCTTGAACCCATCATGAATAACCTTCTTATCAAACTGCCACGGCCTGCCCAAAAGAATATGTCCTGCATGCATCGGTATCACATCACATAGGACATCATCTGTGTATGGCCCAATGGTAAAGCTCAACAGTACTTGCTTTGTCACACTTATCTCCCCACAATCATTTAACCACTGCAACTTGTAAGGCTTCGGGTGTCTCAAGCAACTCAACCCCAATCGCTCAATCAAAGCTGTGCTAGCAACATTAGTACAACTGCCCCTATCTATGATCATACTACACCCCTTGCCATTCACACGACACCTAGTATGGAATATATTCTCCCTCTGCTGCACACTCTCATCCTCTACAACATGTGCACTGAAAGAACGCTTGACAACTAATGATAAGTTATCCAGCGGGTATGCAGCTCCCTCATGGTCACTAGCATCCTCCAACTCTGGCATCTCCTCCTCAACCTCACTATCAGTAGAGTATACACCTCTCCACTCTTTTTATCAATCACTAAGGTTCGCCTATTGGGACATTGTGAAGCATAGTGTCCCATGCCCAAACACTTGAAACACTTGACATCGTTAGTTCTAGCAGCAGCGGCACCCTCAGTTTTGGTCTAGTTTTGCTCGGTTCTGCAGCCTCTTTACCCTTGGCACTAGGTTCGACCCTAGGCTTATTAAAGCCTCCACTGAATTCGCCTCTAGGCTTGTCAAAGCCTCCATCTCGCTTCTCATTCGGAACCCATTTCCCTTTCCATGCAGAAGTAGCCTGAGTACCAAATCTGGATGTTGACTTTTTCTTGAGTTGCCTTTCTATCTTGATAGCCATGTGAAGCATATCCTCCAAATCAACATAATGATGCAACTCCACCATGTTAGAAAATCACTCTATTCAAGCCCCCTAGAAACCGTGCCATAGTAGCTTCTGCATCCTCAACTACATTTGCCCTGATCATGGCAACTTCCATCTCTGTGTAATAGTCCTCAACACTTTTGGTCCCCTGATACAGATGTTGTAGTTTCTGATACAACTCCCTATAGTAATGGCTGGGTATAAATCTCTTTCTCATGAGACCCCTAAGTTCTGCCCATGTCTTAACCGGTCTCTCATAGTTTCTCCTCCGAGTAGAGACAAGCTGATCCCACCAAATCATAGCATAATCGGTAAACTCAATTGCTGCTAGACTGATCTTCTTCTCGCTGAGTAGTGATGACAGTTGAAAATCAATTCTATTTTCTTTTCCCATTCTAAATAAGCTTCAGGATCATTCTTGCTTTGGAATGTTGGTATCTTGATCTTGATGCTACCTAGATCACCATCTACATCTCCTCGCCTACCATATCCTCTCCGATCATAATCCCCTCTTCTGGCATCAAATGCACCTCTATCATCAAACCGTCTATCTCTCCTATCATTCCTCCTATCAAACCTCCTATTAGGCCTCCTATCATGCCCAGGCTGAAATCTCTCATCCACATCATCAAAACCATCAGAATCATCAAACTCATTTTCAGCTTCCTCTTCATCTGGTGGTACATACTGTGGTGGTACACGGCGAGGTGGTAAATTGTGAGGTGGTGGTACTCTGGGATCGCTACCAGTTTGAATACTCTCGACACTCTTGGACAATCTCTCCAAAGCAGTATTCATGTTCTCCATCATATCTGTAAATTTCCTATCCAAAGCCTCAAGCTTTTCATCAGTAGTTAGACCTGCCATCTCAACACTAAACAAACAGATTAGAAATTACAAGAAAGTAAAACAAATATCTAAATCCTCACAATCTCACGTGTTTACACTAGAATGATATCACTCCACTTGTGTTTGCACTCTATTGGCTTTTACCCTAATACTGTGCTCACAATCACTGCCTTTTACTACTCTTGAGTTCGTCCTCAATTCAAAAGTGAACCACACTCAATCCAAGAATACAAACCAAATGTAGTCCTCAAGCTAGCATGAACACAACAGAATCAACAATATATATATATAGGGCAGGCGGAAAACAAAACGCAAACAGGAATAGTAATGACGGAGACTCAATCAATAATACTAAAGCTAGAGTAATTAGAAATAAGGAGTAAACAATTAGCACAATGGAAAAAAATAAGCATGCAAATTCACGGTCGTATGCAATTTCGGGAGAAAATTTGGTACCTTTTTTTTGGATAAGGTAAGTATTATAACCAAAAGAAAACTATACAAGAGCAAAGGGGCATCCCCCAGGATCTAGAGAGGACAAGCCCTCCTAGAAGAAAGCCAAACGGCTACAAGAGATCAACTAAAGATGTCATCGGGCAACTGCCACGAAAGGTGAAGCCATTTATTGTCATAAGATGGAGTCACCTTACGTAAAGAACTAACACGATTCCGAACATCAAAAACAATATCATATAGAAGAACAGAAACTGGCCTAAGAGGCATATCATGAGTGCGAGCATTCCTCTCCCTCCATATATGGTAAACTGACGCTGCAAAGGACAGACGAACCAGAAGATGATATAAAGAGGCACCAGAGAACTGACAAAGCCACTCAACAGTTTGGCGCCAATCTCGACAGCTCCAGTCTAAACCACACATGGCTAACACAAACGACCAAACCCTCAATGAAAAGAGGCACTGAAATAAAAGATGATCGATGTCCTCACTCGAACAACCACAAAGGATACACCGCGAGCAAGAGGATATACCAAATTTCATTAGACTGTCCTGAGTACAAAGGCCTCCCTGAATGGACATCCAAAGAAGAAAAGAATGGCGGGGAATAGATTTCCGAAACCAGACAACTCGGGACCAAGGCATCTCGGGTCTCCTCGACCTCAAAGCATTCCAGGCACAATCCACAGAAATTTCCCATGTTTATCATCTTCCCAAACCGCATATCCTCCCTCAAACTAGAAGGAGAAGGAAGGTGAGTCTGAGCCAAAACAACAAGAGCAGCAGATCTAGAAGGGGGCCAATGCCAAGCAGAATCAGAGATAATGGAAGCAACTGTCGCCATCCTATCCAAGCCAGAATCATAAATCACTCTCTCGCCCAATGAGTACTCAATCGGGCCTACAGGATGCCAATTATCAAACCACACCAGCCTCTTGAAGGCTATTGAATCTAAACAAAAAGAAACCATTCTCGGACGTAAGGACTTCTAACAAACCCATCCTTCCCCATAACTTGTGTGCAATAGAATTGACAGTTTGGAAGGGTAGACGTTTTCCCACAAAATAACCAACTAAAGTATTCTGCCAGTACACACTCCCTTCTTCCAAAACTTCTGCTGGAGGGCATACAACAACTTTACCATCAATAATATCAGGTTTGACATAATGTAAAGCTGTGGAAGCAAAAGACGAATCGAGATTGTCAACTCCAATAGCACCATTCAGTGCTGTGGCATAACTTTTAGGGCCACCAGTAAAACCCCCACCTTCTACTACCGGAACTGCAGGCCTAGCATCCTGACATGCACCCAAGGCAACACCCATCAAACTTCTACCAGATAATTGGGCAAGATTCTGCCCCATAGCCCTATCATTCATCATACCAGATCCATGTTCAGTAACACCATCTACTGCACAGTTAACACCATGGCCAGAAGCCACAGTCACATTATTCAACAAACCCACACCACCAGCAAGCAAGCATTCAACAGACTTACTGCCAATACTAATTCCAGGAACACAGGTAGCATTTGCAGAGTTAGAAGGAACGCCCAACTCAGGCAGACTACTACGACCAGAACCAAGAACAACCTCACCACTCTCCAGTCCACTCTTCACTGCCACTGGATTAGAAACCAACCTTCCCACAGAATCCCCTGCATCAACAAACCCAGATACACAAACAGCATTATCAGCCCCAGTTATAACGCATTACCAGAGGTCAGGCCATCAACAGCTCTTCTAACCAGACAACCAGCATGACCACTATCCCCAACAGGACTCGGCACACATTCAATGGCACAAGCACCCCTGGAACTAAATCCAAATTCTCCTCCAACAAACACTTCACTTCACCTACAGCCTCACTACCCAATACATTACTCGTGGCACCTACACCAATACTCTCAATTTCGCAAACAGCCACAATGGAAGGACCAAATCCATGCTGACTAGAACAGCCCACAGGGCCATCAACAGGACAACACACCAACGACGGCGCCGGGACTGACAGAGGAGGCGAGGCAGGGGCGGACACCAAGACAGCCCTGATTGCCTTACGGCCAATTCCAGGGAGGCGAGGCCCCACAAACGGAACACCTGAAGACGAAGCCATGGGAAGAGACAAAAAGAAAGGGGAAAATGAAAAGGAAAGGGCAGAACGCAAAGACGAAATGTGGGGGGGTTGACGGAAAAGGGAAACCAGATCGAAAATGGAAGATCTGAGATGAAGGGATAAGAGGGATATGCGGTCTAGGCAAAAAGAAAGGGTGGCGAATTGAAAACAGATCTAGGTTTAGGTTTTTGGGGAAAATAACTTTAGTAAAAGCCCAGATCTGAGAAGAGAGAATCAATTTGGTAGAAGACCAAAGAGATCCAGGTACACGAAGGAGAAGAAGCAAATCACCCAGTTGAGAGCATATTCACTGTTCATCCGTTTCAAATATCTCAAAAAAATCTAACTGAAAATTTGGTACCTGTTTACCATATATGGAGGGAGAGGAATGCTCGCACTCATGATATGCCTCTTAGGCCAGTTTCTGTTCTTCTATATGATATTGTTTTTGATGTTCGGAATCGTGTTAGTTCTTTACGTAAGGTGACTCCATCTTATGACAATAAATGGCTTCACCTTTCGTGGCACTTGCCCGATGACATCTTTAGTTGATCTATTGTAACCGTTTGGCTTTCTTCTAGGAGGGCTTGTCCTCTCTAGATCCTGGGGGATGCCCCTTTGCTCTTGTATAGTTTTCTTTTGGTTATAATACTTACCTTATCCAAAAAAAGAATACCCTCCACGGGCGCCTAAATGATAATATGGAACAAACTAGATTCAACCAAAAATTTCACTTTTTTACTCAAGTGATCACTATCACTCAAGTCCCTTTTTTTTTTTTTTTTTTTTTGATAACGTCAAATGCGAAATGTGGTTCTGATTTCAGAGGTTGATTTAGGTTCTGATTTCAGAGGCTATTGGTCTGGGTCTGATTTCAGAGGTTACTGGTCAGGGTCTGATTTCAGAGGCTAAGTTTTAGGGTCTGATCTCAGAGGCTGATTCAATGGTTAAGTTTCAGGGTCTGAACTCATAGTCTGATTTCAGAGGCAGATTTCAAAGGTTACGTTTTAGGTCTGATTTCAGACTTCACTTAGTTTTCAGGGTCTGATTTCACACTACACTAGGGTTTTAGAAACAAAACACACAGCCGCCAAAGAACATGCTTATTTCTTAAACATATGCTAAGACAGAATGACTATGACGAACTGATAGGAAGAACAGAACAGAAGCCCAGAACTGGAAAATGATGAACTAATATGCAACTATGATGAACTGACAGGAAGAACAGAACAGAAACCCAGAATTGGAAAAAGATGAACTGATATGCTTCACAACAAAACCAGATCCAATATAAACAAAACAAAAACAGCAACAAGATCCAACAAGAACTGAAACGAAAATAACAAAGAACAAAAGAAAAAACAGAATCAAACAAAAGGAAAGTTAGAAAAATCAGGCCTTGGAACCCTGAGCTCTAGATACCAAACGACAAGAAACCCACTTGGATTCGAAATCCAAGCAAACCCCAAGCAACGGACAGAACCCCAAGAACCGCGAATATGATTTTGTAGGAACAAAACCCTTCCAAGGCCACAAAGAAGACCCACAAAGAACTTGCCCTTGAGAACCTTTAAGATGAATCCTTGTAGTGTTTTGCTAGCAATGGAGACGCCACTAAGTGTGCCAAACTTAGATAAGTCGATTCAAACTTGAAAAGGGGAATCCCTCCCTTACAAAATTCGGCCATAGCCAAAGCTTTAAGCTTTTGAGTTTACAATTTCGTTCGTTTTTTTCAAATGAAGAAGAAAGTAAGCTTAAATAGTGTTACAAAAAGATACCCTAAAGGCATAAAGACAACAATGCCCCTAAAAATGAAATTACACAAATATCAAGTCTTTAAGTCTTCAAATGCTTAGGAAGCTTTATTCTAAACTGATTTGGGCCAAGTGAAATGGTTTTGGGCCCTTTCCATCGAAGAACACATGCATCTCTGTTTGTTTGTTGCAGTCGGCCATAAAACTCTGAACTAATCCCGCCATTGCTTCTCTGAGTCTTTTGGTCCTCTACCTCGTAATTGGCCCTTCTGGTACTTGTAATGCGTCCTTTGGTTTGTTTTCGGCCTGGATCATGTCAGAAGAAGCAATAAATGGCATGTGATTGTTCTCTCCATTAACTACCAAATTCGCACATGGCAGGTCATTAACACCCATTTGAATTTACCAAATCAGAAGGAACAATAAATGGCACGTGATTATTCTCCTCATTTACTACCAAATTCGTACATGGCAAGTCATTAACACCAATTGAATTATCAAAACAAACACCTTCCATATTACTAGCTGATTCACATAAATTGCCCATCTCAACCGAATTCAATTTTGCACATGGCAGGTCATTAACACCATTTGAAATATCATTAACAACTTCGTTAACCAAATTAGAAGAAGCAATAAATGGCATGTGATTATTCTCCTCATTTACTACCAATTTCGCACATGGCAGGTCATTAACACCATTTGAATTATCAAAATATGCACCTTCCATATTAGTAGCTAATTCATGTAAATTGCCCAACTTAGCCGAATACAATTTAGGTAATTCATTAGAATGAGAGGCAACTTTCGCTTTCAATATGGTAGTAAAGGATTGTCATTAATACTCTTTGAAAATTCAAAAAACTTTCCCTCCTCCAAATTAGACAATCTAGAGGAATTACCTCTACTGCCCCTAACACCAATTCTAGCTTCTAGCACATCACCATTGCCATTCAAAGAAGAAGAAAGAGATGGAACAAGGTCACTAGGTTTACGCTTCAATATAGTAACACAAGATTTATGATAGAAACCTGCCTGGAACAAAGCCAAGCAAACCTCTCCACGTGTTCTAAGCCCCAAGAACCGCGAATCTTGATTTTATAAGAACAAAATCCTTCCAAGATCAAGTCCAACCCTTAAGGAACATTGCCCTTAAAAACCTTTCTTTATTTCTTTGAAGAATCCCGAACAGCGATACAGCGCCACAACGCTTGCCACACGTTGATAAGCTTTTGTTCCGTAAAACCAAGGAAGAATCCACTCCCTCAAGATGACACAAGTCAATTTGTTTTGTAAAAAGATATATTATTGGTTAATTATCCATTACAATGAATAATGCCCCTTTAAATAGGTGGCTAACCCTAATTCTACCCAAATATAATAAAACCCTAATAAAATACTTGAAAATTTCGTCCATGGGCTTTTTAATTTAATTAATGTTCAGCCCAACACTTAAACAACACATAACTTAAAAATAAATATAAAATATAAAACTTATAGGGATACATTGCGTCCTCATTTAGACCATGAAGGAATCTGAAATGGACTTTGATGAAAACTTCAAAGTTGTAGAGCTACAAGTTCTCTTTTCAATGCAACTTGAATCACCAAAATCAGACATCGGACGAGAAAGTTACGTCCAAAATACGAAGACTGCGTAAATCCCGCCACTACTAATGCACCATTCGGAAATAAAGCCCAAAATCAATCAAGGCAGCCCATGCACGTCCTAGACCCATTCCAATATTGATTTAGACATAATAAAGCCTTCACATAATGTCTCATGCATGGACCAAACTCCGGAACCCAGGGAATCTTCCAAATCCACCAAAATGGCCCAAATACACCAATTTGACCAAGCCATGCAATCAGCCACAACTTCAAGTTAACTTGGCCCAACAAACAGAGCTCATTCTGGATCACATCATTCTCCCTCTCTTGAAAAGGATTCGACCTCGAATCCGAACCCGGGTCATAGATAAAAATGACAAGATCAATAGGACGAGAATCCTGGAATAAAAGAAAATCACATGGAAAAAATGGTTAAGGTGAGCAAAAGTCAATAAAGCGAATGAATGACTTTTTGTCAATATTTTTCCACTCTCAATCTCTCCATTGCTACTCTCATTCTTAACTCCACTTGCAACAGCAAAAAGATTCCTACATGGATTCATATTTGAAATCTCATTTAAAACAAACTCAACATGCACATGTCGCTTTCTCAAACAATCAACATTCTTATCAACGATCTGATCACACCATACATATTCGGCCACATGTACTTTTTGCACATCATAACTCATGTCCTCACAACCAACATCAGAATGGTCCATATGATATTCACCCTTAACAGTTATCGCTCACATCAATATCATCACTATCATCAACACCATCAACCACCTTACTCTTATTTATTGAAACATCAACATGTTTCATTTCATTACTCAAGGCTAAGCTCGTACCCTGCTTTACTTCATATTTTGCCAATGTATTTTCCTCTATCAACTCTGGAAGCTCTCCTACTAACATTCCAAGTGCAATCACACTTTTCTTTTTAGCCCACTCTTCTTCACTCCTCTGCATGTACAACTCGTCCTCATAGACCTCTTGTAGGGTTAAAGGAGCAAGCTTGATAATCTTTTCACCACACCTAAATTTGTAGATATTCTTATCCATATCATAAACTACTTTATTGAATTTATACCAAGGCTTACCCAATAAAACATGTGTACGATACATAGGAACCACATCACAAACTATTTGGTCAACATACTTCCCAATTGCAAAATTTACCACAACCTGCTTAGCAACCTCGAACTCTCCGAAATCACTCATCCACTTATAAGGTCTATCAAGAGGTATCAATGGTAATCCCAATTTTTCCACAAGGGTAGTGCTAGCTAAATTTGTGTGATTCCCTCTATTAATAATCATGCTACAAACTTAACTATTGATATAGCATCTCGTGCGAAAGATAAATACCCTTTTTATCCATCAAATTATTTATATAAATCAACCCTTACTCAAAAGACGTCAATAATGAGGAAAGACTCAAAGAATCACCAAGAAAATACGAAAACAAACACAAAGAAACTGACTAAAAAAAAAAATTAAAAAAAATAAACCAAAGTAAAATAAGAAGACAAACTGAACTGAAACTGGACAGAATTCGTAACTTTGAAAGGGATTTTGAGACTCGAAACTTAAGCAGACTGCGTGCGTCCAGTGACTAATGAATTCGTCTCCTCGAGTACTTATAAATTGATATATTATGGGTCTCGTAACTCTTTATAGATCAAAAGTTACAGCCGTTTTAAATTCAGTGCGCGGCTGAAAAATTCTGACCGAACTGATCCGAAAATTACATACAATTTCAACTCGAATTGACTCAAAACTCCAAGAATTGAATCCTAAATGCTATTACCATGAAAGAACATTATAATGACATTCAAGATGCAGTCATAAACAAGAAAAACACAAAGAAAAAAATTGAAACTAGAAGAAACGAAAAAAAAAAAAAAGGAAATATAAAGACTCCATAAAACGATAAAAATAGAGAAAATCTTGACCTTGAAACCCTGAGCTCCTGATACCAAATGATAGAAACCTGCCTGGAACAAAGCCAAGCAAACATCTCCACGTGTTCTAAGCCCCAAGAACCGCGAATCTTGATTTATAAGAACAAAATCCTTCCAAGATCAAGTCCAACCCTTAAGGAACATTGCCCTTAAAAACCTTTCTTTATTTCTTTGAGAATCTCGAACAGCGATACAGCGCCACAACGCTTGCCACACGTTGATAAGCTTTTGTTCCGTAAAACCAAGGAAGAATCCACTCCCTCAAGATGACACAAGTCAATTTGTTTTGTAAAAAGATATATTATTGGTTAATTATCCATTACAATGAATAATGCCCCTTTAAATAGGTGGCTAACCCTAATTCTACCCAAATATAATAAAACCCTAATAAAATAATTGAAAATTTCGTCCATGGGCTTTTTAATTTAATTAATGTTCAGCCCAACACTTAAACAACACATAACTTAAAAAAAATAAAAATATAAAACTTATAGGGATACATTGCGTCCTCATTTAGACCATGAAGGAATCTGAACTGGACTTTGATGAAAACTTCAAAGTTGTAGAGCTACAAGTTCTCTTTTCAATGCAACTTGAATCACCAAAATCAGACATCGGACGAGAAAGTTACGTCCAAAATACGAAGACTGCGTAAATCCCGCCACTACTAATGCACCATTCGGAAATAAAGCCCAAAATCAATCAAGGCAGCCCATGCACGTCCTAGACCCATTCCAATATTGATTTAGACATAATAAAGCCTTCACATAATGTCTCATGCATGGACCAAACTTCGAAACCCAGGGAATCTTCCAAATCCACCAAAATGGCCCAAATACACCAATTTGACCAAGCCATGCAATCAGCCACAACTTCAAGTTAACTTGGCCCAACAATTAGAGCTCATTCTGGATCACATCAATTTATCTCCAATAACACCCAATGAAGCTTTTGAAAGCATACCTTTAGCAAGAAGACCAGAGGAGGTCGAACCATCTGCTATAGATAAGGGAGACACTTCATGAACAACATCATCCACCACCATTTCTAAAGAGTTCTTCATCTTGTCATATTGAGCAATGGCCGAACCATCATTGGCCTTACCAAAATTGTTATTTATAAAGTCTCCCTCTTTCAAAACACCACATTTCATCTCATTCTGATTTGGATAACTACCATCACTTAGCACTATAGCCGAATGTAGAACATCACCACCATTATTTTTGTTAATGTGATCTCGAACTACTCCACCATTGGTCAAATCCGAAACTTGGACAACTCCTACCATGGTTGAAACCTTGGCCTCACCCCCATGGCCAAAAACGCCATCAAAAAACAAATAACAAAGAAAAGAAATTAAGAGAAGAAAAGTAGAGAAGAAAAGAACGAAAATTACCGAATGTGGTAACATTGTCGAATTGATTATATGAGTTACATTGTCATTTGAGTGTATTTATATGTATTAAGGATATAACTTGAAAATTTCCGAATGTGGTAATCTTGTTATTTGCATTGTATTTCATGTGCTTTGTATACACTTTGAATGTGAGAGACAAAAGAAAAGAGAAAAAAAAGAGTTAAAAAAAAGAGGAAAAAATAAAAGAAAAGAAAAGAGTGAGACAAAAACAATAGCGAGTGATCACAAGATTGGCTAAGTGTCACATTGAGTGCTTGCTTGTTTGTTTGCGCATTTAGCTAACTCATCTTTTTTCTTATTCCGTGCACTCTAGCTTAAGTCTCTTTGATTGAGTCTTCGTGATTACTATTCTTATTCGCATTATTCCACCTGCACTATATACATTATTGGTTCTTTGTGTTTCTGCTAGCTTGTGGACTACACTTTAGTTGACCATTCTTGGATTGAGTGTGATTCACATTTGAATTGAGGACGAACTCAAGAGTGGTAAAAGGCAGTGATTGTGAGCACATTATCGGGTAAAAGCCAATAGAGTGCAAACACAAGTGGAGTGATATCATTCGAGTGTAAACACGTGACATTGTGAGGATTTACATATTTGTTTTGCTTTTTATTATTTCTAATCTGTTTGTTTAGTGATGAGATGGCAGGTCCAAGTCTAACCATTGATGATAAGATCGAGGTTTTGGATACTTTCAAAAGTGATATCCAAGATATTATGAGTGATTATAGAAGATCTTATGAGAAATGGAAAAAGACTTGGAAGGTAACTAAATATGCAGTGAATGAAGAGTGTACTCAACAACCAAAAGCTATTGAAGTTGTGTGTAATGAAGTGAGAAGCATTGTGATGTTGAGTGCATAGCGAATGAAAACACTTGGAGGCCTTGAATATTGTGAATAGTGTTATAAGTGACATGGTGAGTGAAAATACTTGTGAGACCGTGAGCATTGAGGGAGTAAACACTTGTGAGGTAGTGTGTTTTGAGGTTTAAAAACATAGTGAAGCTGAGCAGGTGTGTGAGGAGGTCTTTGCAAGTATGGTTGAGATAGTGGCAATGAGTGATGATGAAGTTGTGCGAGCTGGTGAAAAGAAAGTAGATGTGGTAGTTAAGTTTTTCCATAACATTTTCTCTATTATTTATGCTTTTTCATCGCATGTACAAGTGGTCAAGTATGATTCTTTTATATTTCAATATCATCGTCCAATTGATTTTGTCATAACTATCTATGATCCGGGTTCGGATTTGAGGACGAATCTATTTCAGGAGAGGGAGAATGACATGATCCAAGGGACAATATTTGACATGAATGCAGTCACCCAAGGAACATTAGAGCCTTTGCAATTGCCAACAGGCCCAATCACACGCCAAAGAGCTAAGAAGATCACAGACGCAATAGCGGGGCCAGAGTTTGCATATAATAGATGCATTCATTCTTATAGTTTTTACTTGCCTTATGAGATTGATTGTGATTCTAATTCTTTAACTCCTATGGATTTATTATCTTTGATTGTTATTAAGCTTGGGAGTATGAATGATAAGGGAAAGGCAAAGTTGGTGAGAATAATAGGTTTCCAACGCATTGTGTTTGACCCCGGAAATTGGGTGTGGCTTTATATGCAAGAGGAAAAGATCCAAGTTGCAACCAAGAGGAGATGGTCCATTTCAAGTCTTGGAGCGGATCAACGACAATACTTACAAGCTTGATTTTCTTAGTGAGTTTGGCGTTCCTGCAATGTTTAATGTTTATGACTTATTTTATTTTTAATGCAGGTTCAGATTCGAGGTCGAAAACCCCAAGGGTTTGCCTTAGTGGTAAAGGCTTTGGGCTTGAGTGGTTTGCTCCCTCTCAGGTTCAAGGTTCGAATCCCACTAGATGCATTTCCTTAGGGCTATGCCCCCTGGTGTGAAAAGCCATCGACTTACCATGATCTGTGTTGGGAAACTTCTGAGGGCACGGGGCACAGGTCCCGGGGATTAGTCGAGGTGCGTGTAAGCTGGCCCGGACACCCCAGTTATCCAAAAAAAAAAAGATTTGAGGTCGAATCCTTTTCAACAAGGAGGGAATGACATGAGTCCAACCACACCAGAGACATTACAAGATGCAGCTAACAACTTGGAGGAACCCATGCAGTTGCCAACAGGTCCAATCACACGCCAAAGAGCAAGGAAGATCAGAGAGGCCTTTGTGGGACTAGCTCAGAGCTATGTGACCAGTTGCAGCAACGAAGTCAAGTGCACACCAGAGACACATATGGACATAACCAGAGAGGTCCCCAAGCTATTTCATTTGACCCAGATTAGCTCAGACTGAAGCATAGCAGAGCAGCTTCAGCAACAACACCATTTTGACCCGATTTGACCTATTTTGGGACTATGTTGAATTCATCCCAATGGGGGAATTTTTGTCATTTGTGCTCGACATGTTGACTTTATTTATGATGTAATTAAGCTAGTTGACCAGGTCATTAGGGTCAATTATGCTTAGAACCTTGCTTATTGAGTAAGCACATCAATTTACTATTTTATGTAAGCACCTCAAATTAGCTTAAGTTAGATTAGTTTCTAATCATTGTTTTAAGCTACTTTAGGTGGGAAAAGACTTTTGGGGACGTGCTTGAGTGAGAGCTTTGGGTAGTTTTTAGGTCTTTTGGTAATTTCACTTTAGGGACATTTTGTCCATTCACACCTTTAGGGTTTCTCTTTGTAACCTATTTAAACTTTGTTTTCTTCTTCTTTGGAATAAGATACACGACATTTTCACAAACTTTCAAGCTTTTAAGCTTTGGCTATGGCTAAATTTCTTGTGAGGGAGAGATTCCCCTTTTCAAGTTCAAATTGACTTATCTAAGCTTGGCAACTTAGTGGCGTCTCCATTGCTAGCAAAATACAATCTGATTTCATGCTTGTGGTTATCATGGACGTGAGTTTCATGGTGGTTAGGGGCTGATCTTGGTTGGGTTTTGTTCCTACAAAATCAGTATTAAAAGTTCTTGGGGTTTTGAGAAAGATGCTTGGGGTTCGCTTTGTTTCCAACCCAAGTGAGTTCTTGTCATTTGGTATCATGAGCTTAGGGTTCTGAGGTCTGATTTCCTATCCTTTGTGTTGTTTAATCTTGTATTCATCTTTGTTTTTGTTGTTGTTGTTGATTTCGGCCATTAAGGAATTTGTCCTCAAGTTTCGGCCATTGGTGTTCTTGGGTGTTCTTTGTTGTTTCTTGCATATTTTTGATCCTTGTTGCATGAATAACAATCTGTCCTTTAGTAGTTTGTGCTAATTTTGAGTATTTCTTTGAGTTAATCTTTGGCTACTTAGGTCAAAATTGGGGCTTTTGTTTTATTGCTTGAATCAAGTGTTTAGTTGTTAATTCTATGTTACTATGACGTGTTTAACATTGTTATTAAGTTATTAGTTTCAAAATCAAAAAAAAAATTGCATCAGGCCAGATTCGGCCAAGGAATAACCATCACCACCCTTACTTTGTTATTGCCATATGCATGTCACTTAGCTTGTTTTCAATAGGTATTGTTCATATCTACTTTGAGAAAAATCAGATTGCACTTCATTACTCCTAGCATTTGCGTGAACTAGCTTGTTTGCAATATTTGTGAAGTTGTTGCAATCTTGTGAAGTGTGAAGAAAACAAGTGTGTTTGAGTGCTGTGGTGAGGCATTTGAATGAATGAGTGTTGAAACAGAATGAAATGCTTATGGATTGATGAGGCCGTGACTTACTCTTGAAGTTTACTTATGCTTGTGTGTTAACTTTGTGAGATAAGTCTGGTACTTTGTTACACATATTGCCGTGAGTAAGATGCTTGATGTGCTTATGTTGAAGCATGAATTAACAAGTGTGCTTGCTGATTTACGTGAGCTATCATTAGCTTGACATTGGATTTATTTTTCTTTACCTTGTGTCACTGTAGTTGGTGTAGGCCATTCCTGAATTGCCTTCACCTTCTCCACATCTACCTCGATGCCATCTGCACTCACAACAAAGCCAAGAAAAAAAATTCTATCCATGTAAAATGTGCATTTGTCAAAGTTAGCATACGGTTGTTCTTTTCGTAAAACATCAAGTACATGTCTCAAATGTAATTCATGCTCCTCAATCGATGTACTGTAAACTAAGATGTCATCAAAGTATACCACAACAAACTTACCTATAAATGCACGCATAACATGATTCATTAATCTCATAAATGTGCTAAGTGCGTTTGTAAGACCAAATGGCATAACTAACCATTCATATAATCCATTTTTTGTCTTAAATGCGGTTTTCCACTCATCTCCCTCTCTCATGCGAATTTGATGGTATCCACTTTTCAAATCAATCTTACTAACTATCTTGGAACCATGCAATTCATCTAACATGTCATCTAGTCTAGGAATAGGATGACGATACTTTACCATTATATTATTGATGGCTCGACAATCATCACACATCTGCCATGTCCCATCTTTCTTAGGAACTAGAAGCACTGGTACTGCACAAGGACTTATGATTTCCCTTACATACCCATTGTCCATCAAATCCCGCACTTGCCGTTGAAGTTCCTTTGTCTCCTCAGGATTGCTTCTATAGGATGGCCTGTTGGGAATGACTGCTCCAGATACGAAGTCTATCTAGTGCTCAATGCCTCTAATGGTGGAAGCCCACTAGTAATGTCCTCAGTCAGTACATCGTTGTAGTCCCGCAAAAAAGATGAAATAGACAAAGGAAGCAAATGGTCAGTGTTAGAAAAATATACATGGGGCTTCTTGTAAACTAACAATAGCATCAGACTGCTAGTCTTGAAAGCTCTCCTCGCTTCACCCTCACCCATCTAGAACCTCATTTTCACTCTCCCTTTGGTGTCCCCCTTACTTTCACTCTCACTTCCCTTGGGTAAACTCTCGGCCTTGGCCTTATTTTTCACACTCTCACTAGTTTCCCCCAAGTTAGTGTTTGCACTCGCCCTCTCTTTATCCCTCTCAAGTTGCAACTTAACCTGATCTTCATGGACTTGCTTTGGTGTAAGTGGGTATAGTGTAATGGGTTTCCCTTTATGCTGAAATGAATACTTATTCTTGAACCCATCATGAATCACCTTCTTATCAAACTGCCACGGCCTCCCCAAAAGTATATGACTCGCATGCATCAGAATCACATCACATAGAACATCATCTGTGTAAGGCCCAATGGTAAAGCTCAATAATACCTGCTTCGTTACCTTCACTTCACCACAATCATTTAACCACTGCAACTTGTAAGGCTTGGGGTGCTTCAAGCAACTCAACCCCAATCTCTCAATCAAAGCCGTGCTAGCCACATTGGTACAACTGCCTACATCTATAATCATACTACAACCGTTACCATTCACACGACATCTAGTGTGGAATATGTTCTACCTCTGCTGATCACTATCATCCTCAACAACTTGTGCTGTCAAAGCATGCTTAACAACTAGGGATAAGTTATCTAAAGGGTATGCAGCTCCCTCGTGGTCACTAGCATCTTCTAACTCCGGCATCTCATCCTCAACCTCATCATCTGTAGAGTACACATCTCCGCTCTTGTTAATCACTAAGGTGCGTCTATTGGGACATTGTGAAGCATAATGTCCCATGCCCAAACACTTGAAACACTTGACATCTTTTTTGCTCGTAGATGTACCCTCAGGTTTAGGTCTAGGTTTACTCGATTTTGCAGCCTCTTTACCCTTGCCACTAGGTTCGGCCCTAGGCTTGTTAAAGCCTCCACTGAAATCACCTCTTGTTAAAGCCTCCATCTCGCTTCTCATTCGAAACCCATTTCCCATTCCAAGTAGAAGTAGTCTGAGTACCAAATCTGGATGTGGCCTTCTTCTTGAGTTGCCTCTCTACCTTGATAGCCATGTGAAGCATGTCCTCCAAATCAACATAATGATGTAACTCCACCATGTTGGCAATCTCCTTATTTAAGCCTCCAAGAAACCGTGCCATAGTAGCCTCTGCATCCTCAACTACATTCGCCCCGATCATGGCAACATCTATCTCTGTGTAGTAATCCTCAACACTCTTGGTACCCTGATACAGATGTTGTAGCTTCTGATACAACTCACGGTAGTAATGGCTCGGAATGAACCTCTTCCTCATAAGACCTCTGAGTTCTTCCCAAGTCTAAACTAGTCTCTCATAGTTTCTTCTCCGAGTAGTAACAAGCTGATCCCACCATATCATGACATAATCAGTAAACTCAATAGCTGCCAGATTGATTTTCTTCTTATCTGAGTAGTGATGGTAATTGAATATCAGCTCAATCTTCTTCTCCTATTCCAAATAAGCCTTGGGATCATTCTTCCCCTGAAAGGTTGGTATCTTGATTTTAATGCTACCTAGATCTCCATCTAAGTCCCTCATCTACCATAACCCCTTCGATCATAATTGCACCTCTATCATCAAATCGTTTATCCCTCCTATTATGTCTCCCATCAAACCTCCTATCACACCCTCTACCAAACCCCCTACCATGCCTCCTATCTTATCTAGGCTGAAACTTCTCCTCAACATCATCAAGATCATCAAAGTCATTCTCGGCTTCTTCTTTATCTGATGGTATATGTTGCGGTGGTACTCGTCGTGGTGGTACATTATGAGGTGGTGGTACATTATGAGGTGGTAGTACATTATGAGGTGGTGGTACATTCTGAGGTGGTGGTGCTCTGGGAACACTGCCGGACTGAATACTCTCCACACTCTTGGACAACCTTTCCAATGCAGTATTCATATTCTCCATCATATCTGTAAACTTTCTATCCATAGCTGTAAGCTTCTGATCGACGGTTAAACTAGTACCTGCCATTTCAAAGCTCAATAAACAAATCAGTAATAACAAGAAAGAAATATGATATGTAAAATCCTCTCAAGCTCACAATCTCACATGTTTACACTCAATTATATCACTCCACTCGTGTTTGCACTCTATTGGATTTTACCCGATACTGTGCTCACACTCACTGTCTTTTACCACTATTGAGTTCTTCCTCAATTCAATTACAAATCAACTCAATTCCCAGAATGGTCAACTAAGGTGTAGTCCACAAGCTAGCAGAAACACAATGTATATATAGAGCAA
This sequence comes from Zanthoxylum bungeanum, assembly GCA_019454045.1. Taxonomy (NCBI): domain Eukaryota; kingdom Viridiplantae; phylum Streptophyta; class Magnoliopsida; order Sapindales; family Rutaceae; genus Zanthoxylum; species Zanthoxylum bungeanum. Next base: position 82,668 of record SKCR01042123.1, read on the forward strand.
GTGGAATAAATAAAATAAGATAAGTAATCACGTAGACTCAATCGAAAGAAACCTATAGCTAGAGTGCTCAAAATAAGAAAGAATGACGAGTTAGCTAAATGCAATAAATAAGCAAGCAAGCAATCAACGTGTCACAGAAGCAATCTTGTGGTCACTCGCTATAGTGTTTGAGCTCACCTTTCTTTTCTTCTCACACACACTCACAAGTGTTTACACTCCAATGAAACACAATGAAGCACAAAGGATTTCAATTCGGCTATAACACAAATATAGTCTTTCAAGCTCAAACCAATACAAACCACTTCAAATATCAATATAACTCATGTAAAGCAATCCAATCAACTTGCAAATGGTCTAATCAAGCTAAGCACAATGCGACCAATTCTTTTTTTTTTTTACAAATAAGTAGGTGACTCAGCTGCTTACGTAAGTAGCTTACAAGTAGGTCAAGAAAGCATGTCAATTCGGCAATGGTAAGTTACAAACCAACTAAACACTTTTTCCAACTAACTTGGTGATGCAGCAGCTTGCCTCTTCAAGCACCTCTCAAATGCAATGATGGCTACTCAAGTTTCCATGTCAAGCTCATGAGTGCTTCCATTTTCAATGTCATACTAATGATTTCAACACAAATCCAATGTCAAGCTAATGATAGCTCACGCAAATCAGCAAGCACACTTGTTAATTCATGCTTCAACATAAGCACATCAAGCATCTTACACACGGTAATATGTGTAACAAAGCAACCAGACTTGTCTCACAAAGTTAACAACACACAAGCATAAGTAAACTTCAAGAGTAAGTCACGACCTCATCAATCCATAAGCATTTCATTTTGTTTCAACACTCATTCACTCAAATGCCTCACCACAGCACTCAAACACACTTGTTTTGATAAGAAGTCACTTGGGTTGGAAACCAAGCAAACCCCCAAGCATCTTTCTCAAAACCCCAAGAACTTTGAATACTGATTTTGTAGGAACAAAACCCAACAAGATCAGCCCCTAACCACCATGAAACTCACGTCCATGATAACCACAAGCATGAAATCAGATTGTATTTTTCTAGCAATGGAGACGCCACTAAGTTGCCAAGCTTAGATAAGTCAATTTGAACTTGAAAAGGGGAATCTCTCCCTCACAAGAAATTTAGCCATAGCCAAAGCTTAAAAGCTTGAAAGTTTCTGAAAATATCATGTATCTTATTCCAAAGAAGAAGAAAACAAAGTTTAAATAGGTTACAAAGAGAAACCCTAAAGGTGTGAATGGACAAAAATGTCCCTAAAGTGAAATTACCAAAAGACCTAAAAACTACCCAAAGCTTTCACTCAAGCACTTCCCCAAAAGTCTTTTCCCACCTAAAGTAGCTTAGAACAATGATTAGAAACTAATCTAACTTAAGCTAATTTGAGGTGCTTACATCAAATATTAAATTGACGTGCTTACTCAATAAGCAAGGTTCTAAGAATAATTAACCCTAATGACCTGGTCAACTAGCTTAATTACATCATAAATAAATTCAACATGTCGAGCACAAATGACAAAAATGCCCCCACTTGGCCGAATTCAACATAGTCCCAAAATAGGTCAAAAGGGTGCTGGTGCTGAAGCTGCTCTGCTATGCTTCAGTCTGAGATGATATGGGTCAATGAAATAGCTTGGGGACCTCTCTGGTTATGCCCATATGTGTCTCTGGTGTGCACTTGACTTCGTTGCTGCAACTGGTCACATAGCTCTCAGCTAGTCCCGCAAAGGCCTCTCTGATCTTCTTTCCTCTTTGGCGTGTGATTGGACCTGTTGGCAACTGCATGGGTTCTGTCAAGTTGTTAGCTATATCCTGTAATGTCTCTGGTGTGGTTGGACTTATGTCATTTCCTCCTTGTTGAAAAGGATTCGACCTCGAATCTTTTTTTTTTGGATAACCGGGGTGTCCAGGCCAGCTTACGCGCACCTCGACTAATCCCCAGGACCTGTGCCCCGTGCCCTCAGAAGTTTCCCAACACATATCATGGTAAGTCGATGGCTTTTCACACCAGGGGGCATGGCCCCAAGGAAATGCATCTAGTGGGATTCGAACCTTGAACCTGAGTGGGAGCAAACCACTCAAGCCCAAAGCCTTTACCTCTGAGGCAACCCCTTGGGGTTTTCGACCTCGAATCTGAACCTGCATTAAAAATAAAATAAGTCAGAAACATTAAACATTGCAGGAACGCCAAACTCACCAAGAAAATCAAGCTTGTAAGTATTGTCGTTGATCCGTTCCGATACTTGAAATGGACCATCTCCTCTTGGTTGCAACTTGGATCTTTTCCTCTTGCATATAAAGCCACACCCAATTGCCGGGGTCAAACACAATGCGTTGGAAACCTATTATTCTCACCAACTTTGCCTTTGCCTTATCATTCATACTCCCAAGCTTAATAACAATCAAAGATAATAATAAATCCATAGGAGTTAAAAAATTAGAATCATAATCAATCTCATAAGGCAAGTAAAAACTAGAAGGATGAATGCATCTATTATATGCAAACTCTGGCCCCGCTATTGCGTCTGTGATCTTCTTAGCTCTTTGGCGTGTGATTGGGCCCGTTGGCAATTGCAAAGGCTCTAATGTTCCTTGGGTGACTGCATTCATGTCAAATGTTGTCCCTTGGATCATGTCATTCTCCCTCTCTTGAAATGGATTTGTCCTCGAATCCGAACCTGAATCATAGATAGTTATGACAAAATCAATTGGACGATGATATTGAAATATAAAAGAATCATACTTGACCACTTGTACCTGTGATGAAAAAGCATAAACAATAGAGAAAATGACAAGAAACCCACTTGGATTCGAAATCCAAGCAAACCCCAAGCAACGGACAGAACCCCAAGAACCGTGAATATGATTATGTAGAAACAAAACCCTTCCAAGGCCACAAAGAAGACCCACAAAGAACTTGCCCTTGAGAACCTTTAAGATGAATCCTTGTAGTGTTTTGCTAGCAATGGAGACGCCACTAAGTTTGCCAAAACTTAGATAAGTCGATTCAAACTTGAAAAGGGGAATCCCTCCCTTACAAGAATTCAGCCATAGCCAAAGCTTTAAGCTTTTGAGTTTTATAAATTTCGTTGATTGTTTGCCAAATGAAAAAGGAAAGAAAGCTTAAATAGTGATACAAAAGAAACCTTAAAGGCATAAAGACACAATGCCCCTAAATACGAAATTACAAAAATACCAAGTCTTTAAGTCTTCAAATGCCTAGGAAGCTTTATTCTAAAGTGATTTGGGCTATGTGAAATGGCTTTGGGCCCTTTCCATTGAAATCCACATGCGTCTCTATTTGTTTGTTGCAGTCGGCCATAAAACTCTGAACTAATCCCGCCATTACTTCTCTGAGTCTTTTGGTCCTCTGCCTCGTAATTGGCCCTTCTGGTACTTGTAATGGGTCTTTTGCTTTGTTGTCGGCCTGGATCATGTCATCCCCTCCCTCTTGAAAAGGATTCGACCTCGAATCTGTACCTGCATCAAAATGAGTTAAGTCAGAAACATTAAATGTACCAGACACATTATACTTACCTTGTAAATCCAGCTTGTATGCATTGTCATTAATCCGTTCCAAGACTTGAAATGGACCATCCCCTCTCGGTTGTAGCTTAGATTTACGTTGTTCAGGAAATCTCTCCTTGCGCATGTGTACCCAAACCCAATCTCCGGGCTGAAATACCACACGCTTTCTTCCCTTATTAGCATAAGAAGCATATTTCTCATTCTTCCGTTGTATTTGCTCTCTTGCTTTCTCATGTATATGCTTCACCAAATCGGCTTTCCTTTTTCCATCTAGCCCTGCATGCTCATCAACAGGCAAAGGTAACAAATCTAATGGAGTTAGTGGCTGAAAACCATAAACAATTTCAAATGGAAAGTAAGATGTAGAGGAATGAATACTACGATTATATGCAAATTCAACAAAAGGCAAACAATCCTCCCAGGTTTTTAAGTTCTTATTGATAATAGTACGCAATAACTGAGTCAAAGTCCTATTAACAACCTCGGTCTGGCCATCAGTTTGGGGTGGCAAGTAGTAGAATACAAAAGTTTAGTTCCCAACTTACCCCATAAATCTTTCCAAAAGTGACTAAGGAATTTGACATCACGATCTGAAACTATATACTCCGTGGAATCCCATGGAGTCGTACTACTTCTCTAAAGAACAAGTCAGCAATGTTAGTGGCATCATCAGTTTTATGACATGCATAAAGTGTGCCATCTTACTGAACCTATCAACCACTACAAAGATGGAATCTCTACCCTTCTTAGTCCTAGGTAAACCCAGATAAAGTTCATCGATACATCTACCCATGGCTCACTAGGAGGCAATGGTGTATACAACCCATGAGACATAACCTTATATTTAGCATGTTTACAAGTTAAGCATTTATCACATAAATGCTCAATATCTCTCCGCATTTTAGGCCAATAAAAATGTTCACTGAATACCATAAGGTTTTGGCAATGCCAAAGTGCCCTATTAAACCTCCCCCATGTGCTTCCCTCACTAACAACTCACGCATACTACAAACAGGAATGCGTAATCTATTCTCCCTAAATAGAAACCCATCATGTTGGTAGAATTTACTAAAATCAGACTTTTCACATGCAGCATAGATAGCACTAAAGTCAATATCACTAGCATAAAGTTCTTTAATAAATTCAAACCCAAGCATCTTGCACTCAATGAAGTAAGTAAAGCATACATTCGCGATAGTGCATCGACGACAATGTTTTCCTTACCTTGTTTGTAGCGGATTACATATGGAAATGTCTCAACAAACTCTAACCATTTTGCGTGTTGTTTGTTCAACTTACCTTGGCCCTTCAGATGCTTCAATGATTCATGATCTGTATGGATGACAAACTCTCGAGGCCACAAATAATGCTGCCAAGTCTCAAGGGTTCGCACTATCGCATACAACTCCTTGTCATATGTGGGGTACCTCAAAACTGCTCCATTTAGCTTCTCACTAAAGTAAGCTATTGGTCGCTTTTCTTGCATAAGAACCACTCCAATGCCTATCCCGGATGCGTCACACTCAATCTCAAATGTCTTCTCAAAGTTGGGTAGTGCCAAGACTGGTGCACTGTATAACTTCATTTTCAGATCTTGGAATGCACGCTCCTGCTCTTCACCCCATTTGAAGCCAACGGTCTTCTTCACTACTTCAGTCAATGGTGCTGCAATACTACTGAAGTCTTTAAAAAATCTACGGTAGAAGCTTGCTAATCCATGGAAGCTTCTGACTTCTGTCACTGTTGTTGGTGTTGGCCAATCCTGAATTGCCTTCACCTTTTCTAAATCGACCTCGATGCCATCTGCACTCACAACAAATCCAAGGAAAACAATTCTATCTATAAAAAAAGTGCACTTATCAAAGTTAGCATACAGTTTTTCTTGCCTTAACACATCAAGAACATGCTTCAAATGCATAACATGCTCATCTACTGTTTTACTGTAAACTAAGATGTCATCAAAATAAACCACAATAAACTTACCTAAAAATGCACGCATAACATGATTCATCAATCTCATAAATGTGCTAGGTGCGTTTGAAAGACCAAATGGCATAACTAACCATTCATACAAGCCATACTTAGTCTTAAATGCAGTTTTCCACTCATCTCCCTCTCTCATGCAATTTGATGATATCCACTCTTTAAATCAATACTAAAAATTTGGAACCATGCAATTCATCCAACATGTCATCTAGTCTAGGAATGGGGTGACGATACTTTACCGTAATATTGTTGATAGCTCGGCAGTCAACGCACATACGCCACGTCCCCATTTCTTAGGAACTAGAAGCACTAGTACTGCACAAGGACTCATGCTTTCCCTTACATACCCTTGTCCATCAACTCCTGTACTTGCCTTTGTAGCTCCTTTGTCTCCTCGGGATTGCTCCTATAAGCCGGTCTGTTAGGAATGACTGCTCCAGGTATGAAGTCTATATGGTGTTCAATACCTCTAATGGGTGGAAGCCCACTAGGTATGTCCTCTGTCAGTACGTCATTGTAATCCTGCAAAAGAGATGAAATAGACACAGGAAGCAAATGGTCAGAGTTAGTAAAATAAATATGAGGCTCCTTATAGACTAACAATAGCATGAGCTTCCTAGCCTTGAACGCTTTCATCGCTTCACCTTCACCCATGTAGAAACTCTTTTTAACTCTCCCTTTTGTTTCCCTCTCACGTTCACTCACACTCCCATTGGGAACTCCCACGGCCTTGGCCTTATTTTTCTCACCAGATACACCACTCTCACTAGTCTCACCCAAGGTGGTGTTTCCCTTCGCTCTCTCTTTGTCACGCTCAAGTTGCAACTTAACCTGATCTTCATGGACTTGTGCAGGTGTAAGTGGGTATAATGTAATGGGTTTCCCCTTATGCTGGAAAAAGTACTTATTCTTGAACCCATCATGAATAACCTTCTTATCAAGCTGCCACGGCCTGCCCAAAAGAATATGTCCTGCATGCATCAGTATCACATCACATAGGACATCATCTGTGTATGGCCCAATGGTAAAGCTCAACAATACCTGCTTTGTCACACTTATTTCCCCACAATCATTTAACAACTGCAACTTGTATGCCTTCAGGTGTCTCAAGCAACTCAACCCAATCGCTCAATCAAAGCTGTGCTAGCAACATTGGTACAACTGCCCCCATCTATGATCATACTACATCCCTTGCCATTCACACGGCAACTAGTATGGAATATGTTCTCCCTCTACTGCACACTTTCATCCTCTACAACATGTGCACTCAAAGCACGCTTGACAACTAAGGATAAGTTATTCAGCAGGTATGCAGCTCCCTCATGGTCACTAGCATCCTCCAACTCTGGCATCTCTTCCTCGACCTCACTATCGGTAGAGTACACCTCTCCACTCTTTTTATCAATCACTAAGGTACGCCTATTGGGACATTGTGAAGCATAATGTCCCATGCCCAAACACTTGAAACACTTGACATCCTTAGTTCTAGCAGCTGCACCCTCAGGTTTTGGCCTAGTTTTGCTCGGTTCTGCAGCCTCTTTACCCTTGGCACTGGGGTCGGCCCTAGGCTTATTAAAGCCTCCACTGAACTCGCCTCTAGGCTTGTCAAAGCCTCCATCTCGCTTCTCATTCGGAACCCATTTTCCCTTCCATGCAGAAGTAGCCTGAGTACCAAATCTGGATGTTGACATTTTCTTGAGTTGCCTTTCTACCTTCATAGCCATGTGAAGCTTATCCTCCAAATCAACATAGTGATGCAACTCCACCATGTTTGCAATCTCTCTATTCAAGCCCCCTAGAAATCGTGCCATAGTAGCTTCTGCATCCTCAACTACATTTGCCCTGATCATGGCAACTTCCATCTCTGTGTAATAGTCCTCAACACTTTTGGTCCCCTGATACAGATGTTGTAGTTTCTGATGCAATTCCCTATAGTAATGGCTGGGTATAAATCTTTTTGTCATAAGACCTCTAAGTTCTGCCCATGTCTGAACCAGCCTCTCATAATTTCTCCTCCAAGTAGAGACAAGCTGATCCCACCAAATCATAGCATAATCGGTAAACTCAATTGCTGCCAGATTGATCTTCTTCTCGTCTGAGAAGTGATGACAGCTGAAAATCAATTCTATTTTCTTTTCCCATTCTAAATAAGCTTTAGGATCATTCTTGCCGTGGAATGTTGGTATCTTGATCTTGATGCTACATAGATCACCATCTACATCTCCTCGTCTACCATATTCCCTCCTATCATAATCCCCTCTTCTGGCATCAAATACACCTCTATCATCAAACCGTCTATCCCTCATATTATTCCTCCTATCAAACCTCATATTAGGCCTCCTATCATGCCCAGGCTGAAATATCTCCTCCACATCATCAAGACCATCAGAATCATCAAACTCATTTTCAGCTTCCTCTTCATCCGGTGGTACATACTGTGGTGGTACATGTCGAGGTGGCACATTATGAGGTGGTGGTACATTCTGAGGTGGTGGTATATGCTGGGGTGGTGGTGCTCTGGGACCGCTACCAGTTTGAATACTCTCTACACTCTTGGTCAATCTCTCCAAAGCAGTATTTATGTTCTCCATCATATCTGTAAATTTCCTATCCAAAGCCTCAAGCTTTTCATCAGTGGTTAGACCTGCCATCTCAACACTAAACAAAGAGATTAGAAATAACAATAAAGTAAAGCAAATATGTAAATCCTCTCAATCTCACGTGTTTACACTCGAATGATATCACTCCACTCATGTTTGCACTCTATTGGCTTTTACCCGATACTGTGCTCACAATCAATGCCTTTTACCACTCTTGAGTTCGTCCTCAATTCAAATGTGAATCACACTCAATCCAAGAATACAAACCAAACGTAGTCCTCAAGCCAGCCTGAAACACAAAGGTCTAATAATATATATGGGACAGGTGGAAACAAAATGCGAACAGGAATAGCAACGACGAAGACTCAATCAATAATACTTAAACTATAGTATTTGGAATAAAGAAGTGAACAATTAGCACAATGGAAAAAAAATAAGCATGCAAATTCACGGTCGTATGCAATTTCGGGAGAAAATTTGGCACCGCTATAGAAATTTTGATGGAATACCCTCCACGGGCACCTAAATGATAATATGGAACAAACTAAATTCAACAAAAAAATTTCACTTTTTTTTTCTGCTCAAGTGATCACTATCACTCAAGTACCTTTTTTTTTTTTTTTTATAACGTCAGGTGCTGATACTGTGGTTATGATTTCAGAGGCTGATTTAGGTTCTGATTTCAGAGGCTGATTTTCAGGGTCTGATTTCAGAGGCTTTTAGTCAGGGTCTGATTTCAGAGGCTACTGGTCAGTGTCTGATTTCAGAGGTTAATTTTCAGGGTCTGATTTCACAGGCTACTGGTCAGGGTCTGATTTCAGAGGTTACTATTCAGTGTCTGACTTCAGAGGCTACTGGTCAGGGTCTGATTTTAGAGGTTACTGGTCAGGGTCTGATTTCAGAGGTTACTTTTCAGAGTCTGAGTTTCAGAGGCTAATCTTCAGGGTTTGAATTCAGAGTCAGATTTCAAAGGCTAAGTTTTTAGAGTCTGATTTCAAAGTCAGATTTCAAATTTCACTAGGGTTTTAGAAATAAATCACACAGCAGCCAAAGAACATGCTTATTTCTTCAACATATGCTAAAGAACAGAAAGTATATGACGAACTGATATGAAGAACAGAACAAAAAAACCCAGAACTGGAAAATGATAAAAGATGAACTGATATGCAAAACACAACAAAATCATGGTGAGAAGACGTTATTGTGGTTTGATTTTTGGCATCCTGTTGGCCCGATTGTGGACACGTTGGGCGAGAGAGTGATTTATGATTCTGGCTTGGATAGAATGGCTACAGTTGCATCCATTATCTCCGATTCTGCTTGGCAATGGCCCCCATCTAGATCTGCTGCTCTTATTGATTTGGCTCAGTCTCATCTTCCGTCTCCTTCTAGTTTGAGGGAGGATGTGCTGGTTTGGGAGGAGGATACAAATGGAAGATTCACTGTGGATAGTGCCTGGAATGCTATGAGGTCAAGGAGACCCCAGATGCATTGGTCTCGAGTTGTTTGGTTCCGGAAGGCAATTCCCCGTCATTCCTTTCTTCTTTGGATGTCTATTCAGGGTGGCCTTTGTACTCAGGACAGTCTGATGAGATTTGGCATCTCTGCTTGCTCGCGTTGTATTCTTTATGGTTGTTCGAGTGAGGACATTGATCATCTTTTCTTCCAGTGCCTCTATTCTTCAAGGGTCTGGTCGTCTGTGCTGGCCATGTGTGGGTTAGATTGGAGTCGCCGAGATTGGTGTCAGACTGTTGAGTGGGTATGTCAGTTCTCCGGAGCCTCTTTATGTCATCTTCTGGTTCATCTGTCTTTTGCAGCGTCAGTCTACCATATTTGGAGGGAGAGGAATGCTCGCACTCATGATATATGCCTCTTCGGCCTGTTTCTGCTCTTCTTTATGATATTGTTTTTGATGTTCAGAATCGTGTTAGCTCCTTACGAAAGGTGAATCCATCTTATGACAATAAATGGCTTCACCTTTCGTGGCACTTACCTGATGACATCTTTTGTTGATTCTTTTGTAGCCTTTTGGCTTTTTTCTAGGAGGGCCTGTCCTCTCTAGTGCCTGGGGTATGCCCCTTTGCTCTTTGTATAGCTTTCTTTGGTTATAATACTTACCTTATCCAAAAAAAAAAATAGAAACAAGATCCAACAAGAACTGAAACGAAAATAAAAACAGAATCAAACAAAAGAAAAGATAGGAAAAATCAGACCTTGGAACCCTGAGCTCTAGATACCAAATGACAAGAAACCCAATTGGATTCGAAATCCAAGCAAACCCCAAGCAACGGACAGAACCCCAAGAACCGCGAATATGATTTTGTAGAAACAAAACCCTTCCAAGGCCACAAAGAAGACCCACAAAGAACTTGCCCTTGAGAACCTTTAAGATGAATCCTTGTAGTGTTTTGCTAGCAATGTAGACGCCACTAAGTTTGCCAAAACTTAGATAAGTCGATTCAAACTTGAAAAGGGGAATCCCTCCCTTACAAGAATTCGGCCACAACTTTTTTTTAGGTTTTCCCTTTGTTTTTCTCAAACCGGTATAACTTTTTTCTTCTCGCCTTAGCCCTTCGTACTCCCTTCTTCTCAGATCGATCTTGGTTCTCCTTTTCCGACTACCCCCCCCCCCCCCCCCGTATCTTTCCCTTTGCTTCGCCTGCTGTTCTTCTCACCTAGCCCTTCTTTCTCCTTTCTTCTCAGATCTACTCTCCCTTTTCCGTCCTGTTGCTCTTTCCCCTACCCTTTAGTCTTTTCCCATGCCTCTGTCTGGTGTTCCTTTTGTGGGGCCGCGCCTCCCTGGAGTTGGCCGTAAGGCTGTTAGGGCTGTCTCGGCGGCCGTTTCTGCCTCGCCTCCTTTGAAGCTTGGTTCTGTTTCCTTCTCGGTGCCGGCGTTAGTGACCAATTCAGTTGGTGGTCCTACGTGCAGTGTGGTTTCTCGTCAGCATGAATTTGGTGTTTCCCCTGCGGCCGTCAGTGATGATGATAGCTCTGGAATTGGTGCTATGGGTACTTCCTTGGGCTGTGTGGTCGAAGGTGATGTGAATTGCTTGATTGAGGAGAGTTTGGTTTCGGGTCCTGGGGTTGAATGTGTCGTTGTTTGTGAGCCGAGTCTAGTAGGTGCAAGTGGTCTTGCTGGTTGTTTGGGTAGTAGTCAGACTGGTATTTCTTCTAGTATGTTTCGGCTTTTCTTCTAGGAGGGCTTGTCCTCTCTAGTTGCCTGGGGTATGCCCATTTGCTCTTTGTATAGTTTTCTTTTGGTTATAATACTTACTTTATCCAAAAAAAAAAAAGAATTCGGCCATAGCCAAAGCTTTAAGCTTTTGAGTTTTATAAATTTCGTTGATTGTTTGCCAAATGAAAAAGAAAGAAAGCTTAAATAGTGATACAAAAGAAACCCTAAAGGCATAAAGACAACAATGCCCCTAAATACGAAATTACAAAAATACCAAGTCTTTAAGTCTTCAAATGCCTAGGAAGCTTTATTCTAAACTGATTTGGGCCAAGTGAAATGGCTTTGGGCCCTTTCCATCGAAGCCCACATGCGTCTCTATTTGTTTGTTGCAGTCGGCCATAAAACTCTGAACTAATCCCGCCATTGCTTCTCTGAGTCTTTTGGTCCTCTACCTCGTAATTGGCCCTTCTGGTACTTGTAATGGGTCTTTTGCTTTGTTGTCGGCCTGGATCATGTCAGAAAATGTTATGGAAAAACTTCACTACCACATCTACTTTCTTTTCACCAGCTCTCACAGCTTCATCATCATTCATGGCCACTATCTCAACCATACTTGCAAAGACCTCTTCACACACCTGCTCAGCTTCACTATGTTTTTCAACCTCAAAGCACACTACCTCACAAGTGTTTACTCCCTCAATGCTCACGGTCTCACAAGCATTTTCACTCACCATGTCACTTATAACACAATTCACAACATTCAAGGCCTCACAAGTGTTTTCATTCGCTATGCACTCAACATCACAAGTGTTTCTCACTTCATTACACACAACTTCAATAGCTTTTGGTTGTTGAGTACTCTCTTCATTCACTGCATATTTAGTTACCTTCCAAGTCTTTTTCCATTTCTCATAAGATCTTCTATAATCACTCATAATATCTTGGATATCACTTTTGAAAGTATCCAAAACCTCGATCTTATCATCAATGGTTAAACTTGGACCTGCCATCTCAACACTAAACAAACAGATTAGAAATAATAAAAAGCAAAAAAAATATGTAAATCCTCAAAATCTCATGTGTTTACACTCGAATGATATCACTCCACTCGTGTTTGCACTCTATTGGCTTTTACCCGATACTGTGCTCATAATCACTGCCTTTTACCACTCTTGAGTTCTTCCTTAATTCAATTACAAATCAACTCAATTCCCAGAATGGTCAACTAAGGTGTAGTCCACAAGCTAGCAGAAACACAAAGAAACAATAATGTATATAGTACAGGTGGGATAATGTGAATAAGAATAGTAATCACGAAGACTTAATCAAAGAGACTTAAGCTATGAGTGCACAGAATAAGAAAAAAGACGAGTTAGCTAAATGCGCAAACAAACAAGCAAGCAATCAATGTGACACTTAGCCAATCTTGTGATCACTCGCTATTGTTTTTGTCTCACTCTTTTCTTTTCTTTTTTTTTTCCTCTTTTTTTTAACTCTTTTTTTTGTCTCTCACACTTAAAGTGTATACAAAGCAAATGAAATACAATGCAAATAACAAGATTACCACATTCGGTAATTTTCAAGTTATATCCTTAGCACTTGCAATACATGTAAATACAACTCAAATGACAATGTAACTCATATAATCATTTCAGCAATATGGTAATGTCTACCTTTCAACTTGCAAATGAGTATAAATGATCTAGTTACAATGTAACTAACTCAATTTCCAATTCAGCCAAGTCAAATTACAAGCTAAGTAAATAGTTTTTGCAAGCAACTAGGTGATGCAACTACTTGCCTCTTCAAGCACCTTAAAAACAAATGATTACACACAAGTTCCCATGTCAAGCTAATGATGAATTTCTTGCCTCTTCACTTATAATAACAATATTTCAAGAGGTGGCAAGTGATACTTGCTTGGATACACACGAATTTAGTGCAAATTTGGTGCACTCAACCTTGCTTCACTTGATTCTTCAACATTAACAACACAAATCAGCAAGATAACAATGATACAACTCACTCCAGTATCCAAATTTGGCGCATTCAGATTTGTTTCATCAATTACACATTCACATTCATCAATAATGCACTCAACCTTTCTTTATTTTCACTCAAACTAACAAGATTGTGCTAACTTCACAAGAATGCAAACAAGTAAGCTCATGTAAATGCCAAGATGAATGACGTCAATTCTGATATTTGCAAAGTTGATATGAATAATACCAATGGATACAACTCTAATTGCATGTATTCAACAATAGCAAGACAAGATATGTCAATAAATCTCACTAGGTCGAATCTGATCTGATCTGATTCTTTCTCTCTTTTTCTTTTTCTTTTTTGATTTTTGAAACTAATAACTTAATAACAATGTTAAACACGTCCTAGTAACATAGAATTAACAACTAAACACTTGATTCAAGCAAAGAAAACAAAAGCCCCAATTTTGACCTAACTAGCCAAAGATTAACTCAAAGAAATACTCATGATCAATCAAAAACACTCAAGGGCAGAATGTTATTCACGCTATTTTGATCACAAATCAATAAGAATCAGCAAGAAACAACAAGATCCTACAATGGCCGAATCAAGATGGAAGTAAAACCTTGATGCCGAAACTAAATCAACAAAGAACAAAGATGAAAACACAATCAAACAACACATAAAGATAGGAAAATCAGACCTTGGAACCCTGAGCTCATGATACCAAATGACAAGAAGTCACTTGGGTTGGAAACCAAGCAAACCCCCAAACATCTTTCTCAAAACCCCAAGAACTTTGAATACTGATTTTGTAGGAACAAAACCCAACCAAGATCAGCCCCTAACCACCATGAAACTCACGTCCATGATAACCACAAGCATGAAATCAGATTGTATTTTGCTAGCAATGGAGACGCCACTAAGTTGCCAAGCTTAGATAAGTCAATTTGAACTTGAAAAGGGGAATCTCTCCCTCACAAGAAATTTAGCCATAGCCAAAGCTTAAAAGCTTGAATGTTTCTGAAAATGCCGTGTATCTTATTCCAAAGAAGAAGAAAACAAAGTTTAAATAGGTTACAAAGAGAAACCTTAAAGGTGTGAATGGACAAAAATGTCCCTAAAGTGAAATTACCAAAAGACCTAAAAACTACCCAAAGCTTTCACTCAAGCACGTCCCCAAAAGTCTTTTCCCACCTAAAGTAGCTTAAAACAATGATTAGAAACTAATCTAACTTAAGCTAATTTGAGGTGCTTACATCAAATAGTAAATTGACGTGCTTACTCAATAAGCAAGGTTCTAAGCATAATTAACCCTAACGACCTGGTCAACTAGCTTAATTACATCATAAATAAATTCAACATGTCGAGCAAAAATGACAAAAATGCCCCCATTTGGCCGAATTCAACATAGTCCCAAAATAGGTCAAATCGGGTCAAAAGGGTGCTGGTGCTGAAACTGCTCTGCTATGCTTCAGTCTGAGCTGATATGGGTCAAATGAAATAGCTTGGGGACCTCTCTGGTTATGCCCATATGTGTCTCTGGTGTGCACTTGACTTGGTTGCTGCAATTGGTCACATAACTTTGAGTTAGTCCCGCAAAGGCCTCTCTGATCTTCTTTGCTCTTTGGCGTGTGATTGGACCTGTTGGAAACTGCATGGATTCTTTCAAGTTGTTAGCTGCATCCTGTAATGTCTCTGGTGTGGTTGGACTCATGTCATGTTTTCCTCACACTTCACAAGATTGCAACAACTTCACAAAGATTGCAAACAAGCTAGTTCACGCAAATGCTAGGAGTAATGAAGTGAAATCTGATTTTCTCAAAGTAGATGTGAACAATACATGTTGAAAACAAGCTAAGTGACATGCATATGGCAAGAACAAAGGAAAGGTGGTGATGGTTCTTCCTTGGCCGAATATGACCTGATGCATTTCTTTTTTTCCTTTTTTTTTTTGTTTTATTGACACAAACAACTACACAATGATGATAAAACAACTACACAATGATGATAACCAAGTGCTAATAGCATGGATTAAACACACAAACAACAGATTTGAACAAAGAACCCAAAAGCCCTAAATTTAACCTAATGGCTAAAACACAACATGATGAAACACTCAAAATTAGCACAAACTACTAAAGGACATATTGTTATTCATGCAACAAGGATCACAAATCTGCAAGAAAAACAAAGAAAAAACAAAGAACACACAAGAACACCAATGGTTGAAACTTGAGGACAAATTCCTTAATGGCCGAAATCAACAACAACAAAAACAAAAACAAAGATGAATACAAGATTAAACAACACAAATGATAGGAAATCCGACCTCAGAACCCTAAGCTCATGATACCAAATGACAAGAACTCACTTGGGTTGGAAACCAAGCAAACCCCAAGCATCTTTCTCAAAACCCCAAGAACTTTGAATACTGATTTTGTAGGAACAAAACCCAACTTACCCGATGACATCTTTTGTTGATTCTTTTGTAGCCTTTTGGCTTTTTTCTAGGAGGGCTTGTCCTCTCTAGTGCCTGGGGTATGCCCCTTTGCTCTTTGTATAGCTTTCTTTGGTTATAATACTTACCTTATCCAAAAAAAAAAAAAAAAAAGATCAGCCCCTAACCACCATGAAACTCATGTCCATGATAACCACAAGCATGAAATCAGATTGTATTTTGCTAGCAATGGAGACGCCACTAAGTTGCCAAGCTTAGATAAGTCAATTTGAACTTGAAATAGGAATCCCTCTCCCTCAACAAGGGTTCGGCCATAGCCATGGAAAGCTCAAGCTTTTCTCTCTTTCAAAATGTTGTATATTACGTTTTTTCTTATAATATTTACAAAGGAGAGTTATGTAGTTAGGGTTACAAGAGAGTAAAATGACTAAAATGACCCTAGAGTTAAAATTACCAAAAGCCCTAAGTCAAGCACTTCAACCACGACCATTAAGGTCCTTTTTCACCTAAATAAACTTAAAACAAAGATTATAAGCTAATCTCACTTAAGCTAATTGAGGTGCTTACATTTTTTTTTTGGAGAAAGTAAGTATTATAACCAAAAGAAAACTATACAAGAGCAAAGGGACATACCCCAGGCAACTAGAGAGGACAAGCCCTCCTAGAAGAAAAGCCGAAAGGCTACAACCAAAATAAGATCAACAAAAGATGTCATCGGGCAAGTGCCAGGATATGTGAAGCCATTTATTGTCATAAGATGGTTTCACCTTCCGTAATAAGCTAGCACGATTCCGAACATCAAAAATAATATCACTAAGAAGAACAGAAACAGGCCGAAGAGGCACATCATGAGTGCAGTCATTCCTCTCCCTCCAAATATGGTAGACCGACGCTGCAAAAGACAGCCGAACAAGAAGATGATGTAAAGAGGCGTCGGTAAACTGACACATCCACTCAACAGACTGAAGCCAATCCCAGCATCTCCAATCTAACCCACACATAGCCAGCACAGTCGACCAGACCCTCGAAGAGAAGAAGCACTGGAAGAAAAGATGATCAATGTCCTCACTTGAACAACCACATAGAATACAACGCGAGCAAGCAGAGAGACCAAACCTCATCAAACTATCCTGAGTACAAAGGCCTCCCTAAATAGACATCCAAAGCAAAAAGGAATGGCGGGGAATGGCCTTCCGGAACCAAACAACTCGAGACCAATGCAACATGGTTCCCCTTGTCCGCATGGCATCCCAGGCACTATCCACATAAAATCTCCTACTCCTATCATCCTCCCAAACCAGCTCATCCTCGCTCATACTAGAAGGATTCGGAAGATAGGACCGAGCCAAATCAACAAGGGCAGCAGACCTAGATGGGGGCCATCGCCAAGAAGAATCAGAGATAATGAAAGCAACTGTAGCCATCATATCCAAGCCAGAGTCATAAACCACTCTATCACCCAACGTGTCCACAATCTGACCCATAGGATGCCAAAAATCAAACCACAATAAAGTCTTCTCACCATTACCACTAGAACCCTTTCTAGATTTGTTACCATAAACCAATTTCTTGATCTCCAGAGAGTCAATGGCCTTATTAGCCAAACTGTTAACAATGGGAGTGGGCGAATCATAAGCTCTAGAAGGCGGACACTCAGCTAAAACAGACTTAGGAAGATCCTCGACAAGAAGTGAAGAATCAAGGGAACACTCACCTTCCTTATTTCCCTCTGCCTCCATAAAAACTGCCTCAGACGAAACCACAGACATATGAGGAGTTACCAGAGCCAATTCCAACCTATCAGGAGAGCACTCACCCAATACAAGAATCCTGTCACTGGAAACATCCTGAATCACATCACCGCTCGAGCTAATAAGAGTGGTCATAGTCGCTCCCTTGCCTTTCTTCTTCTTAGAGACCGGGATCCAGACACCCTCATTTTCCTTAGTAGTGTCAGCCGTAGGAACTTTATCCATAGAAGGAATAGATGGCTTGGGAATCCAGGACTGAGACGGTTTACTAACCTCCTTACTAGGAGCCTTTTTAGGGCAGGAATTCACCGAATGGCCAAAAACTTCACAAGTGATACATTTCACATGAACCCATTCAAACTCAACCCTAATAGGTACCCTAGTACCATTAGGATACTGGAAAACAATCTCCTCGACAAGGGGGTTCCGAGCATCAATCTCAACACAAACTCGAGCGAAACTGAGCCGTTTCCTGGAAAGGGTAATAATATGGTCAGTATTTAGAGGTCTCCCAACTGCACTGGCCACCCAACTAATCCCTTTAGAAGTCCATAAATCAAAAGGCAGGTGAAAGAGTCTAATCCAAACCATAACCTTAAATAGGTCCTCCTTGGTCAAAGATAATCCCGGTTGCCAAAGTTTGAGAACCAACGGTCTATTAGCCATATGCCAAGGGGCTCCGTCCAATACCCCACTAGCTTCTTGAAGGCTATCAAATCTAAACAAAAAGAAGTCATTATCAGAGGTTAGAACCTCTAGCAAACCAAGCCTCCCCCATAACTTGTGCGCAATAGAGTTGACAGTTTGAAAATGGAGTCTTTTACCCACAAAGTAACCAACTAATGTACTCCGCCAATACACACTACCCTCTTCAATAACTTCAGCAGGAGGGCACACTATAACCTTACCATCAATAACATTTGGTTGAACATAATGTAGTGTGGTAGAAAAACATGTCGAGTCAAGAGGGTATACTCATTTAGGTCCATTCAGCGCATTAGCAACTTTTAGGACAAGCAGAACCATTACCCCCCCCCCAATGCTACCGCATGAGCCTCATTAGCAACAGACATAGCAACCTGACTCACACCAAAAGCATCACCAATCTCACTTACGCTTGTCAACTGGACAACATTCTGTCCAAAAGTAGAGGTAGACCCAAAAATAGCCTCAGACACAGAAGGCAACAGTTCAGACCCTAAACTCAATCCACCAACAATGCCCCCAGTACCAACAACTTGCCCCAAAGCAACACCATTATCAATCCCAGCATCAAACAAAACTGCCACTGCCGAGGACTTCAACTCCTCACCAACAGGTTTCCCAACATCCCCACGGCCAGAAACCACTACCGGCTGTGAACCAGTCTCCAAAAAAACAGAATCCACCACACTCGCAGCATCACCACCAGCCAACACAAAAGAACCAACCCCAACAAGACAGTCAAAACCAGATCTAGGAGAAGAATCCACACATGTCGACTTACCGAGAAATGCTGGGCTGAGAAGTCGGAATCAAGGACAACGGCGCCGAAGAAGACAGCCCGGACGAAGAAACATAAGACTTAAGGCCAGGAACCACAGGCTGAGCAGTATCGGCGGTCACAGAAACAGCACGAGAAGCTGCTCGGACGACCAACTGGCCAGTAGCAGGAACAAGACCCAACCCAGGACCAGACTCGGCTGAAGGACCATACGCCTGAGCGCACACTAAGCCACCAACCGAAGAATAAGAAACTAGAGAGTTCATTGAATCCGACGAAGAACCAGAAGGCACAAAACGAGAGCTTTGAATCGAAAAAGCTTCATCGGACGAAGGATCAAATTGAGCCATACGGTCAATAGATCTGACGGCCAAACGACCCCCGACAGAACGACGGGGCCCCAAAATCAGCAAACTGGAGACCGGCATCAGCGAACCAGAACGGAAGGGAGAAAGATGGAAAGAAAGCACGGGTAAGGAGAGGTCACAGCAGGACAGAAAACAAGGATAGGAGGAAGGCAGTTACTATAGGACGAGAAGAAAAACCAAAGTTTAAAGGGTCAAAGGATTTATAAAAAGGAAAATAGGAAAGAACAGATAGTGTGTTTCCGATTTGGAAGAAGACCAAAAGAGATTAAGGCTCACGGTGATCTAAGATGGGAATCGCCGAGAGGGAAGGGAAAGTTGAGAGCATTGTAAACAGACATGAATTCTCTTTTTCTTTTTCATTGAGGTTGAGGTGCTTACATGCTATAGTAAATTGACGTGCTTCCGGCTAAGTAGAGATCTAAGCATAATTAAGCCTAATGGCATAGTCAACCATGCAAATTACATCATAAATAAAGTCAACATGTCGAGCAAAAATGATAAAAATGCCCCCATTTGGCCGAATTCAACATGGTCCAAAAATAGGTCAAATCGGGTCAAAATGGTGCTGGTGCTGAAGCTGCTCTGCTATGCTTCAGTCTGAGATGATATGGGTAAAATGAAATGACCATTAGGTCCCCTTGCATGTATTTTTCGTTTAACATTTAAATGACTTATAAATAATCAGTATTATTCATAAAAGTTGCCCTAGTGCTCTACGAGTATATTTCACTAGTGAGACTCTCTAGATTCAGGCATATCCGTCAAGAAATCCAATTTCGTGTCCATAATTTACCCACCAGTAAATTATGACGACCACAGATAAACTCGCTGAATCATACAGGTCGAGGTCATAGCATATGTTTAATTCCTCTGTCACAGGTATCCGGATATATCCCAGAGATATAGATGTAAACGTCAAATCTCTATAGGGACAATCTCGTCGACGTCTCTATTAGCAATCTCTAAAAGAACACTTAGAACTCACTTCTAAAGTGTACCATGGGCCCATGTTTTTTATCTGATTGCTAATTATATATGGACTACCTATGCTCTATACACAGAACAGACGGATCCTATCTCGACACACACAGGACACCCTGAGGATCTGTCCACACCCAACCAACAGGCGGAGGTCTGATCTGTATAGATCGGTGATGTGACTGCCATCTAAGTGTGGAAGATGTCTCATGTGCCCACAGTGGTATCTCAAGTCGAAGAATCACAAATGCTACTCAACCCGAGAAGATTATTATTGACGTTGGTGTACCATACATTAAGAATCTTCTGTGAGTCGTTCAGTGTTTATCCGCTATAAACACCTACACGTCTATACGAGTCTCCAAGACTCATGGTTCATTGAGAAACCATTGGAATCATATATTTCAGTATACGACACGTACCGGTCTCAACGGGTTTACTTTACTGACCAAGTAATGTAAATCTTGACCAAGAACTGTCTAAGAATGACAATATCATGATATAACTCAATGTCAGTTGCGACGCTTTTACAACTGCATCATGACTAATCATTTTAAGGTCAATTACGTCTTTACCATATCAAGAGATATATTATATTATAGAAACTGCTTATTTTATTCATAATAAAATGTTTACAAGAGTATTTACAAGGAAATACAACGGGGAATTGGCGCTCTGAGCACTAACCCCAACACATTTATCTTTTCCTAAAACCTTTTACTAAGACAAACAATCTCATCATTAGACAATTTTTTTTAGCATGCAAATTTAAAATACACAAAAATCAAAACATGTAGAAAAGAAAACATGCAGGAAAGAAAAATAACGGAGAAAACAATAAACATAAACATCCCCACCCCCAAACCTAAATCTAGCATTGTCCTCAATGCGTTAGAAAATAAAATAAAGATAAGGGAACAATGTTACCGTGGTTTATTCAATCCTCTGCCCTGTCGTTATCATCGATGTCGTCCTCCGGAAGGTCAGGGAATACAGGAATCTATTTATCTCTCATGTTGAGATGGCGAGCCATTTGCTAAGTAATCGCCTCATGGCCATACTGTCTTGTATCATCAATTCAATGAGAGATTGCATTCTATCTAAACGCTGTGACATGGAGCGTGGCCGCGATGATCTCTGCATATGTTGAGGTTGCTATTGCGGCGCTACAGGTGTATAGGAAGAATCGGCCTATGCAGGCCTCTCTGCTTGAAGTTGCTAAATTATTCTAGTAGTCAATGCAGTGATGGGCTGTGTCATTTCTTCCCTTGGATCGACAGACACCCTGGCTACCATGCATAGGGTTGTGATCAAGCTGCAGTACAGCAGGCCAGTTTAAGTAGAATGCGTTATCCGAACGATATTAGTTGATATCAGTCCTCCTACATCAATAGTATGGCCCTCCAACAGAGAATATAACATGATCATCTGTTCCTTTGTGACATTGGTAATATGGATGTCTAGCAACAGTGTGCGGATTAGGAAATGAAACCAAACCGTAACATCTGGCTTGAGATACCTAGAGCTCATCTTCAAATATTCCCCGGTGCTGCTCATGTCCTAAACAACATTGGGGATGCAGAGTGTTTGTGTCAAATGAGCCATGTCAAGATGCTCCATGGATGTTGTATATTCGTCCATTTACATATCAGGCAACCTATAATACCTATTAATTGTAGACCTATCAAACATCACCAGATGTCCTCTAACTAACACCTGGTACGCCTGGTGCTCGTAAGCATTGACGTACAACTCATTGACTACGGGTATGCAGGCTGGGGTGGGCTGTTGGCAAAGCTTATGCTAGTGTCAAGTGGCAATAATTCTATCAATTTGGGGGTACTGCCCGTGGTCAATATCAAAACCCATTTCCATGATTGGGACTTTTTACCCCATCCCCTTTTCATATCTACGCTCAGCGACTGCCGACAAAAATATTATGGCATCGTAACTCGATCCAAAAACCTCTGAGGTCTGTGATCTCTTATGGGCCATTTTTTTAATTATAATTTTTTTGTGAAAATTTCGGTAGCACCTCCCCTAATTTTCAAGAATTCCAAATTTCTCCATAAACTAACACTTCAACAAAAATCACAAAATATCC
This sequence comes from Zanthoxylum bungeanum, assembly GCA_019454045.1. NCBI lineage: Eukaryota > Viridiplantae > Streptophyta > Magnoliopsida > Sapindales > Rutaceae > Zanthoxylum > Zanthoxylum bungeanum. The sequence continues at coordinate 105,112 of SKCR01042123.1, forward strand.
TTCGCCCCAAAATCTACGATTTCAACAACCAAAATATTTCAATACACCACAATCAAATCAACCACACCAAATATTCATAGCCACAACTCAAAACGTTTATCACAAAATAAACAACAAACCCACACATCAAATCATAAATTGGCAACAAATATTTACAAATTCGCACAAACATAATGATAAAAAAATAAAAAACATAAAGAGAAGAGGAACGAAGGTACCTGATTCGCGAGTGTGTATCCTCAAATCTGAGTCCTACATGCGAAATGGAGGGTGGAAGCTTCGAATTGGTGGATGGGTTTGTGAGTTAAGTAGTGTTTTAATGGGTTTTAATGAGTTTGGTCGAGGGATTTGAGGGAGAAAACGAGAGAATGTGATGGAAAAGTGCGAAGGTTTGAGAGGAAAATGAAAGAAAATGAGAATGAAGGTGAAAAAATGGGTGGGGGGCTGCGGTTTAAGGCCTCTATTCGCGTACGTGTCGCGACACAAGGTGCTACGTATCGCGACGCGTAGCCCTAAAATTTAGAGATTTTACGTGTTAGGTCTGCGCGTCGCGACATGCGAGAATTCCAAGTTGCGGCATTTTTTTTAGCAAAATGTGAATCCTTCAAACATATCCACTAAGACTTGTCTGAAGAGTTGACTCCTTACTCTGCCATCTCTAATGAATTGAATTTTTATCTTCGCGATTTTGTCAAACATTATTCCGTGATAACCCATTTTTACTGGCTTACTCTGCCTTAAGTGTTCCGTCAGTGCTTTTGTATAGTTTTCTTTTGGTTATAATACTTACCTTATCCAAAAAAAAAAAATACAAAAATTTAAATAAAAATAAAAATTACATGGGTTGCCTCCCCACTAGCGCTAAATTTAACGTCTTTAGCCATACGTGATTGAAGATCATCCTTCAATAGGGCTTCAGCGTGGTTTTGGACGTCCTAGAGAGGACAATCCCGTGTGCGTTACTTTTGGAGTGTATTTTCCAAAAATGAGGTGGATAAAATTTTGTTCTATTCAGTGCTCGCGCCACCTTCTTAAACTTTGTCGCTCCGTTGGTCTGTGACATGAATAACAGGTGATCAGGTGGTCTTGTATAATGCTTGACCTGAATGGGAGTGCCATTATGTCAAGCTTCTAGGTGGTGTCCTGGATATGTACTCCCCAATGTTATGGTATTTCCTCTGGTGTCACGAGATTTTCAATATGGTCAGACACTTGCTCTTCCATTTAGTTTGCATCTTGCTCCATTTTTTCTTCACAGATGTATTTTCGGATCTCCTAGTTTAGTTCTCCATCTGTCATCTGTGTAATGCATGCTCTAAGATCTTCATTTTGAGGATAGAGTTCCATCCTCATTTGTTGGTGTGGTTGGTACAGACAACTCTGCTACTTGTTCCTCCTCAGCGACCGAAAAATGATCTAGATCAAGTTGAGATTCTGCTTGTTCGGGCTCCTAAACTGATACCTTTGTCTCAGCCTCCTCCCCTGTTAAGGTGTCATCATGAAACTCAAATGTTGTTTCAGTGTCATATGAAAATGTTTCGTAAGGTATGTAAATCTGGTTTTCAGCTAATTGCCTCAATTGATCTGTTAGTTTCTGTGTAGTTGCCGCTTGACTCTGAAGCATGTTATCCAACCATTCTTCTCTTTTCTTGAGCATGTCCATCATCATTTCAATCATCTGTTGTTCCTCTGATTGTTATGGTTCTTGAGGAAGATTATAAGTTGATGGTGGATAAGATGGAGAATATGGTTCAATGAAATATGCTGGTTCTGTGTATGAAGGTCTTTGATAAGTCTGCCACCCAGAATTATACTGATACATGCAATGATCGCTAGGGTGGTCAATATCACATATCTTACATCTAATCATTATGTTCTGGAATGGTTGAGCAAATGTTGTGTTGATTTGCTCTGACATCCATAGATAATTATTGGGCTGGACAACATGCCTCAAAAAACCAGACTGTGTCTCCCTAATATGGAGTGTATCTTCACCTCTTATAGCTCGTAATGCTTCCATCACCCAATATTGATCTATTTCAACTACCTAAAAAATAAAATAAAGAAATAAAAATTACAAATAAAAATAAAGAAAATTAAATACAAGTAAAATATATAGCTTCAAAACTAATAGCGCAAGAAAAATAAATCCCCAGCAACGGTGCCAAAATCTTGATCGGTTAAATCACACACGTTACGCAAGCGCACGTATTGCTCAATTAGTATAAAAATATTGATCCCACGATGACTTAATTTCTATGATGTTATTAATTATTGATGTTAATTATTTACAAGTATCTAATTAAGGTTGAGAGAAAATGTTTGTTCGTTGGTTGAAGATGGTTTATTAATTAAAAAAATAAATAAAAATACAAAATAAAACAAAGGAAATTAATAATAAAGAAAAAAATCAAGGGTTGTGAATCCGACCAATATTACTCTAATAATGAATTGATTCTCCTATACATGTGTAATAAACCAGTTGTTAACCTAGAACACAAAGATATACAAAAGCCTCTGTCCATGATCAGATACAAACACCCAAATTAACCTAATTAACTGTAGGAGCGAAGCGGGGTTTACCACTATGCCTATGATGTTCGGTGACCACGACACTATTGGGCTTGCAGCCCGTAGAGAGTACGGATTAGCCCGCAGGGGACTAAATCGGAGAATGAAGGAGTCGCCACCCAGTGTGAACTGGGAAAGATTTAAGGCTGCACTCACCCCTCGCAAGGGAAGACCTCAAACCGTTGGGTTCCAAATGGTCCCTTACTTATGCCAGTATAATATACAGGTTCACACAATGGTATAGTCAAGTCTTAATGCAATTCATGCATAAAAGCGAATAAAAAAATGTAATAACTTACCCAACCAAAATAATAATCACAATAACGTGATTCCAAAAGCATATTAAATTAAGAAATACAAGATGCGATAATGAAAATTATAATAAACAACCAAAAGCAGGAAAAACGTCAATAATAAATGTCAATAATAAACAGTCGTGCGTGATGGGCTATGGAAATAATACTAATCATAACATAAAGGAAACAATTCAAAGGAAAATGATTCATTAAGATAAACGGCAAATAAAAAAGGGTCAATCACGCATATATGAGTATTTCCCGAGTGGCACGTGGAGTTGTATCCCAAGTACAAACCGCACTACCGTCCATTCGGAGGATTCGGCTACAGGATTTACGTCTCGGTTTCCATCCGATATACCACGAGGGATAATAACACATATAATCATCAATGCAATATAAACGGACATAAAAATATAACCATGCATATACTGATAATCCTCAACATGAACAAACATAAACAAAATAAAGGCGAAATAATAAAATAACAATAAAAGTGAATAAATAGATAAAAATAAACAACGAAATGCCAAAGAAGAAATGTGACCAGAGATTTGGCCATTCTTTTGATGTAGGGCTTCGCATACCTGGCTGGACGTAATTCACGTCCAACCAGGCATGTAGCGTCCGGAACTATAAAAATAAATATGGTAAGGGTGCACTCAGGTTTTACCTTTTAAGTTGCTTTCTCGGAAGTGCGTTAGGCCGTCGCCGGAAGGATCGAAGCTTGGTTTCAAGGTTTAGTTTGGTTCTCTTCCTCACTCGATTTCTTCTCCTTCTCACGTCTAGGGTTTTTTAGTTTCTATTTTCTGGTTATTGTTGGTTCGTTGTTTCTGGTTCTTCTTCGCGTTCCTGCCTCATGTTCTGGTTCCTCTCACGCTGATGTCGCTGGTTTCATGTCCGTCTCTGCCTTCTGCTTCAAGCTGCTGGTTCACAATTTTGGTTTCTCTCACGCTGATATCGCTGGTTTCACGTCCTGGTCTGTACGTCCCGGTCTGCCTTCTTCCCACGTCTGGTTCACGTTTTGTTTATGCTCACTAGTTCACGGCTTTCATGTCCAGGTCTGCCTTCTTCGCTGTTATTGCTGGTGGACGATGAGAATGGTGGGGGTGAAGGTTGCCTTCTTTTTTCCTCTCCATTTTTCCTTTTTTTTTTCGGTTCTCTTCCCTTTCTTTTTTTCGTTTTTTTTGTCCCCCTCTCTTTCGTTCAAGATCTCATTTCTTTTTTTCGGTTGTTGGTTTTTTTCCCTCTTTTTCGTTGTTTCTGTCTCCATTTTTTTGGCCGGTCCTCCCTCTTTTTTATAGTTTATGCCTCCTAGGGTTTTTTTTTTTTTTTTTCTTCAAGTTGCTGCCACCCTCCTCCCTTTTGTTCAAATATTTTCCTTTCTATATAAGGTGCTTAAGGGATTTATAAGGGAAACTCAAACTTATATTAGGAAGTGAGAATCCTTTCTAGTTTGGGTCTAGGATCTTGCATATTTGGCAAGAAGGGGATTTCAAATTTTTGTTAAGTTTGGCAAGTGATCTGATGAGGAGATTTGGGCATGCATGGGGTTTTGGGCCGCGTGGATTGTATGGGCCGATTACATGGGCTACATGGGCCGATTGCATGAGCTTCATAGTGGGTCCGAGGCTAAGGTTTGAAGCAGAAGCTAACTGAGAGAATCCGAGGCTGGCTAGGGAGTCCGAATCCGATGAATGGCTAATTTTGGAGGTTTTCCTTCCTTCCGGCATTCATTTTTCGCAACTTCCGTAACTTTTCAGGTAGTGCCTCCATACGAGGCTCATCATCGGATTCATGCAAAAATGCAATGTCTACAGTCACCCCCACTTTGATGGGGCTTGTGCAGTGTGTGACAATGACAGCCCTATCAAAGTCATGCATGCATTTTTTTACTTACCTGATCCGTCCTCATTCTCGAGGCTCTTTGCTCGTCCTCATTCCCGAGGTTGTTCTCCATTCTCAGAGTTCCTCTCCATTCCCGGAGTTCTTCATCCTCATTCCCGAGGTTACTCTATTCCTCTACATTCTCGGAGTTCGTCTCCATTCTTGGAGTTCCTCACCCTCATTCCTGAGGTTCCTGTCCATTCTTGGAGTTGCTCGTCCTTATTCTCGAGTTTCCTTTTCATTCTTGGAGTTGTTCTCTATTCTTGGAGTTGCTCGTCCTCATTCCCGAGGTTCCTCTCCATTCTTGGAGTTTCTCGTCCTCATCCCCGAGGTTCCTCTCCATTTTTAGAGTTGTTCTCCATTCTTGGAGTTGCTTGTCCTCATTCCCGAGCTTCCTCTCCATTCTTGGAGTTGCTCATCCTCATCCCCGAGGTTTCTCTCCATTCTTGGAGTTGCTCGTCCTCGCCGCCTTTTCTTTTTCTTCAAAGCCTGCGAACACAAAACAAAAATTGTGTGTATGCGACATGTGTGCATGTATGCATGGATACATTCCCTACTCTGATGGGGTTTCTTTGTCCTATTTGCTTGAGGTCATCTTTGGTTAGGCAGTCCTTGCGCTAGAGGGTTTTCTTCACCCCTTTAGGAATCATTTTGGCCTTTGGTGTCCTTTGCTTATAAAAAGCTTTGGTCGCTCTCTTGGCCTGCTTACAGTTTCCTTCTGCCAATTCTCCTATGGTGATTGCTCGGTTCTCTTTGGTCTCATGGCTCAAGATCCCGTTGTGTCCCTTATTCACGGGGTGGTAGACTGGTCATCCCCGGACCTGGCTCAGCTTTCTGCTCTCCGCTACTTGCACCAGATCAAGGTGGATTACGCATTTTTGAAAGCGGCCTCATCCTTTTGGGATACTGAAAATCATGTCTTCCGATTCATAGATTTCGAAATATGCCCTCTCCCTGAGGAGTTTGCTGCCATTCTCGGCTTGCATTTTTCTCCTAGTACTCTTCCGGGGATGTCGCGTTTCCAATGTCAATACCATCAGGAAGCCACCGAAGCTTTCCTTTGCTGTCCTGAAGATACGAAAAAAATACTACCTTGTGCTTCGTCCATTGAGTTACAGGTCCTTCTATGTGTATCTTATAGGATAGAGGTAGAGTCTCGTCCATGGAGGAGTGCAGTCGTATTCTGTATCTTGGGTATTAGGGGTGGGTAAAAAAACCGACTGAACCGAACCAAACCAAACCGTAAACTGAACCAAACCGGACCGAATTTACGTTTTTTTTCTAACGGTTCGGTTTGCGGTTCGGATTGGCCCACCCCAAACGGTTTACGGTTCGGTTCAGGAGTTAATCTGAACCGCACCTGTTAAACCGAACCGAACTGTTATAATTAAAAAAATTATATATTTTTATAAAAAAAATTTGTATTTGTATTTTTCTTTTAATTTTATTATATGTTTTCTTTTTATTAGTATGTTAATATTTCTATTCTTAAATTTGTTGTTAATATATTTATTTGTTAATACTTTTGTTCTTCAATTTATTTGTTAATACTTTTATTCTTAATTTTTTTTTATGGTAGCATCATTATTCTTGAAAGTAAGATGTTGGATTTGTTTCTTAATTAGAATGATGGTAGCATCATTATTCGAGATAATTTTTAAAAAATACAAGAATTAATTGTGCCTCATTTTTCAATCCTATATGGAGTGCATGTATTCCCTGGAGTCACAGCTTACACCCTAGCAATTCATACTATTTGTTTAATAGACTATTTTTTTCCACTTAAGTGGATAAAAATTTGTTTTAAATATAATAATCCGTAAACCGAACCGAACCAATCCGTAAATCGCTGGTTTAAAAAATTTTCAATCCGAACCAAACCGTTATTTAATGGTTTGGTTTGAGAGGTAAAAAATCAGAACCATAAAATATGGTTTGGTTTGGTTCGATTTTTAGCAAAAACCGAACCAAACCGAACCGCGCCCACCCCTACCCAATACCTCTTAGTGAGTTGTGACAGTACGAGAGGCGACTATCATTTATTGCACATCATCAAGGGAATCCGATGTGGTCATTATCCTACCCCCGTTATCTTGGCCGAGACACTTCATGGTTTAGACAGGATAAAACACCATCGTGTAAGCCGGTTTCTTGGGAGTCCTCTTGTTTTGCACGTTCGTTCTATCTTTTGCCCAAGCTGTCATTTCGAATTTTCAACTTAGCGGATCGCTCTATCTTGCCCGGGTCGCCTTTTCAGGTTTTCAATTCAGCGAGCTAAATTTTTTTTTTCAGATCTGGTTGCAAGAGATGTTAAGACTTATTGTTCCTCCTCCGGCTCCTGTCTTTATTTCTTATGGCCCTCGTCACCACCTTGCTCGAGCCTTAATGAAGAAAAACCTTCCTTATGCGGGATGGCATGAGTGGCTGTTGCGCCTTACTACTGCAAACATCACGTGGATGTGTCCTTGGTGGCGTCTTAGTCATGTCACCATGGATTTCCTCGGGCACTGCATACCCCTTCCCGCCCTGTACTCCAGCTCGTTCTATCTTCCCGCCAGGGTTTCTCGACAATATTGGTGTCTCCATCACCCTGTCACTGGACAACACACTTTCCAAAGTGGGCCTCTGTCTTGCCACCGCTTGGACTATTTCCAGACCAAATGGTCTCAGCACCGAACATGGCCCGTCGCTGCATCCCAATGCTCATTCTCCTAGATCTTCTAACCTTGGCCCGTCATCTAAGAAACAAAAGACGTGATTTGTAATTACTTGACTCTAATATTTCCCGGTTAGCTGGGATTTATGCAATCTATGAACATCTTGAACATTTATTTCACTAAAGGCATTTGCATTACTTCTTAGTACATATGTAGGAAATAATGAACTGCCTTGCAAAGACACCTCTGTCATTAACTGTTCCTCACAGATTTTACAATTAACCAATTTTCTTGCTCACTCATGCTCTGTATTTTGCTTGGGCTGTCCTTTGCGGATTTTCAACCCAAATAGCCCTTCTCTTTTTTTTTATGCAAAGTATTGTTTCAGTCTGTCCACATTGATGGGCTCGGTGAACTCGTTCCCTTCCAAATCTGACAGTCTCACTGCCCCATTCCCCATCACCCTTTTGACTAGGTAGGGTCTTTCCCAATTGGGCCTGAACTTTCCCCTTGGGTCCATTATCAGTGGCTTCGACTGCTTGAGCACTAGATCATCTTCCCTGATCTTGGTGGGACGCACTTTCTTGTTGAACGCCCGAGCCAACCTTTTCTGGTATAGCTGCATGTGGTACAAGGCCTTTATCATTTTCTCATCTAGTAATGCTAGTTGTTCGAACCTCTCCGAGGCCCATTCCTTCTCAGGAAATCCTGCCTCTGCTAGTACCCGCATTGACTGTATCTCTATTTACACTGGTAACAATGCCTCCATCCCGTAAACCAAAGCATAGGGTGTGGCTCCCGTTACCGTTATCACCAAAGTTCTATACCCCATAGGGCATATGGCAGTTTGTCAGCCCAATCTTTATAACTTTCCGTCATCTTAGCTAGTATTTTCTTTATGTTTTGTTTGCCGCCTCCACCGCCCCATTAGCATGTGGCCTATAATGTGATGATTTGTGATGCCCTATCTCGTACTTTTGCAACATCGCCTTTGTTTCTCCCTGAAATTGGACTCCATTGTCTGTCACTATGTGATGTGGCATTCTGTATCGACATACTATATTATGGGCTATGAACTTGGCCATCTGCTTCTCCGTAACATTACGGAATGACTCGACTTCCACCCATTTCGAAAAATAGTCTACCGCCACTACTATGAAGTGGTGTCCATTTGATGCATCTGGCCTGATTTCTCCAATCATGTCAATACCCACGCTGAGAAAGGCCATGGTTCTGACAGTCCGTGCAATTCCGTAGGCGGTAGATGGTTTAAATTACCGTGTGCCTAGCAATCGTGACAGTGCTTCACCAGCTTTGCGCAGTCAGCTTCCATGGTCGACCCGTAAAATCCTTATCTCACTATCATGCGAGACAAATTCAATCCATTCATGTGCGGTCCACATACTCCAGCGTGCACCTCTTACATCACCTTCTGAGCCTATTCTTTTCTTAAACATTTCAGCTGGACGCCATTGGCTTGTCTCTTGTACAGCTCTCCCCTCAAACTCACATGGATTAAGAGTTTGGATACTTGGAATAGAGCTGCTATTGTTAAGCACATTTGGTTCCTTTGTTCTAGCCAGGTCTCTTCTTGGACGAATTGGGTTCACTCTTATTTGTTGAGGGGGAGAAGTTTTTGGGAGGTCTCATGTCCTTCTGATTGCTCTTGGAGTTGGCGTAAGATCTTGGAGCTCCGTTCTTGGTCCCGGCGGCGGATGAGAGTTAGGATTGGGAATGGTGAGAAGACTTTATTGTGGTTTGATTTTTGGCATCCTTTGGGCCCGATTGTGGACACGTTGGGTGAGAGAGTGATTTATGACTCTGGCTTGGATAGGATGGCTACAGTTGCTTCCATTATCTCAGATTCTGCTGGCGTTGGCCCCCTTCTAGGTCTGCTGCCCTTGTTGACTTGGCTCAGTCCCATATTCCGTCTCCTTCTAGTTTGAGGGAGGACATGCTGGTTTGGGAGGATGATAAGAGTGGGAGATTTTCTATGGATAGTGCCTGGAATGCCATGCGTACAAGGGGAAACTTGTTGCATTGGTCTCGAGTTGTTTGGTTCCGGAAGGCTATTCCCCGTCATTCCTTCTTACTTTGGATGTCTATTCAGGGAGGCCTTTGTACCCAGGATAGTTTGATGAGGTTTGGTATTTCTGCTTGCTCCCGTTGTATTCTTTGTGGTTGTTCAAGTGAGGACATTGATCATCTTTTCTTCCAGTGCATCTTCTCTTCGAGGGTCTGGTCGTCTGTGCTGGCTTTGTGTGGGTTAGATTGGAGTCGTCGGGATTGGCGACAGACTGTTGAGTGGTTAGTCAGTTCACTGATGCCTCTTTACGTCACCTTCTGGTTCGTCTGTCTTTTGCAGCTTCAGTCTACCATATTTGGAGGGAGAGGAATGCTCGCACTCATGATATGCCTTTTCGGCCTGTTTCTACTCTTCTTTATGATATTGTTTTTGATGTTCAGAATCGTGCTAGCTTTGTACGTAAGGTGAAACCATCTTATGACAATAAATGGCTTCACCTTTCATGGCACTTGCCCGTTGACATCTTCTGTTGATCTTTGCTTGTAGCCTATAGGCTTTTCTTCTAGGAGGGCTTGTCCTCTCTAGTTTGCCTGGGGTATGCCCCTTTGCTCTTTGTATAGTTTTCTTTTGGTTATAATACTTACCTTATCCAAAAAAAAAATTTCTGAATGGATATTCTGTCTCTCTTTCCGCCTCCTTCTGGGAATTCTCCACGTTCTAGATACTGCAAAATGTCTTAGTACTCTTTGATTTTGTCAAAAACTTCCTGACATTGCTTGTACCACTCCACAGGCTGATCATTCCTCAATAGCTTGAAGATGGGTTCACATACTAATGTTAGCTTGGCAATGAATTGATATACTGGATTTTCCCGAGAAAAGCTCTAACCTCCTTTTCTGTCTTCGGTGCGGGCATCTCGGTAATTACCTTCATCTTTTCAGGGTCCATTTCTATCCCTGCCATTCCTACCGTATGTCCCAACAACTTCCCGGATGTTACCCCAAACATACACTTCTTGGGGTTGAGTCGGAGGTTGTACTTATCGACCATTTGAAAGAATTTCTCCAGCGTTTCTATTTGTCCGGCCCTCGTCTCTGATTTAACCATCATGTCATCCACGTATACCTCAATCTCCTTATGTATCAAATCGTGGAATAATATAGTGGCCATTCGTTGATAAGTGGCTCCCGCATTCTTAAGTCCAAACGGCATCACCTTGTAACAATATGTACCCCACTCAGTGACGAAGGCAGTCTTATGTTTGTCTTATTCGGCCATGAGGACCTGGTTATATCATGAGAATCCATCCGCGAACGAGTATATAGCAGATAAAGCCGCGCTATCAAAAAACACGTCTATATGGTGTAGGGGAAAATCATCCTTTGGGCAAGCTTTATTGAGGTCCCTATAATCCACGCACATTCTGACCTTTCCATCATTCTTCAGTACCAGCACAATGTTGGCTAACCATTCGGGGTACTTCACCACCTCTAAGAACCCCACATCTATTTGCTTCTTGACTTCTTCCCTAACCCCCATTCTGGCCTCATTCTTTGGAGCTTCTGTTTTACTGGTCTCATGTTTGGATAAGTTGGTATCATGTGCTGGGCAATACCCATGTCCACTCCTAGCATGTCTTCATAGGACCAGGCGAATACTTTTGCATACTTAAGTCCAAACGGCATCACCTTGTAACAATATGTACCCCACTCAGTGACGAAGGCAGTCTTATGTTTGTCTTATTCGGCCATGAAGACCTGGTTATATCATGAGAATCCATCCGTGAATGAGTATATAGCAGATAAAGCCGCGCTATCAACCAACACGTCTATATGGTGTAGGGGAAAATCATCCTTTGGGCAAGCTTTGTTGAGGTCCCTATAATCCATGCACATTCTGACATTTCCATCATTCTTCGGTACCGGCACAATGTTGGCTAACCATTCGGGGTACTTCACCACCTCTAAGAACCCCACATCTATCTGCTTCTTGACTTATTCCCTAACCTTTTCGGCCCATTCTGGCCTTATTCTTTGGAGCTTCTGTTTTACTGGTCTCATGTTTGGATAAGTTGGTATCATGTGCTGGGCAATACCCATGTCCACTCCTAGCATGTCTTCATAGGACCAGGCGAATACTTTTGCATATTTTATTAATATTATCTCTAATTCTTTCCGCTTATCAGAGGTAACCTCACTTCCAATTGAAATTTCCTTGGGGTTTCCATATGTTCCAAGATTAAAAGCATTTGTCTTTGTTGAGTTAATGTCAAATATGCTCATGTCATGCATGTTATAATGCAGACTAACAGGAAAAGACTCGAATAAGTGAGCAAAATCAATATCTTTATTATTAATAAATGCAGGATTACAATCAAATAAGTCAGGAAAATAAACATCTTCGTAATTTACAGTCTTGTCTTCTTCCGTCTTCTTGCTTTCTTCGAGCGTCAGATTCTCCAACTGTAGTAGTTCTTCTTCCCATTTATCTTCATCTTTTGCAAGTTCCTCTGCATGTGGTTCTTTGCTCATCACATCCTTGAAGATCTCAAATCCTGGTACTATGATCCCATTGACTTCTACGGGTTCAGGCTCTCATTGATACCTTGTGGCTTTCACAAAGTATTCCATCAACTTCATCCCTTTTTTTCTTGGTCTTCGGCTCATTCCCATCAGATTCATACCCCAATCCTCTCTTAGTGGTATGTCCCTTGAATTCTGTCAGTGCTCTTACTCCCTGGCCTCTAGCACTCAAACCTGTGCCCGACTCATATTTCATTATTTCCATGATTCTAGCCACTTTAGGGTCCACCCATTCTTCGAAGTTTGTCGCCACTTGGAACCATGTGAAAGGCTGTATGTCTAAAGCAGCCACAATATAGTCTACTTTAGCCCTGATGGTGATGACTTCCTCTCCATGCGGGAACTTAATAACCTGGTGTAAAGTGGATGGCACGCCCCCAAGTCTATGAAACCATGGCCTCCCCAATAACAGAGAAAATGTAGCTGGGATATCAAGCACTGTGAACTCCACCCCGTCTTCTATCGGACCTACTTTGACTATTGTGATGAATGTACCTTCGACTCCCCATTTGCTATCGTCATATGCTTTGATAATCATGCTGGAGGGGCTTAAATATGTTATCTGCATACCCAACCTTGACAAAATCTTCAAAGGGCACACATTGATAGATGAGCCATCATCCACCATCACACAAGATGTCTTCTTGCCTTTTACTTCCGCTTTTATGAATAGCGGCTTGTTGTGATTCCTCCCCTCCATCGGGAGCTCTTCTTCAGAGAATGTTATCATCTTCCTACCCTCTTTCTGTACCGACCCTATGAATATTGTCGGGTTTGCATCTTCAGGTACCATTATCTTGCTTAGAACTTCTACCATGGCACGCATGTGCTCTTGAGAGGCGCATAATAACTCTCATATGCTCACTTATGCCCGTGTCTTCTTCAATTGACGCAACACAGTATCCCCCTCGGTGTTATCAATATTCTCCATCACCTCTCGGCCTTCTTTTAGCACTTCTTTGCCTTTCTCCATTACATCACTGTAAAAATATCCACTACGAGTCATCCCTTTTACCTTATCTTCGTCACTACTCGAGAAGTTTTCCCAGAAATCTCTCCCCTGCTCTGTTTCATCTTCACTGTTGCTATCCCATATCCCCATGCAAGAAGCTTGGTGGTTGAGAGTTTGGAGGACAAAGCTTTTGGGCAGGCTGGAGTTGATCATGTAGGTGGGTGGTGGAACGGAGTGATAGTTGGGTAGAGGGTTTCCGTGTGTGTTGGGTTGTTCTTTTTCTTGGTCGGATATCTTATGGGTGTCAATGAGGTCTTGGATCTCATGCCTAAGGTGGGTGCAGTTGTCAGTTTCTTGGCCTTTTTGCCGATGGAAGTGACAGTATATGTTTAGGTCGAGGTGGTGTGGCACAGGGTTTGGAAGTGGTTTAGGTTCTAAGGGTTTTATGAGTCCTTGCCTCTTCAGCTCTTCAAACACCTTTGACAAAGGTCTACCAAAATTGGAGAATCGCCTGTTTCTAATGGCGGTGACCTCAGCAAGAGCGAGCTTGGTCCCTGAAGGCCCCCCAATGGTCTTTCTATTCTGGCCGTAAAACTTTATGTTCTCAGCTTCCTCTTCCTTGATATCCATGACAGTTTCTCTTAACTGTCGAAAGTCACTAATCATGGAAGTCATCCTTCTCAGATTGTTATAAATGGAGGGCTTGGTGCCCTCAATGATCATCGTAATTTGGTCCTTCTCCGAGGGTCGTGTCTGCATCTTCAAGAGTTGGCTTCTCCAGCGATCCACATAATCTTTGAAGGTCTCTTCTAGCTTCTGTTTGGTGTTTTCTAGGTCACGAAGCGACAAGTCCATCTCTATGTCCGTGATATATTGGTTCAGGAAGGCCTCTACTAATGCTCTCCAGTCATCTCTGACCTTTCTCTCCAGGCCATGATACCATACTACGGGCGCCCCTTCTAGTGACATCCCGACCATCTTCTGCACCTGGCGCTTCGACAAACCCACTGAACTCATCACTGAAACATATTGTCAGAGATGGACCATATGATCTCAGTTTCTGTTGAACTTGGTCATGTCAGACATCTTAAACTGGGGGGCAGCTGTTATTCAAAATTCATCGCATCATAGTCTAATAGATCTTCATGTTTTCCCTTCATCTTGCAGGTAACTGATTTTACTTGTTTCTGTAACTCTGCCTGAGGCCCAGCTATCCTTCCCACAGCATACTCAGCCATGTCATCATCAAAAACAGGGATTTCTTCGCTCACCCTATTCGGGGGCTCCTCACGCCTTCCATCTTCTTTGTTTTCTGTCCCCACTGTGCGGAGTGTTGTCAAATTGGCCACAGCGTTGGTCAAGGCTTGTAGTTGCTCGGTAATTTTGGTTATGTTGGACTCCAATTGATCCATGCGCGAACCTTCACTACCTGACGCATCCATGCTTGATAACCTCTTCTTGACAAGTCTTCATTACCTGATGCATCCATCCCTACGTCGTTACGTTCCATTTAGGATTAGGAATAGGCGTAATCGGACCTACTTTTTACATATCTCTTGTTATTTGTTTGGGACCCTATTCACCTCTTTTGGGCTTCTATTGAATCGAGAAATAGGTTTGATTGTCCATCTTTTTGATATAATATATATAAGGCATCCTCCTGATAATTCAAATCGAAGCAATTGGATGTCCGATTGGGGCCTATATGACACGACCGATCACTATGATGGCTTTTAAAGACAAGTGGTCAGCATGATGCGTGTATGCATGCGATGCATGAGATGAATGAGATGCATGTGGTTATCAAAACAGCATATTTCCTTTTGACCTTATTCCTCCCACACTTGTGGTAAGTCCATTTCCGCCCTAGGTATGACTCATTTTATGCACCAATGTGGGGTACACAAAATCGTTCTCTCCTACGCTATAGGGGTGAACCTTGGCTACCTCAGTCCCTCTTCATCAGTAAAAGACAAAGACCGCCCATTTATAAGATTGACTAAGCCTATTATGGGGATTGTGCCATTGTCTAGAAATGACGAATTGGGCCATCGGTAATCACGGTTGTGGCGGAGACGGACTTGGAGATATCCAAAAGTATACAAATATACCATAACAAGGCGTACCTTTCCTGGATAAATGCCAGTGCCGATATCAGACTCATACATCTGGTATATTCAGATCATGTTTGGACCTTCTAAGCCCATCAAGGTTTTCATACAAGTTGGCACGTTATCATTTTAAAGCACTCAATCAGATTATCGTGAGGTGTAAACTTGTCCCAGTTGAAAAGGACCAACATATTTACACTTTTACAATAAAGTGGCTAAATAACTTCAAATGATATGGGCCCAGACACAAGGTGGCCCATCGTCACTTTGAAAATTTTTGGTCCAATCATCATAAGATACAAACGCGTCCCAGTTTAAGTGGCCCAACAAGTTCGTATCCAATGACGAGAAGCCAAAATGGATCCAAATGATAATGAGCCCAAACATAAGCATGAGGGTAGCTTCTATAGGACACATAACTATGGTTCATATGTGGGCCTACAAGGGTATGGACAAGGCTCTCATCGGTAAAGGGTTGCACACAACTAGGTCTCCCCACTCAAGGGTCAGAGCAACCAAGTGAGCACGCCTTTTTTATACCCTAGGGTACGTGCCATCGAGTGATGGTTATCATCACTAACGATCTGCCGCCTTGAGTGAAAGCGACTTCACGATACATGACGCCATCGGGGGTAAGAAGTGTATGCAAAATATATGAGACTTGGTCAACCAAAGCCAAATCCACAGACACACAAGGCACTGTTTCGGGGCCGATTCTCTATCCCCAGTGGAGTCGCCATCTGTAGGAGCGAAGCAGGGTTTACCGCTATGCCTATGATGTTCAGTGACCATGACACTGTTAGGCTCACATCCCGTAGAGAGTACGGATTAGCCCGCAGGGGACTAAACCGGAGAATGAAGGAGTCGCCACCCAGTGTGAACTAGGAAAGATTTAAGGCCGCAATCACCCCTCACAAGGGAAGACCTCAAACTGTTGGGTTTTGAATGGTCCCTTACTTATGCCAGTATAATATACAGGTTCACACAATGGTATAGTAAAGTCTTAATGCATTTCATACATAAAAACGAATAAGAAAATATAATAACATACCCAACTAAAATAATAATCACAATAACGTGATTCCAAAAGCTTATTAAATTAAGAAATACGAGATGCGATACTGAAAATTATAATAAACAATCAAAAGCAGGAAAAATGTCAATAATAAACAGTCATGCGTGATGGGCTATGTAAATAATACTGATCATAACATAAAGGAAACAATTCAAAGGCAACTAATTCATTAAGATAAATGGCAAACAAAAAGGGGGTCAATCACGCATATATGAGTATTTCCCGAGTGGCACGTGGAGTTATATCCCAAGTACAAACCGCATTACCATCCATTCGGATTCGGCTACAGGATTTACGTCTAGGTTTCCATCCGATATACCGCGAGGGATAATAACACACATAATCATCAATGCAATGTAAACGGACATAAAAATATAACCATGCATATACGGATAATCATTAACATGAACAAACATAAACAAAATAAAGGCGAAATAATAAAATAACAATAAAAGTAAATAAATAGATAAAAATAAACAATGAAATGCCAAAGAAGAAATGTGACCAGAGATTTGGCCATTCTTTTGATGTAGGGCTTCGCATACCTGGCTGGATGTATTTCACGTCCAGCTAGGCATGCAACGTCCGAAAATATAAAAATAAATATAGTAAGGGTGCCCTCATGTCTTACCTTTTAAGTTGCTTTCTTGGAAGTGCGTTAGGCCATCGCCGGAAGGATCGAAGCTTGGTTTCAAGGTTTGGTTCGGTTATCTTCCTCACTCGGTTTCTGCTCCTTCTTACCTCTAGGGTTTTTTAGTTTATGTTTTCTGGTTATTGCTGGTTCACTGTTTCTGGTTCTTCTTCGCATTCCTGCCTCACGTTCTGGTTCCTCTCACGCTGATGTCGTTGGTTTCACGTTCGTCTCTGCTTTCTGCTTCATGCTGCTGGTTCGCTGTTCTGGTTCCTCTCACGCTGATGTCGCTGGTTTTACGTCCAAGTCTGCACGTCCCGGTCTGCCTTCTTCCCACGTCTGGTTCACGTTCTATCTCTGTTCACTGGTTCACAGCTTTCACGTCCAGGTCTGCCTTCTTCGCTGCTATCGCTGGTGGACGATGAGAATGGTGGGGGTGATGGTTGCCTTCTTTTTCCTCTCCCTTTTTTCCTTTTTTTTTGCAGTTATCTTCCCTTTCTCATTTTTTTTCCCCCCTCTCTTTTTGTCAAGATCTTTTTTTTTTTCAGTTGTTGTTTTTTTTCTGTCTTTTTCGTTGTTGCTGTCTCCTTTTTTTTTGCCGATCCTCCCTTTTTTATAGTTGCTGCCTCATAGGGTTTTTCTCTTTTTTTTCTTCAAGTTGCCGCCACTCTCCTCCCTTTTGTGCCAAGATTTTCCTTTCCATATTAGGTGCTTAAGGGATTTATAAGGGAAACTCAATTCACTTATATTAGGAAGTGAGAATCCTTTCTAGTTTGGGTCTAGAATCTTGCATATTTGGCAAGAAGGGGATTTCAAATCTTTGTTAAGTTTGGCAAGTGATCTGATGAGGGGATTTGGGCGTGCATGGGGTTTTGGGCCGCGTGGATTGCATGGGCTGTATGGGCCGATTGCATGGGCTGCATGGTGGGTCTGAGTCTAAGGTTTGAAGCAGAAGCTGACTGAGCGAATCTGAGGCTAGCTAGAGAGTCCGAATCTGATGAGAGGCTAATTTTGGAGGTTTTCCTTACTTCCGGCATTCGTTTTTCGCAACTTCCGCAACTTTTCAGGTAGTGCCTCCATACAAGGCTCATCATCGGGTTCATGTAAAAATGCAATGTCTACATTAACTATATGTCTATATTAACCAAGAAACTCTGAATTCATTAAGATCAAGTTCCAATTGTGGCTACCCACGCCCAACATGTATATGTCTATCCTAGAAGGAAATCTCTAAGATGAGATCGTGAGCTATTGAATCTAAGGCTGAAACCTAAAATCCCTTCGTCAAGTTTATTTTAAGTTTACGACATCAATCTTATTGGTGAACAGACAACAAGAAACATTAAGCCTAAGTGACACGAATCCAGTCACTCAAGGAACATTAGATGTCACGACCAGTAACATGGTAGAGCCTTTGCAAGTTCCAACAGGGCCAATCACACTCCAGAAAGCTAAGAAGATCATAGACGCAATGGCGGGACTAGCACAGAGTGCCATGGCCGAGTGTGACAGACAACCCCAGGGCATATTGGCGTCACATGAGGGCTTCAATGGAGTGGGTCCAAAGCTATTTCACGTGGCTCAAGTCATTCTAGAAGACGTGCAATAGCTGATTTTAAAGATAGGACCATTTTGAAGAAATTGGCCATTTTATGCCTTATATGTAATTCGGCCAAATGGGCTTGTATTTTGACCTTTTTTTTTTTTTTGGATAAGGTAAGTATTATAACCAAAAGAAAACTATACAAGAGCAAAGGGGCATCCCCCAGGATCTAGAGAGGACAAGCCCTCCTAGAAGAAAGCCAAACGGCTACAAGAGATCAACTAAAGATGTCATCGGGCAAGTGCCACGAAAGGTGAAGCCATTTATTGTCATAAGATGGAGTCACCTTACGTAAAGAACTAACACGATTCCGAACATCAAAAACAATATCATATAGAAGAACAGAAACTGGCCTAATAGGCATATCATGAGTGCGAGCATTCCTCTCCCTCCATATATGGTAAACTGACGCTGCAAAGGACAGACGAACCAGAAGATGATATAAAGATGCACCAGAGAACTGACAAAGCCACTCAACAGATTGGCGCCAATCTCGACAACTCCAGTCTAAACCACACATGGCTAACACAGACGACCAAACCCTCCAAGAAAATGGGCACTGAAATAAAAGATGATCGATGTCCTCACTCGAACAACCACAAAGGATACACCGCGAGCAAAAGGATATACCAAATTTCATTAGACTGTCCTGAGTACAAAGGCCTCCCTGAATAGACATCCAAAGAAGAAAAGAATGGCGGGGAATAGATTTCCGGAACCAGACAACTCGGGACCAAGGCATCTCGGGTCTCCTCGATCTCAAAGCATTCCAGGCACAATCCACAGAAAATTTCCCATGTCTATCATCTTCCCAAACCAGCATATCCTCCCTCAAACTAGAAGGAGACGGAAGGTGAGTCTGAGCCAAATCAACTAGAGCAGCAGATCTAGAAGGGGGCCAATGCCAAGAAGAATCAGAGATAATGGAAGCAACTGTCGCCATCCTATCCAAGCCAGAATCATAAATCACTCTCTCGCCCAATGAGTACTCAATCGGGCCTACAGGATGCCAATTATCAAACCACAATAATGTTGACATGTTGACTCTAGCTAGGCTATTTGTAACTTATTTAACTAGATCATTTGGGTCAAATTGCATTAGAACTAAGTTAGTTAGTTAAAGGACCTATTATGCATTCTTTAGAAAAGATGCCCCTTTTGTTGACTTTTTCTTTTTGATCTTTTTGCCACTTGCATAAAGATCTTGGAGGGGATTTGTAATATTTAGTAAATGACTACTTAGGGCTTTAGCTTTATGTAGCCATTGGGTAGTTTTAGGACCTTTTGGTCTTTTTACCTTTTGAAGGGCATTTTAGTAAATTTGCCTTATCCTACATATTGTAAACTTTGTATTCTTCAATGAAAAATTTACATATTTCGAATTTCTTCAAAGAAAATGGCTATGGCCGAATTTCAAGCTTAAGGGAGGGATTCCCCTTTGTTTCAAATTTGACTTATCTAAGGCGTGACAACCTTGGTGGCGTCTCCGTGCTAGCAGAACACTGCAAGGAATCATCTTAAGGGTTCTCAAAGATAAGTTCTTTTTGGGTCTTCTTTGTGGCCTTGGAAGGGTTTTGTTCCTACAAAATCGAATTCGTAGTGTTTGGGGTTCTATCCGTTGCGAGGGGTTTGCTTGGCCTTAAACATCTAAGTGAGTTCCCCGTCATTTGGTATCAGAGCTTAAGGTTCCAAGGTCTGGTTTTTCTATCTTTACTTTGTGTTTTTCATTTAGTCTTTATTGTGTTTGTTGGTCATCAAAATATTTGTTCATCTTGATTCTTGGTTTTTTGTTTCTTAAGTGTTTTTGCCTATTTTGAATCGCCTATGACCGGCATACCGGCCTTCATACCAGTATTTCTGGGGATTACATAGCTTCTAGAACTGGGTAAGTTTCATACCGGCATTCATACCGAAATTCATACCGGTCTAACTGGGTATTACATAGCTATTGGAACCGGAGTAGTTTTCATACCTGTCCCATACCGGACTAAATACCGGCCAACTTATTCCAAAAACATAGTTACTGGAACCGGGCTAGTTCAAACCGACTTACATACCGGTATACATACCGGCGAACCTGTGCGTAAAACATAGCTACTGGAACCATGAAGCAACCATACCGGTCCCATACCGGACCTCAAACCGGTCAACACTTAGAAATTTTTTAAGAGCTCAAGTAACCTAGAAAAAAAGAGTAAAAAAGTTCCAAAATTTGGTTGAGATTGGTTGGTTCCATATCGTCAATTGGGTGTCCGTGAAGGGTTATTCAACAAAATTTCTATTGGGGCACCAAATTTTCATCCCAATTTGCATACGTCCGGGATTGTTAGCATGCTTGTTTGCTTATTGTCATAGTTTGTGATTTCCTTATTCTAAGCATTCTAGTTTTAGGTTTCTTTGAATTGAGTCATTGTTGTTAGTTGAGTGTCGTCAGTTAATCTTTAGTTATTACAAGTTTGTTAAATTTGTGTAATATCGTAGTTTGTAATTTGTGTCAAAAAAGAAAAAAAAATGAAGAATGTAAGATTTAAAAGTATTGATTTAGATACTTTCAAACGTGATTATCAAGCTACCTTTGGTGATTATAGAAGATTTTATGAGAAATGGAAAAAGGCTTGGAAGGTAATTGAATCGGTGAATTAAGAGAGTACGCAACAACCAAAAGCTAGTCTGTGAGTGATATGAGTGTAAACACTTGTTATGTTGAGTGTATGGAAAGTAAAAACATTTGTGAGGCCAATGGTTATGAGTGTGTTGTTGTGAGTGACATGGTGAGTGCAAATGCTTGTGAGACCGTGAGCATTAAGAGAGTAAACACTTGTGAGGCAGTGTGTTTTGAGGTTGAAAAAAAGAGCGAGGCTGAGCATGTGTGTGAGGTCTTTGCAAGTATGGTTGAGATAGTGGCTATTAGTGATGATGAAGCATTGAGTGCGAGTGAAATGAAAATGATACTGACTTCAGTACTATCTATGTTGCATGTGAAAAGTCTACCTTTAGTAAATTCTACCAACATGATGGGTTTCTGTTTAAGGAAAATAGATTATGCATTCCTGTTTGAAGTATGCGTGAATTTTTAGTTAGGGAAGCGCATGTGGGAGGTTTAATGGGGCACTTTAGCATTGCCAAGACCTTAGGAGTATTGAGTGAACATTTCTATTGGCCTAAAATGAAGAGAGATATTGAGCGTTTGTGTGATAAATGCTTAACTTGTAAAAAGGCTAAATCTAAGGTTAGGCCTCATGGTTTGTATACACCATTGCCTGTACCTAGCGAGCCATGGGTAGATGTATCAATAGACTTTATATTGGGTTTACCTAGGACTAGGCGGGGTAGAGATTCCATTTTGTAGTGGTTGATAGGTTCAGTAAAATGGCACACTTTATAGCATGTCATAAGACTGATGATGCCACTAACATTGCTGACTTGTTCTTTAGAGAAGTAATACGACTCCATGGAATTCCACGGAGTATAGTTTCAGATCGTGATGTTAAATTCCTTAGTCACTTTTGGAAAGTTTTATGGGGTAAGTTGGGAACTAAACTTTTGTATTCTACTACTTGTCACCCCCAAACTGATGGATAAACCGAGGTGGTTAATAGGACTTTGACTCAGTTATTGCGTACTATTATCACTAAGAACTTAAAAACTTGGGAGGATTGTTTGCCTTTTATTGAATTTGCATAAAACTGTAGCATTCATTCTTCTACGTCTTATTCACCATTTCAAATTATTTATGGTTTTCAGCCACTAACTCCATTAGATCTGTTACCATTACCTGTTGATGAGCATGCAGGGTTAGATGGCAAAAGAAAAGCTGATTTGGTGAAACATATACATGAGAAAGCAAGAGAACACATACAGAGAAAGAATGAGCAATATGCTTCTCATGCCAATAAGGGAAAAAAACGTGTGGTATTTCAGCCTGGTGATTGGGTTTGGGTACACATGCGCAAGGAGCGATTTCCCGAATAATGTAAATCCAAGTTACAACCAAGAGGAGATGGTCCATTTCAAGTCTTGGAGCGGATCAACGATAATGCGTACAAACTGGATTTACAAGGTGAGTATAATGTGTCTGCTACATTTAATGTTTCTAACTTAACTCTTTTTGATGCAGGTACAGATTCGAGGTCGAATCCTTTTCAAGAGGGAGGGAATGACACGAATCCAGCCACTCAAGGAACATTAGATGTCACGACCAGTAACATGGTAGAGCCTTTCCAAGCTCCAACAGGGCCAATCACACGCTAGAAAGCTAAAAAGATCAGAGACGCAATGGCGGGACTAGCATAGAGTGCCATGGCCGAGTGTGACAGACAAACCCAAGGCATATTGGCGTCACATGAGGGCTTCAATGGAGTGGGTCCAAAGCTATTTCACGTGGCCCAAGTCATTCTAGAAGACGCGCAATAACCGATTTTGAAGATATGACCATTTTGAAGAATTTGGCCATTTTATGCCTTATATGTAATTCGGCCAAATGAGCTTGTATTTTGACCTTTTGCTTAACATGTTGACTCTAGTTAGGCTATTTGTAACTTAGTTAACTAGATCATTTGGGTCAAATTGGATTAGAACTAAGTTAGTTAGTTAAAGGACCTATTATGCATTCTTTAGAAAAGATGCCCCTTTTGTTGACTTTTTCTTTTTGATCTTTTTGCCACTTGCATAAAGATCTTGGAGGGGATTTGTAATATTTAAGTAAATGACTACTTAGGGCTTTAGCTTTATGTAGCCATTGGGTAGTTTTATGACCTTTTGGTCTTTTTAACTTTTGAAGGGAATTTTAGTAAAATTGTCTTATCCTATATATTGTAAACTTTGTCTTCTTCAATGAAAACTTTGCATATTTCGAATTTCTTCAAAGAAAATGGCTATGGCCAAATTTCAAGCTTAAGGGAGGGATTCTCCTTTGTTTTAGCTTTGACTTATCTAAGGCGTGGCAACCTTAGTGGCGTCTCCGTGCTAGCAGAACACTGCAATGAATCATCTTAAGGGTTCTCAAAGACAAGTTCTTTGTGGGTCTTCTTTGTGGCCTTGGAAGGGTTTTGTTTCTACAAAATCGAATTCGCGGTGCTTAGGGTTCTATCCTTTGCGAGGGGTTTGCTTGGCCTTAAACATCCAAGTGAGTTCCGCGTCACTAAGATTCAATAATCAAGCCAATACATCACACATTATATAATTAAATCAATTATTAAATTCGTGAACATTGTGCTTCAGCACTTCCCTAGATTAAAAATAAAATGCTGGGGTTGGGGATCCACCTTTTTTTTTTGGATAAAGTAAGTATTATAACTAAAAGAAAACTATACAAAGAGCAAAGGGGCATACCCCAGGCAACTAGAGAGGACAAGCCCTCCTAGAACAAAAACCGAAAGGCAATAAGCAAAAGATCAACAGAAGATGTCATCGGGCAAGTGCCACGAAATGTGAAGCCATTTATTATCATAAGATGGTTTCACCTTACGTAAAAAGCTAGCACGATTCCGAACATCAAAAACAATATCATAAAGAAGAGCAGAAACAAGCCGAAGAGGCATATCATGAGTGCGAGCATTCCTCTCCCTCCAAATATGGTAGACTGACACTACAAAAGACAAACGAACCAGAAGGTGACGTAAAGAAGCATCGAAAAACTGACATAACCACTCAACAGTCTGACGCCAATCCCGACGTCTCCAATCTAACCCACACATAGCCAGTACAGACGACCAGACCCTCGAAGAGAAGAGACACTGGAAGAAAAGATTATCAATGTCCTCACTTGAACAACCGCATAGAATACAACGCGAGCAAGCAGAGATACCAAACCTCATCAAACTATCCTGAGTATAAAGGCCTCCCTGAATAGACATCCAAAGTAGAAAGGAATGGCGGGGAATAGCCTTCCGGAACCAAACAACTCGAGACCAATGCAGCAAGGTTCCCCTTATCCGTATGGCATTCCAGGCACTATCCACAGAAAATCTCCCACTCCTATCATCCTCCCAAACCAGCATATCCTCCCTCAAACTAGAAGGAGACGGAAGATGGGACTGAGCCAGATCAACAAGGGCAGCAGACCTAGAAGGGGGCCAATGCCAAGTAGAATCATAGATAATGGAAGCAACTGTGGCCATCTTATCCAAGCCAGAGTCATAAATCACTCTCTCACCCAACGTGTCCACAATCAGGCCCAGAGGATGCCAAAAATCAAACCACAGTAAAGTCTTCTCACCATTCCCAATCCTAACTCTCATCCGCCGTCGGGACCAAAAACGAAGCTCCAAGATCTAACGCCAACTCCAAGAGCAGTCTGTAGGACAATGGACCTCCCAAAAACTTCTCCCCCTCAACAAATAAGAGCGAACCCAATTCGACCAAGATGAAACCTGGCCAGAACAAAGAAACCAAATGTGCTTAACAATAGCCGCTCTATTCCAAGAATCCAAACTCTTAATCCCCAGCCCCCCCTCCTTAAGAGGTAAACAAACTTTACTCCAAGCCACTCTCGCCCCAGAAGAGGTGAGCGTACTACCTTTCCAAAGAAAGAACGCAGAATCGTCTCCACCTTCCTAATAACAGACTTAGGAAGAATAAATAAGGAAGACCAATAAACTTGAATGGAGAACAACACAGACTTAATAAGTTGAAGCCGACCTGCATAAGAAAGAAACTTACTACTCCAACTCTTAGCACGCATAACAATACGATCCACAAGAGAAGCACAATCTGAGGCCCGGAGTTTAGTAGAGATCAAAGGGACTCCCAAATACCGCACTGGAAGAATCCCTACTTGGAAACCCAAAACATGACGCATATGGCCCTGAAGGGTAGAAGAGATACCAGAATAGAAGAAATGACTTTTAGCTGGATTCGGAATTAAACTTGATAAACCACTGAACTGCCCGAGACAATCCTTAATCAAGGAAACCGAGGATGCATCTGCTTTACAAAAAATCATAAGGTCATCCGCAAAACAGAGATGAGTAAGACGGTCCTTAGAACACCGCCAGTGGAACTTGAAACCCGGATTAAAAGCCATATTACGAAGAAGACCTGACAGAACTTCCATAGCCAAAACAAAGAGATAATGAGACATAGGATCACCTTGTCATAACCCACGACCCCCAGAAAAGAACCATGCAACTCTCCATTAATAGATACAGAGAACCTAGTAGAAGTCATACACTCCTGAATCCAACCCACCATCCTCTCTGGAATACCAACAGTCCACAAAACCTCAATCAAGAAATCCCAACGAACAGTGTCATAAGCTTTCATCAAGTCAATCTTAAGAGCACATCTCGGGGAACCGCCAGTCCGGTGATAATTCCGAACCAATTCCTGACACAAAAGAATATTGTCGCTGATACGCCTTCCCGCAACAAAAGCAGATTGATTATGACTGATCACAGAAGGAAGGATAACCTTGATCCTATTCGCAATAAGCTTAGCAATCCACCTTTAATATTTCAAATCCAGAAATCTCCCTTATTATAATATATAAATTTGCATGAATTACCAATATTCGGTATCCAATTAAGTCAGGATAAAGAATAATTTAATTAAGTCCAACTGACCATAAAGGCGGTATCCAATTAAATCAGGTTTTTAAGATATTTTATTTATTATAAAATAAGGGAGATTAATCTAAATTATCAGAATAAAAGTTTCACCCTTCCCCCTGCGGAAATTAACTACAAAACATAAAATAAAGATAAAACAAACAAACTATTATTACTACTAAAAATAAAAATACATTACTAATTATATATACAAACAAGATACAATCCCCAGTTCCTTATTAAGAAAGCTAAGGAAAGTATGAAAATGGAAAATGAAATCAGTTGGAATTTATAGGAAAAAAATCTGATATGTGTCGCAACATGCAAGGTCTTCTGTCGTGACGGTCTTTTATGTCGCGACGCTAGCTACAGTGATGATGCAGTGATGACGCCAGTGATGATGTGTGTCGGTAAATGAATTTTTTGGCCGGAGTCGTGACACAGAGTGACAAGAACTCACTTGGGTTGGAAACCAAGCAAACCCCCAAGTATCTTTCTCAAAACCCCAAGAACTTTGAATACTGATTTTGTAGGAACAAAACCCAACCAAGATCAGCCCCTAACCACCATGAAACTCACGTCCATGATAACCACAAGCATGAAATCATATTGTATTTTGCTAGCAATGGAGACGCCACTAAGTTGCCAAGCTTAGATAAGTCAATTTGAACTTGAAAAAAGGACTCCCTCCCTCACAAGAAATTTAGCCATAGCCAAAGCTTAAAAGATTGAAAGTTTCTCAAAATGTCGTGTATGTTATCCCAAAGAAGAAGAAACAAAGTTTAAATAGGTTACAAATAGAAACCCTAAAGGTGTGAATGGACAACAATGTCCCTAAAGTGAAATTACCAAAAGACTTAAAAACTACCCAAAGATTTCACTCAAGCACGTCCCCAAAAGTCTTTTCCCACCTAAAGTAGCTTAAAATAATTATTAGAAACTAATCTAACTTAAGCTAATTTGAGGTGCTTACATCAAATAGTAAATTGACATGCTTACTCAATAAGCAAGGTTCTAAGCATAATTAACCCTAATGACCTGGTCAACTAGCTTAATTACATCATAAATAAAGTCAACATGTCAAGCAAAAATGACAAAAATGCCCCCATTTGGCCGAATTCAACATAGTCCCAAAATAGGTCAAATCGGGTCAAAATGGTGCTGGTGCTGAAGCTGCTCTGCTATGCTTCAGTCTGAGCTGATCTGGGTCAAATGAAATAGCTTGGGGACCTCTCTAGTTATGCCCATATGTGTCTCTGGTGTGCACTTGACTTGGTTTCTGCAACTGGTCACATAGCTCTGAGCTAGTCCCGTAAAGGCCTCTCTGATCTTCTTTGCTCTTTGGCATGTGATTGGACCTGTTGGCAACTGCATGGGTTCCTCCAAGTTGTTAGCTGCATCCTGTAATGTCTCTGGTGTGGTTGGACTCATGTCATTCCCTCATTGTTGAAAAGGATTCGACCTCGAATCTGAACCTGCATTAAAAATAAAATAAGTCAGAAACATTAAACATTGAAGGAACGCCAAACTCACCAGGAAGATCAAGCTTGTAAGTATTGTCGTTAATCCGCTCCAAGACTTGAAATTGACCATCTCCTCTTGGTTGCAACTTGGATCTTTTCCTCTTGCATATAAAGCCACACCCAATTGTCGGGGTCATACACAATGCGTTGGAAACCTATTATTCTCACCAACTCTGCCTTTCCCTTATCATTCATACTCCCAAGCTTAATAACAATCAAAGATAATAAATCCATAGGAGTTAAAGAATTATAATCATAATCAATCTCATAAGGCAAGTAAAAACTAGAAGGATGAATGCATCTATTATATGTTAACTCTGGCCCCGCTATTGCGTCTGTGATCTTCTTAGCTCTTTGGCGTGTGATTGGGCCCGTTGGCAATTGCAAAGGCTCTAATTTTCCTTGGGTGACTGCATTCATGTCAAATGTTGTCCCTTGGATCATGTCATTCTCCCTCTCTTGAAATAGATTTGTCCTCGAATCCGAACCCGGATCATAGATAGTTATGACAAAATCAATTGGACAATGATATTGAAATATAAGAGAATCATACTTGACCACTTGTACCTGCGATGAAAAAGCATAAACAATATAGAAAATATTATGGAAAAACTTCACTACCACATCTACTTTCTTTTCACCAGCTCTCACAACTTCATCATCACTCATGGCTACTATCTCAACCATACTTGCAAAGACCTCCTCACACACCTGCTCAGCTTCACTATTTTTTTCAACCTCAAAGCACACTACCTCACAAGTGTTTACTCCCTCAATTCTCACGGTCTCACAAGCATTTTCACTCACCATGTCACTTATAACACAATTCACAACATTCAAGGCCTCACAAGTGTTTTCATTCGCTATGCACTCAACATCACAAGTGTTTCTCACTTCATTACACACAACTTCAATAGCGTTTGGTTGTTGCGTACTCTCTTCATTCACTGCATATTTAGTTACCTTCCAAGTCTTTTTCCATTTCTCATAAGATCTTCTATAATCACTCATAATAGCTTGGATATCATTTTTGAAAGTATCCACAACCTCGATCTTATCATCAATGGTTAAACTTGGACCTGCCATCTTAACACTAAACAAACAGA
Source organism: Zanthoxylum bungeanum (assembly GCA_019454045.1). Lineage (NCBI taxonomy): Eukaryota > Viridiplantae > Streptophyta > Magnoliopsida > Sapindales > Rutaceae > Zanthoxylum > Zanthoxylum bungeanum. The sequence goes on from SKCR01042123.1 coordinate 133,679, forward strand.
TTAGAAATAGTAAAATGTAAAACAAATATATAAATCCTCACAATCTTACGTGTTTACACTCGAATGATATCACTCCACTCGTGTTTGCACTCTATTGGCTTTTACCCGATACTGTGCTCACACTCACTGTCTTTTACCACTATTGAGTTCTTCCTCAATTCAATTACAAATCAACTCAATTCCCAGAATGGTCAACTAAGGTGTAGTCCACAAGCTAGCAGAAACACAAAGAACCAATAATGTATATAGTGCAGGTGGAATAATGCGAATAAGAATAGTAATCACGAAGACTCAATCAAATAGACTTAAGTTAGAGTGCACGGAATAAGAAAAAACATAAGTTAGCTAAATGCGCAAACAAACAAACAAGCACTCAATGTGACACTCAGCCAATCTTGTGATCACTCGCTATTGTTTTTGTCTCACTCTTTTCTTTTCTTTTCTTTTTTCCTCTTTTATTTTGTCTCTCACACTCAAAGTGTATACAAAGCAATTGAAATACAATGCAAATAACAAGATTACCACATTCGGTAATTTTCAAGTTATATCCTTAATACATATAAATACAACTCAAATGACAATGTAACTCATATAATCAATTCGACAATATGGTAATATCTACCTTTCAACTTGCAAATGAGTATAAATGATCTAGTTACAATGTAACTAACTCAATTTCGAATTCAGCCAAGTCAAATTACAAGCCAAGTAAATAGTTTATGCAAGCAACTAAGTGATGCAGCTACTTGCCTCTTCAAGCACCTTAAGAACAAATGATTACACACAAGTTCCCATGTCAAGCTAATGATGAATTTATTGCCTCTTCACTTATAATAACAATATTTCAAGAGGTGGCAAGTGATACTTGCATGGATACACACGAATTTGTTGCACTCAACCTTGCTTCACTTGATTCTTCAACATTAACAACACAAATCAGCAAGATAACAATGATACAACTCACTCCAATCACCAAATTTGGTGCATTCAGATTTGTTTCATCAATTACACATTCACATTCATCAATAATGCACTCAATATTTCTTTCTTTTCACTCAAACTCACAAGATTGTGCTAACTTCACAAGAATGCAAACAAGTAAGCTCACGTAAATACCAAGATGAATGATGTCAATTTTGATTTTTTGCAAAGTTGATATGAATAATACCTATGGAAAAAACACTAATTGCATGTATTCAACAATAGCAAGACAAGATATATCAATAAATCTCACTAGGTCGAATCTGATCTGATTCTTTTTTTTTTTTTTGGATTTTTGACACTAATAACTTAATAACAATGTTAAACACGTCCTAGTAACTTACAATTAACAACTAAACACTTGATTCACGCAAAGAACACAAAAGCCCTAATTTTGACCTAAGTAGACAAAGCTTAACTCAAAGAAATACTCATGATCAATAAAAAAACACTCAAGGTAGAATGTTATTCATGATATTTTGATCAAAAATCAACAAGAATCAGCAAGAAACAACAAGATCCAACAATGGCCGAATCAAGGTGGAAGTAAAACCTTGGTGCCGAAACTAAATCAACAACAACAACAAAAACAAAGATGAATACAAGATTAAACAACACAAAGGATAGGAAAATCAGACCTTAGAACCCTGAGCTCTGATACCAAATGACAAGAACTCACTTGGGTTGGAAACCAAGCAAACCCCCAAGCATCTTTCTCAAAACCCCAAGAACTTTGAATACTGATTTTGTAGGAACAAAACCCAACCAAGATCATCCCCTAACCACCATGAAACTCACGTCCATGATAACCACAAGCATGAAATCAAATTTTATTTTGCTAGCAATGGAGACGCCACTAAGTTGCCAAGCTTAGAGATAAGTCAATTTGAACTTGAAAAGGGGAATCCCTCCCTCACAAGAAATTTAGCCATAGCCAAAGTTTAAAAGCTTGAAAGTTTCTCAAAATGTCGTGTATGTTATCCCAAAGAAGAAGAAAACAAAGTTTAAATAGGTTACAAAGAGAAACCCTAAAGGTGCGAATGGATAAAAATGTCCTTAAAGTGAAATTACCAAAAGTCCTAAAAGCTACCCAAAGCTTTCACTCAAGCACGTCCCCAAAAGTCTTTTCCCACCTAAAGTAGCTTAAAAAAATGATTAGAAACTAATCTAACTTAAGCTAATTTGAGGTGCTTACATCAAATAGTAAAGTGACGTGCTTACTCAATAAGCAAGGTTCTAAGCATAATTAACCCTAATGGCCTGGTCAACTAGCTTAATTACATCATAAATAAAGTCAACATGTCAAGCACAAATGACAAAAATGCCCCAATTTGGCCAAATTCAATATAGTCCCAAAATAGGTCAAATCGGGTCAAAAGGGTGCTGGTGTTGAAGCTGCTCTGCTATGCTTTAGTCTGAGCTGATGTGGGTCAAATGAAATAGCTTGGGGACCTCTCTAGTTATGCCCATATGTGTCTCTGGTGTGCACTTGACTTGGTTGTTGCAACTGGTCACATAGCTCTGAGCTAGTCCCGCAAAGGCCTCTCTGATCTTTTTTGCTCTTTGGCGTGTGATTGGACCTGTTGGCAACTGCATGGATTCCTCCAAGTTTTTAGCTGCATCCTGTAATGTCTCTGGTGTGGTTGGACTCATGTCACAGAGAATATCGCGTGTCGCGACGCGCGCATTAAATTTTCATTTTTGCCCCTTTTTGTCCGTTTTTTCATCGTTTAAGCCACAAGTTGATCCCATTGAGTCCCAAAACTTTATTTATCTGCAAAATAAACAATAACACATCAAAAAATTCATCAAACTCGAGATCCTTTACAAAATAATAGGTAAAAAAGTGGTAAATATTGATATATTTTCCACTCATCAAACATATGTGGTCACCCAAGGCTAGAAGAGTAGGGATGAGGTCACCGTATTCGAGACCAAATGATTTTTGACGATCAGAGGCTTGGTCCAATGATGAAATGAACGACATTCGAGAGTATTCCAAAACGTGATTGGGAGCAAGGATTATTGGAAATGAAAATTTTAGAGAATATCGAGCGGGAAGACGCCAGAGATAGCTTATTAGAAAAATAAGCTTCTAGAGCTATTAGAGAGGTTGTTTTACTCGATGCATGTCTGGCCGGGCATGGATTGAGGACATCTAGCCGAACATACACCAATATTCGGCCGAATATATCTTTGATAACAATGAGTTCCACAGGAGCAGGATCAAAGCATCTTACATTGAAACAAAGCAGAGGTTGAAGCACCTCAACCGATTGAAGCATCAGGAGCCTAAATGCCCAATCAATTCTCTACAAAGGTCGAAGCACCTCAATCAATCAAAGCATCGGGGTTCGAGTGCCCAATCACTATCAACAAAGGTCAAAACAACTCAACTGATCGAAGTATCAGGGGTACAAGTGCCCAATCATCTCTCAGTATAGGCCAAAGCACCTTAATCGATCAAAGCATCGGGGGCCTAAGTGACCATTTTCATCTCAACCAATCAAATCATCGGAGGACCAACACTCATATTCATCTCAACAAGGGTCGAAGCACCTCAACCGATCGAAGCATCGGGGGCTGAGTGGCCATCTTCATCTTCACACTAATTGAAGCTTCGAGGGATCTGAGGGCCCATCAACCATCGACCAACATCTATCAACAAGCACCATACAGAGCAAGGTAAGTCCGGTGATTCCAGACAAGCCAGGTAAGTAAAAATGCATTCATGACTTTGATAGACTTGTCATTCACAATTTACACAAGCCTACCAAAGTGGGGTGACTGTAGACACTGTATTTTAGCCCAATGATGAGTCTATTTTGGGAACACATTTGAAAGTTTTGGAAAATTTGTCATAGTTAATGCTGGAGGGGAAAGAAATCCCAGAAGATCCAAAAGAACAGCCTAAATCCAGGCCAGACATCCCATATGTCCGGTCAGACATAAAATTAGACATCATATCCGGTCGGATATAACTAAACATGGTCAAAAATGCGTCAGGTTTCTAGATTAGCAGAAGGATTCGATCTCCTCTTTCATTCTTAACCATTTCCATAAAATGATTTTTCCCTTCTTAATAACTTTCCCTAACTATCTTTTTCCTTGACTATTATTTTCTTTACTAAGGGAGATCATTTCCTTAATAATTGCAACCCTGATATTATAAAAGAAAGCTTGGTCTCACATAAAGAAGAGAAGATAGAGAAAAAAACAGAGAAAAATAAAACAAATGAAAAAATAGAAAAAATGAGAAAGGGAGGAAGAACAAGAAAAATGACAGCAAAAAACTAGTAGAACAATAAAAACAAGATACTTCCAAATGCAAGACTATACCCCAAACACAGTAAATCCAATATTCTCTCAAGTAAGGAGTAAACAACTAACCCAACCTTCAACAGTGTTCTCAAAGCCGAGTAATCATTAAAGTACAATATGATGGCCCATAAACCCTAAATTCTACATCTTAATTTCACTATTTTTTTTAATGTCATATATCCGACCAAACATCCTATAAGTTCAGTGTAGGAGCGAAGTAGAATTTTTCGCTATGCCTCTGACATCGGCGACCACGTCGCTATTAGAGTTGCAGACCATAAATAGTATAATTAGCCCAATGGAGGACTAATAGGAGAATAAAGGAGTCACCGCCCAGTATAAGACATTGTGAATGAATTAAGGGCGCAACACATCCCTCGCATGGTTGACCTTAAATCGTTTGGGTTTGGAACCGTCCCTTATTGATGCCAGCATAATATCAAGGTTTGAAAAAAGATATCATTATGTCTTATAATGTAAATATCATGCAAAGTAATTTAAAACGCTCAAAAGCACAAAAATGACTTAAAAGCAAAACATAATATCCATAGAGCAGTATTACAGCAATAAAAGAAACAATGAAATTAACCATTCCCATGGCCGGCCAAAGGTGTCTTTTTAGATGTGTGTCCGGTAGGACATACTGGAAGTCTGGCTAGATTTGCAGTGTAATCCAAAATCATAAACTAATGCAATAATAAGAAAAAGATAAACAAGTAGTCTGGTTAGATAAATAATAAATGAACAAGAAGGAATTCATGCTAAATATAAGAAAATAATATAAAAGACATCTGTAAATATGAGAAAATAAAGCAACTATTCTTTCATTGGTACATGGAGTTGTATCCTAAATATAAACCGCACAACCATCGATTTGGATTCGACTACGGAATTTACGTTTGGGTTTCAATCTTATTATCATAAGAAAGTATACTACCGGATGTGGCCTTATATACGGTCGAAGTTAATGTATGCTACTGTATATCTGATCATAGATACAGTACATCCGGCTGGGGATACTGTGTCAAAATAATAAAATCAGAATTAAGTGATAAGGGCCCCTAGGTTCTTAGGTGTATCTCAGCTCCGAGAATATGTTTGATAGTCTTGGTTGATTTGTTTTATTTAATCTACTAAAGAGAAATTCAAGAGGTTTTTTGGGACTTTGCTTGGCTGCTGGGTGGGTATGCTTTATTGATTTATGTGGAAAATATTAGTTATAAGCCTCCAAATCGGATCTAGCTAAAGGTATTTTGTTTATGTGAAGGTTCTCCCTTTTATAGTCATGGTTTCTTAGTTTAGGAATGAACCAATCTCTATTAGAAGGGAAATTGATAATTATGGAAGGTGGTAATAAGAAAAAATATAATTGGGGAAATTTTTTAAGAGGGAAAGAATATGGTTTGATGAGAATCGGTTAAGAAGGAAAGAGACCGAGTCCGTCTGAAAAACTAGAAATGCGACGCATGTCTGGCCGGATATGGAGGTGTATCCGGTCAAAGGTGAGGGTTATGTCTGGCCAAACTTAGGGTTTATATCCGTCCGGTTGTAGATGGTTTCTCTCCAGTATTTAAAACTTACAATCTTCCTTAACTCTTATACAATGCCCCTACATGAGACTAATTATCGTTCCATGCAAAAATACACTGCCTACATCCGACTGGACATGGAAAGGTCATAAAGAAAATCTAGCCTTACCACTGACTACATCCGAACTTCCTTTTTATTTATAATTAATTATTTATATATTTATCATTTTATTTATGTTTTCTTTATAATTAGTTGTCTATTTACTACTGTTATTGTTATACTTCTAATCTATCCGTTTTGATGTTGTTATGGTTGCTATTTAGATGTAATACTGTGTTTCCAGACCTTTTGGTTTCGGCTACAAGTCCAGCAAGAATTCTTGTAAGTCTAGCTGGATAAACATGGAAATATATATCCGCCCGGATCCGATCTATGTCTGGCTGAATTTGGTCTGTCGTTATTAATTATATTTCTTTATTGCTTTTATGGATGTTTGCCTATTGCATGAAATATACACTATTATGTGTGATTCTTGCATTATAAGACATACAGATTCTCTTTTAAACTTGGATATTATAATGGCATTAGTAAGGGACCATTCCAAACTCAAACCGATTTAAGGTCAGACTTGCGAGGGGTATAGTGCGCTCTTAAATCATTCTCAGTGTCTTATACTGGGTAGGGACTTCTTTATTCTTCGATTAGCCTATGTGGGCTATCCGTACTCTCTACGGGATGCAAGCCTAACAATGTAGTGGTCACCGACCTTATAAGCATAGCGATAAAACACTTCTCTCCTGCATCTAATCAGATATTCTGCGAATAACAAGAACATAAACAGACATCACTATAATAATAAGCCGGAAACAACATAAGAAAATAAAAAAAAATGAGATTTGTAAAACCGGTCTCTCGTATAATTACTTCCCAATGGTACATAAAGTTGTATGCTGAGTATAGATCATATTGCTATCCATTCAGAATCAATTATGCAATTTATATTTGGGTTTCCATCATAAATACCTAAATGGTCGGATATATTTCATATTATGAATGTCATATTGGACATCCTTTGTGGACTAGAAAGATAACAAACAAAAAACAGAAACATACACACTAACAATCAGACTCAATATTAAAAGATAACAACAAAAGTGTAATATAATAATCGTAAAGTAGTGATAATTATTTTTTTTTTGGATAAGGTAAGTATTATAACCAAAAGAAAACTATACAAGAGCAAGGGGCATCCCCCAGGATCTAGAGAGGACAAGCCCTCCTAGAAGAAAGCCAAACGGCTACAATAGATCAACTAAAGATGTCATCGGGCAAGTGCCACGAAGGTGAAGCCATTTATTGTCATAAGATGGAGTCACCTTACGTAAAGAACTAACACGATTCCGAACATCAAAAACAATATCATATAGAAGAACAGAAACTGGCCTAAGAGGCATATCATGAGTGCGAGCATTCCTCTCCCTCCATATATGGTAAACTGACGCTGCAAAGGACAGACGAACCAGAAGATGATATAAAGAGGCACCAGAGAACTGACAAAGCCACTCAACAGTTTGGCGCCAATCTCGACAGCTCCAGTCTAAACCACACATGGCTAACACAGACGACCAAACCCTCAATGAAAAGAGGCACTGAAATAAAAGATGATCGATGTCCTCACTTGAACAACCACAAAGGATACACCGCGAGCAAGAGGATATACCAAATTTCATTAGACTGTCCTGAGTACACAGGCCTCCCTGAATGGACATCCAAAGAAGAAAAGAATGGCGGGGAATAGATTTCCGGAACCAGACAACTCTGGACCAAGGCATCTCGGGACTCCTCGACCTCAAAGCATTCCAGGCACAATCCACAGAAAATTTCCCATGTCTATCATCTTCCCAAACCAGCATATCTTCCCTCAAACTAGAAGGAGACGGAAGGTGAGTCTGAGCCAGATCAACAAGAGCAGCAGATCTAGAAGGGGGCCAATGCCAAGCAGAATCAGAGATAATGGAAGCAACTGTCGCCATCCTATCCAAGCCAGAATCATAAATCACTCTCTCGCCCAATGAGTACTCAATCGGGCCTACAGGATGCCAATTATCAAACCACAATAAAGTCGACTCACCATTCCCAATACTCACTCTCATCCGCCGACGGGACCAAGAACGAAGCTCCAAAATCTTACGCCAACTCCAAGAGCAATCAGAAGGACGAGGGATCTCCCAAAAACTTCTCCCCCTCAGTAAATAAGAGTAAACCCAAGTAGACCAAGAAGAAACCTGACCAGAACAGAGAAACCAAATATGCTTGACAATAGCTGCTCTATTCCAAGCTTCCAGACTCTTTATACCCAGACCCCCCTCCTTAAGAGGTAAACAAATTTTGCTCCAAGCTACTCTAGCCCCAGTAGTGATAAGCGCACTACCCTTCCAAAGGAAAGAACGAAGGATAGTCTCCACCTTCCTAATCACTGACTTAGGAAGAATAAATAAAGAAGACCAATAAACTTGAATGGAGAACAAAACAGACTTTATAAGCTGGAGCCGACCTGCATAAGAGAGAAACTTACAACTCCAACTTTTAGCACGCATAACAATACGATCCACAAGAGAAGCACAGTCAGAGGCCCTAAGTTTAGTAGAGATCAAAGGAACCCCCAAATACCTCACAGGAAGAGTCCCCACCTGGAATCTCAACACATCTCGCAGTTGGTCTTGCATAGAAAGAGAGATGCCAGAAGAGAAGAGATGACTCTTAGCTGGATTCGGAATTAAACCTGATAAACCACTGAACTGCCCAATACAATCCTTGATCAAAGAAACAGAGGATGCATCTGCTTTACAAAAAATCATAAGGTCATCTGCAAAACAGAGATGAGTAAGACGGTCCTTTGAACACCGCCAGTGGAACTGGAAACCCGGATCAGTAGCCATATTACGAAGAAGGCCTGATAAAACTTCCATAGCCAAAACAAAGAGATAAGGAGACATAGGATCACCTTGTCGCAACCCACGACCCCCAGAGAAAAATCCATTCAGCTCACCATTAATAGAAACAGAGAATCTCGTAGTAGTCATACACTCCTGAATCCAACCCACCATCCTCTCAGGAATACCAACAGTCCTCAGAACCTCAACCAAAAAATCCCAACGAACAGTGTCATAAGCTTTCATCAAGTCTATCTTAAGAGCACACCTCGGGGAACCGCCATTCCGGTGATAATTCCGAACCAATTCCTGACATAAGAGAATATTGTCGCTAATACGCCTTCCCTCGACAAAAGCAGATTGATTCTGACTGATCACTGAAGGGAGAATGACCTTAATTCTGTTCGCAATCAGCTTAGCAATGCACTTGTAAATGGTGTTACAGCAAGAAATGGGCCTATAATCCTTAACCTGGGAAGGGTTAGGAATCTTAGGAATCAGAGCAATGGATGTAGCATTTACCTGCCTCAAAAGACGTCCAGAAGAAAAGAATGAATGAATAGCACATAAGACATCATCCCCCACAATATTCCAACACTTCTTAAAGAAACCCGAATTAAACCCATCCGGACCTGGAGCTTTATTGTCTTTCAGCCCGAACAAAACAGCCTTAATGATGAATTGTTGATGAATTGTTGTTAGATTGCTTGTCGAATAGCGTGAACTCCAAAGACTTTACAGGACATAGTTTTAGGGTTTGGATTCCAGTTTTTACAGTTCTAAAATTTCAGTGTTCTCCAAGTTGAAAATATTCGATCTTGGTTGTTGTTGTTAACCCATTTTGTGAATGAATTGGGCACTTATATTTATACTGCTCAGGCTGGAGTTGAAAAGGGAAGAGAAAATTAATTCCTCTTCATGTCTCCAGTGATATCTTTTGGGCTATATGCCCTAGACCTTCAAGTAATGTAAACAGAATTATATTTTATGAAATAAAATGATGCATTATTCGTTAATCAAAGTGTTTGTTTAATATCACATATTATAAATTATCTTTTTTTTTTTATAAAGTAAGTGTATAACCAAAAGAAAACTATACAAGAGCAAAGAGGCATACCCCAGACTACTAGAGAGGACAGGCCCTCATAGAAGAAAAGCCGAAAGGCTACAAGCAAAAGAAGATCAACAGAAAATGTCATCGGGCAAGTGCCAGGATAGGTGAAGCCATTTATTGTCATAAGATGGATTCACCTTCCGTAAAAAGCCAGCACGATTCCGAACATCAAAAACAATATCACTAAGCTGGACAAAAAACAGGCCGAAGAGGAGTGCAAACAAAGATGGTACTTTGATTGTAGTTTATCTATAGCTGTAGTCTATTCTATATTTATATGACGACATTGATCCGAGATCATCCATATGGAGAGATGAGAATGGAGGCACCTTATATGATGTGATCATATATGACTGGACCTACATATAAATGAGTTTCTTATAATATCCGTTAAATAAAGAAATTCATTTCAATATACTAGATGGTCATATATGGATTGAACTTAATCCTGAGTGTACTACGAACTCCTGCATGGTAGGCTATGTCCTTTGATTTACAAATGTGAGGTTGGTGTAGCAATTCCGACCAATGGCTACGTACATTGGGGACTTGATTTGGTGTGTAGCTGGGGACATTTTACATAGATATGGAGTTCACTCCTTCTTGCGAGAAGTAGATGAGTGTCTTCCTTAAGGGATGATTCGGTACTTGAATGGTTAGAGCACTCGAGTTTTTCTATTACGAATAGAAATATTAACATTCATAATAGTTTTTTGAATACATCGTTTATTAGAGAATCAATGGTACTTAAGGTAAAAATAATTAAAGGGGTATAACAGAAAGTATAACCTGGCTCTTATTACGAGATACTCATGAAGGGCCAATTCGTATGTAATGACTATATCGATGGATACCAACGTGGTTCGACTTAATTTATCTATTTGTGACAATAAGAGTTCAGTTTCAGATTTTTAGTAGAATAACCCGGAGTTAATAATTCGGAATAATTAATCAAGAGTTTAATTAATATTTTGGAATTATTGGAGCTCGGAATCGTAGGTTCATTTGATCCACGTGCTAGCTCCATATATTGTAGCAGATTAATTATAATTGGATAGTCCAATTATATACTCACATATGTATAATATATATTATTAATATGATTAATAATATTATTTTGTCACACTTGAAACTATAATTAATGTTTAATGTACGGTTTTATGATAAATGACTATGAGATAATTATTTATTATAAGTTATTAAATTATATTATATACAATTTAATAAAGGTTAAATTTGGGATTTCTAAATATAGGTTGTTTTTTTTTTGGATAACCGGGGTGTCCGGGCCAGCTTACGCGTACCTCGACTAATCCCCGGGACCTGTGCCTCGTGCCCTCAGAAGTTTCCCAACACAGATCAGGGTAAGTCGCTGGCTTTTCACACCAGGGGGCATGGCCCCAAGGAAATGCATCTAGTGGGATTCGAACCTTGAACCTGAGAGGGAGCAAATCACTCAAACCCAAAACCTTTACCACTGAAGCAACCCCTTGGGATTCTAAATATAGGTTTTGGAAACCCTTGGATTGGTTTTGGTAGTTACATCTTTTTTAAAAAATTAAGAATATATTTATTTTGTAACATCTTTGTCATTATGGAAAGTAAATGATATGTTACAATTTTTTTTTTAAAACAACCTAGCATGGCCGAAAATTAGCAAAAGGGGAGGGAAATGGTTTGTTTGATTTTGGAAATTAATAACCCTAGGTATAAAAATAAAATATGATTTTCTTTTTACCTAACTCTCTCATTCTAACCATAGCCACCCTCTATTGTTCTTAGAATTCTCTCAAGTGTTGAGAAAGAAAGAAAAAAAGGAAAAACCAAAACAAATACTTGTGTGACACATTGATCTAAAATGTTTAAAGATAAAATTGTGAGTATAGTCCACCTTATTTTCTGTTGGTGACGAGATATAACACGCATTGCTATTTGGTGACGAACCAAATTCATCATATTGTTCCTTTCTTCATACCACACGGCAGTGAGCAAATTTTGCTCACTGCCGCTACTAAAAAGTTTGTAACTGGGCTCGGTTCGAATTCCCTTTGTTCCAGAATTTTTTGGAAACATATAGAGGTATTTTAGGACTGTATTGGGGCTGTTTTTAACTGAAAAAATAGACCTGAAATGCAATGACAATTGATACAAACAAGGGAAGATTTGGGCAGTGAGCTGGGCACATTTTGGGTCTAAAATAGTCCAGATTTACATCGTTGTTCGAGAGTTGTTCCGGGGCTGAAATTTTGTTAAAAACAGAAGTAAAATTTCACTAGAAGAGTTGGTCAGATTCGCCCTTAAGAAGAGAAGGGCATAAGAAAATTTCTAGTCTGATCCTAGGTGCCTAACGTGTTTCCGCTGCGCTACGAAAGTGGTTCCTAAAATTGGAATCAAGAGAGAGGTTGAAAAGTGTTCTTAACCCTTCTATTTTTCATTTACAGTTATTATTTTTATTTATTTATATGAGATATAAATGATTATATGCATGTTTAGATGAGTAGGCACAAAATAATATTCATGAGATGAATAGTTATTGCATATTCATGTGATGAATTGATTTTTACATTGGTCGTAAATTTTTCCACCTATTATTTTATGTTGGTTTTGGTTTTGGGATGTAAGACCATAAGGCCATTCTTTACAAATTTTGTAAATTAATTTTCCTATGTAAAATTTCATTTATTTTGTTTTTGTAATTTAGAGAACTAAAGTTGTAAAATGAGCCAACACCACCATGGAGCAAAGATTTGAAGACCAATGGATGCTTTGGGAATTTTTTGTACTAATTAGATTATTATAGGATAAATAAGAGCCCAAGCAATGCAAAATTAATTTTTTATGTTGTATGTATGTTTAATTCGAAATATTTGAATAACATGTCATATAGCATATGCTGTCTACTCTTGTATTTTCACAAGCCATAACATGCTTTGGATGCATAAATATTCTGGAGATAAAATATGATTTTATGTAATTTGAAATGGTTAAATTGGAATAAGGTATGCATGAAAAATAATTAATTAGATTAATTGGTCTTGTAGTTGAAAATTGGAAATTCTAAAATAATGGGATTAATAAGTGCATCATGAATTCCATTGGTATATAGGATGGAAACCCGGACTTAAATTCCATAGCCGATTCCGAATGGATGGTAGTGTGGTCTGCACTCGGGATACAACTCCACGTACCATTGGATTTTATAACGTACTTAGATTAATTAAATGATTTAATTAAAATTTGGACCTATTTAGAATTTTAAAATTTTAAACTTGTTAGTGTTCTAGAATTTTAAGAGCTAAAATATAGTAAAACGATGATACAGTATTAACTAAAGAAAACAATAATATAGCCGGATGTTTGTACCATACAACTGAACATTTATGTGTCAGTTGTATGTATGGCCGAACAAATATGAAGTTAGACCATAGATATTGTGTTAGGATAGGAATATAAAACGTAGAAACAAAAGATCAAGGGGCCTCCATGTCATACCTTTAGATGTGTTTGGCTCGAAAAACACCTATGAAGACTATATTATCGCCGGGTTACTTTTCGGATGGGGAAAACTTCAGAGACTTCGTGGGGTTTGCTTACTATTTTTCTCCCCCTCTCTCTCTCTTTTTCTAAACTTTCATATCAAAATTTTCTTGCCATGGAAAAAGTTCAGCCTTAGGTTCCATATTCATTATTTTTCCAGCCCATTTGGTAAGGGTTGGACCCTTTCTTAAAATGTTCAGGCTGAATCGAAAAATGATAGGGGAAATCATTTCCCCTATTTGTCTACATTGATTACCAATCTGGAGCGTCACCTACTACTCGATCTATGTCTGACTGGATGTTTATCTAAGACTTACCTACAGTCAGACATCAACCAGTAACCCCAAGGGGTTGCCTCAGTGGTAAAGGCTTTGGGCTTGAGTGGTTTGCTCCCTCTCAGGTTCAAGGTTCGAATCTCACTAGATGCATTTCCTTGGGGCCTGCCCCCTGGTGTTAAAAGCCAGCGACTTACCCTAATCTGTGTTGGGAAACTTCTGAGGGCACATGGGCACAGGTCCTGGGGTTTAGTCGAGGTGCGCGTAAGCTGACCCGGACACCCCGGTTATCCAAAAAAAAAAGACATCATCCAGTACGTATCTCAGTAATTGAAAATTTTCACTCTAGCCGGTAGTTCAATACATGTTCGGCCATACATTTATTTCACGATTCATTCGATTGTGAGATGCTTTGATCTCCGTTCTCGAGGATATATTCCCCAATCCTGAGGTTTCATTCCCCAGGTCTCCCGATTCATTCGGTTGTAAGATGCTTTGATATCTGTTCTCGAGGATCCGTTCCCCATTGTCGAGGCTTCATTCCCCAAGTCTCCTGGTTCATTCAATTGTGAGATGTTTCGATCCATTATTTCATTATTCTGATTCGTTTTGTGAGATGATGGACCCTTAGTGACAAGAACTCACTTGGGTTGGAAACCAAGCAAACCCCCAAACATCTTTCTCAAAACCCCAAGAACTTTGAATACTGATTTTGTAGGAACAAAACCCAACCAAGATCAGCCCCTAACCACCATGAAACTCACGTCCATGATAACCACAAGCATGAAATCAGATTGTATTTTGCTAACAATGGAGACGCCACTAAGTTGCCAAGCTTAGATAAGTCAATTTGAACTTGAAAAGGGGAATCCCTCCCTCACAAGAAATTTAGCCATAGCCAAAGCTTCAAAAGTTTCTCAAAATGTCGTGTATGTTATTCCAAAGAAGAAGAAAACAAAGTTTAAATAGGTTACAAAGAGAAACCCTAAAGGTGTGAATGGACAAAAATGTCCCTAAAGTGAAATTACCAAAAGACCTAAAAACTACCCAAAACTCTCACTCAAGCACGTCCCCAAAAGTCTTTTCCCACCTAAAGTAGCTTAAAACAATGATTAGAAACTAATCTAACTTAAGCTAATTTGAGGTGCTTACGTCAAATAGTAAATTGACGTGCTTACTCAATAAGCAAGGTTCTAAGCATAATTAACCCTAATGACCTGGTCAACTAGCTTAATTACATCATAAATAAAGTCAACATGTCGAGCAAAAATGACAAAAATGCCCCCATTTGGCTGAATTCAACATAGTCCCAAAATAGGTCAAATCGGGTCAAAAGGGTGCTTGTGCTAAAGCTGCTCTACTATGCTTCAGTCTGAGCTGATCTGGGTCAAATGAAATAGCTTGGGGACCTCTCTGGTTATGCCCATATGTGTCTTTGGTGTGCACTTGACTTGGTTACTGCAACTGGTCACATAGCTCTGAGCTAGTCCCGCAAAGGCCTCTCTGATCTTCCTTGTTCTTTGGCGTGTGATTGGACCTGTTGACAACTGCATGGGTTCCTCCAAGTTGTTAGCTGCATCCTGTAATGTCTCTGGTGTGGTTGGACTCATGTCATTCCCTCCTTGTTGAAAAGGATTCGACCTCGAATCTGAACCTGCATCAAAATGAGTTAAGTCATAAACATTAAAAGTAGCAGATACGTTGTACTTACCTTGCAAATCCAGCTTATATGCATTGTCGTTAATCCGTTCCAAGACTTGAAATAGACCATCCACTCTTGGTTGCAACTTGGATCTTTATTATGCTTGTATCTTTTCCTCTTGCATATAAAGCCACACCCAATTGCCGGGGTCAAACACAATGCGTTGGAAACCTATTATTCTCACCAACTCTGCCTTTCCCTTATCATTCATACTCCCAAGCTTAATAACAATCAAAGATAATAAATCCATAGGAGTTAAAGAATTAGAATCATAATCAATCTCACAAGGCAAGTAAAAACTAGAAGAATGAATGCATCTATTATATGCAAACTCTGGCCCCGCTATTGCGTCTGTGATCTTCTTAGCTCTTTGGCGTGTGATTGGGCCTGTTGGCAATTGCAAAGGCTCTAATGTTCCTTGGGTGACTGCATTCATGTCAAAATTTGTCCCTTGGATCATGTCATTCTCCCTCTCTTGAAATAGATTCGTCCTCGAATCCGAACTCGGATCTTAGATAGTTATGACAAAATTGGACGATGATATTGAAATATAAAAGAATCATACTTGACCACTTGTACCTGCGATGAAAAAGCATAAATAATAGAGAAAATGTTATGGAAAAACTTCACTACCACATCTACTTTCTTTTCACCAGCTTGCACAACTTCATCGTCACTCATGGCCACTATCTCAACCATACTTGCAAAGACCTCCTCACACACCTGCTCAGCTTCACTATGTTTTTCAACCTCAAAACACACTACCTCACAAGTGTTTACTCCCTCAATGCTCACGGTCTCACAAGCATTTTCACTCACCATTTCACTTATAACACTATTCACAACATTCAAGGCCTCACAAGTGTTTTCATTCGCTATGCACTCAACATAACAAGTGCTTCTCACTTCATTACACACAACTTCAATAGCTTTTGATTGTTGAGTACACTCTTCATTCACTGCATATTTAGTTACCTTCCAAGTCTTTTTCCATTTCTCATAAGATCTTCTATAATCACTCATAATATCTTGGATATCACTTTTGAAAGTATTCAAAACCTCGATCTTATCATCAATGGTTAGACTTGGACCTGCCATCTCAACACTAAACAAACAGATTAGAAATAATAAAAAGCAAAACAAATATGTAAATCCTCACAATCTCACGTGTTTACACTCGAATGATATCACTCCACTCGTGTTTGCACTCTATTGGCTTTTACCCGATACTGTGCTCACAATCACTACCTTTTACCACTCTTGAGTTCATCCTCAATTCAAATGTGAATCACACTCAATCCAAGAATGGTCAACTAAAGTGTAGTCCACAAGCTAGCAGAAACACAATGTATATATAGAGCATGTGGAATAAAGCAAATAAGATAAGTAATCACGGAGACTCAATCGAAAGAAACCTATAGCTAGAGTGCTCAGAATAAGAAAGAATGACGAGTTAGCTAAATGCAATAAATAAGCAAGCAAGCAATCAACGTGTCACTGAAGCAGTCTTGTGGTCACTCGCTATAGTGTTTGAGCTCACCTTTCTTTTCTTCTCACACACACTCACAAGTGTTTACACTCCAATGAAACACAATGAAGCACAAATGATTTCAATTCGGCTATAACACAAATATAGTCTTTAAAGCTCACACCAATACAAACCAAATCAAATATCAATGTAACTCATGTAAAACAATCTAATCAACTTGCAAATGGTCTAATCAAGCTAAGCACGATGCGACCAATTCTTTTTTTTTTTAAGTAGGTGACTCAGCTGCTTACGTAAGTAGCTTACAAGTAGGTCAAGTAAGCATGTCAATTCGGCAATGGTAAGTTACAAACCAACTAAACACTTTTTCCAACTAACTTGGTGATGCAGTAGCTTGCCTCTTCAAGAACCTCTCAAATGCAATGATGGCTACTCAAGTTTCCATGTCAAGCTCATGAGTGCTTCCATTTTCAATGTCATGCTAATGATCTCAACACAAATCCAATGTCAAGCTAATGATAGCTCACGCAAATAAGTAAGCACACTTGTTAATTCATGCTTCAACATAAGCACATCAAGCATCTTACTCACGGCAATATGTGTAACAGAGTAACCAGACTTATCTCACAAAGTTAACACACAAGCATAAGTAAACTTCAAGAGTAAGTCACGGCCTCATCAATCCATAAGCATTTCATTCTGTTTCAACACTCATTTACTCAAATACCTCACCACAGCACTCAAACACACTTGTTTTCCTCACACTTCACAAGATTGCAACAACTTCACAAATATTGCAAACAAGCTAGTTCACGCAAATGCTAGGAGTAATGAAGTGTAATCTGATTTTCTCAAAGTAGATATGAACAATACCTATTGAAAACAAGCTAAGTGACATGCATATGGCAAGAACAAAGCAAGGGTGGTGATGGTTCTTCCTTGGCCGAATCTGACCTGATGCATTTTTTTTTTTGATTTTTGAAACTAATAACTTAATAAAAATGTTAAACACGTCCTAGTAACATAGAATTAACAACTAAACACTTGATTCAAGCAAATAAAACAAAAGCCCCAATTTTGACCTAAGTAGCCAAAGATTAACTCAAAGAAATACTCAAAATTAGCACAAACTACTAAAGGACAGATTGTTATTCATGCAACAAGGATCACAAATCTGCAAGAAACAACAAGAAATAACAAAGAACACACAAGAACACCAATGGCCGAAACTTGAGGACAAATTCCTTAATGGCCGAAATCAACAACAACAACAAAAATAAAGATGAATACAACATTAAACAACACAAAGGATAGGAAATCAGACCTCGGAACCCTAAGCTCATGATACCAAATGACAAGAACTCACTTGGGTTGGAAACCAAGCAAACCCCCAAGCATCTTTCTCAAAGCCCCAAGAACTTTGAATACTAATTTTGTAAGAACAAAACCCAACCAAGATCAGCCCCTAACAACCATGAAACTCACGTCCATGATAACCACAAGCATGAAATCAGATTGTATTTTGCTAGCAATGGAGACGCCACTAAGTTGCCAAGCTTAGATAATAAGTCAATTTGAACTTGAAAAGGGGAATCCCTCCCTCACAAGAAATTTAGCCATAGCCAAAGCTTAAAAGCTTCAAAGTTTCTCAAAATGTCGTGTATGTTATTCCAAAGAATAAGAAAACAAAGTTTAAATAGGTTACAAAGAGAAACCCTAAAGGTGTGCTTCTCTTGTGGATCGTATTGTTATGCGTGCTAAAAGTTGGAGTAGTAAGTTTCTCTCTTATGCGGGGCGGCTTCAGCTCATTAAATCTATTTTATTCTCCATTCAAGTTTATTGGTCTTCTTTATTTATTCTTCCTAAGTCTGTTATTAGGAAAGTGGAGACGATTCTCCGTTCTTTCCTTTGGAAGGGTAGTGAGCTCACCTCTTCTGGGGCGAGAGTGGCTTGGAGTAGAGTTTGTTTACCTTCCAAGGAGGGGGGGTTGGGGATTAAGGGATTGGAATCTTGGAATAGAGCGGCTATTGTTAAGCACATTTGGTTCCTTTGTTCTGGCCAGGTTTCTTCTTGGTCGAATTGGGTTCAGTCTTATTTGTTGAGAGGGATAAGTTTTTGGGAGGTTCCTTACCCTACAGATTGCTCTTGGAGTTGGCGTAAGATTTTGGAGCTTCGTTCTTGGTCCCGCCGGCGGATGAGAGTTAGGATTGGGAATGGTGAGAAGACTTTATTGTGGTTTGATTTTTGGCATCCTATGGGTCCGATTGTGGATTCTTTGGGTGAGAGAGTGATTTATGACTCTGGCTTGGATATGATGGCTACAGTTGCTTCCATTATTTCTGATTCTTCTTGGCGGTGGCCCCCATCTAGGTCTGCCGCCCTTGTTGATCTGGCTCGGGCCCTTCTTCCGAATCCTTCTAGCTTGAGGGAGGATGAACTGGTTTGGGTGGATGATAGTAGAGGGAGATTTTCTGTGGATAGTGCCTGGAATGCTATGCGGTCTAGGGGAACCTTGGTGCATTGGTTTCGAGTTGTTTGGTTCCAGAAGGCCATTCCCTGCCATTCCTTTTTTCTTTGGATGTCTATTCAGGGAGGCCTTTGTACTCATGATAGTTTGATGAGGTTTGGATCTCTGCTTGCTCACGATGTATTCTCTGTGGTTGTTCTAGTGAGGATATTGATCATCTTTTCTTCCAGTGCTCCTTCTCTTCAAAGGTCTGGTCGACTGTGCTGGCTATGTGTGGGTTAGATTGGAGTTGCCGATATTGGCTTCAGACTGTTGAGTGGATGTGTCAGTTTTCTGACGCCTCTTTATGCCTCTTGTTCGGCTGTCTTTTGTCGCGTCAGTTTACCATTTATGGAGGGAGAGGAATGCCCGCACTCATGATGCGCCTCTTTGCCTGTTTCTGTCCTGCTTAGTGATATTTTTTTTTGATGTTCGGAATCGTGCTGGCTTTTTACGGAAGGTGAATCCATCTTATGACAATAAATGGCTTCACTTATCCTGGCAGCCCGATGACATTTTATGTTGATCTTCTTTGTTTGTAGCCTTTCGGCTTTTCTTCTAGGAGGGCATGTCCTCTCTAGTAGTCTGGGGTATGCCCATTTGCTCTTGTATAGTTTTCTTTTGGTTATACACTTACTTTATCCAAAAAAAAAAAAAACTAAAGTGTAGTCCACAAGCTAGCAGAAACACAATGTATATATAGAGCATGTGGAATAAAGCAAATAAGATAAGTAATCACGGAGACTCAATCGAAAGAAACCTATAGCTAGAGTGCTCAGAATAAGAAAGAATGACGAGTTAGCTAAATGCAATAAATAAGCAAGCAAGCAATCAACGTGTCACTGAAGCAATCTTGTGGTCACTCGCTATAGTGTTTGAGCTCACCTTTCTTTTCTTCTCACACACACTCACAAGTGTTTACACTCCAATGAAACACAATGAAGCACAAAGGATTTCAATTCGGCTATAACACAAATATAGTCTTTAAAGCTCACACCAATACAAACCAAATCAAATATCAATGTAACTCATGTAAAACAATCCAATCAACTTGCAAATGGTCTAATCAAGCTAAGCACGATGCGACCAATTCTTTTTTTTTTAAGTAGGTGACTCAGCTGCTTACGTAAGTAGCTTACAAGTAGGTCAAGTAAGCATGTCAATTCGTCAATGGTAAGTGATAAGAACCCAAGCCCTAACTCTGCCCCAAAAGCTAGCTCAGAGGGAGAGGGTTGGCCCTGGCCTTATAAACCAGCCCATGAGGCACCCCGCAACCGATGTGGGATGCATCATCCCCACCCCCTTGAGACCCGACTGCCTCAGTCGGCGTTTTGCCAAACCCCAAGAGACACCGGCCATTCACACTGAGTGGTGGCTCTGATACCAACTGATAAGAACCCAAGCCCTAACTCTGCCCTAAAAGCTAGGTCAGAGGGAGAGGGTTGGCCCTGGCCTTATAAACCAGCCCAGGAGGCACCCCGCAACCGATGTGGGACGCATCAGTAAGTTACAAACCAACTAAACACTTTTTCCAACTAACTTGGTGATGCAGCAGCTTGCCTCTTCAAGCACCTCTCAAATGCAATGATGGCTACTCAAGTTTCCATGTCAAGCTCATGAGTGCTTCCATTTTCAATGTCATGCTAATGATTTCAACACATCATGGCCGATGCATTATCTCACAGGTATGTTTTACTTACTTCAATGCATGCACGAATGTAAGGATTTGATTTTATTAAGGAACTATATGAGTGTGATTCTGATTTTGGTGAGATTATTGTTGCTTGTGCAAAGTCATCTTTTGGAAAGTTTTACATTAATGACGGTTTCTTATTTAAAGTGAACAGGTTGTGTGTTACTGCTTGTAGTATGCGTGAGTTGCTTGTGAAAGAAGCGCATGAGGGAGGTTTGATGGGGCATTTTGGGATTACTAAGACTTTAGCTATTTTACATGAGCACTTTTATTGGCCTAAAATGAAATGTGATGTTGAGAGTATTTGTGTTAAGTGTCTAACATATAAGCATGCTAAATCTAAATTAATGCCACATGGTTTGTATACTCCTTTGCCTGTACCTAGTGAACCTTGGGTTGATATATCGATGGATTTTGTGTTGGGTTTGCCTAGGACAAAGAGGGGTAGAGATTCAATCTTTGTTGTAGTTGATAGGTTTAGTAAAATGGCTCATTTCGTTGCATGTCATAAAATCGATGATGCTACAAACATTGCAGATTTATTTTTCAGAGACATAGTGCGACTCCATGGTATACCTAGGAGTATTGTATCTGATAGAGATGTTAAGTTCCTTAGCCATTTTTGGAAGGTGTTGTGGGCTAAACTAGGCACCAAACTATTGTATTTTACCACATGTCACCCACAGACCGATGGACAAACGGCGGTAGTTAATAGGACTTTATCTCAATTATTGCGCACTATAGTTGGTAAGAATTTGAAGAGTTGGGAAGATTGTTTGCCATTTATTGAGTTTGCATATAATCGTATCATTCATTCTTCTACATCATTTTCACCTTTTGAGATTGTTTATGGTTTTTAGCCACTAACTCTATTGGATTTGTTACCATTACCTATTGATGAGCATACAGGGTTAGATGGCAAAAGGAAGGCTGATTTGGTGAAGCATATCCATGAGAAGGTAAAAGAGCACATTCAACGAAAGAACGAGCAATACGCTTCTCATGCAAACAATGGACGAAAGCGTGTAGTCTTTCAACCTGGTGATTGGGTTTGGATACACATGCGTAAGGAGAGATTTCCAGAACATCGTAAATCCAAGCTACAATCGAGAGGAGATGGACCTTTTCAAGTCTTGGAAATAATCAATGAAAATGCATATAAGCTGGATTTGCAGGGTAAGTACAACATATCTGCTACTTTTAATGTTTCTGACTTAACTCATTTTGATGCAGGTTCAGATTCAAGGTCGAATCCTTTTCAACAAGGAGGGAATGACATGAGTCCAACCACACCAGAGACATTACAGGATGCAGCTAACAACTTGGAGGAACCCATGCAGTTGCCAAAATGTCCAATCACACGCCAAATAGCAAAGAAGATCAGAGAGGCTTTTGCGGGACTAGCTCAGAGCTATGTGACCACTTGCAACAACCAAGTCAAGTGCACACCAGAGACACATATGGGCATAACCAGAGAGGTCCCCAAGCTTATTTCATTTGACCCAGATCAGCTCAGACTGAAGCATAGCAGAGCAGCTTCAGCACCAGCACCCTTTTGACCCGATTTGACCTATTTTAGGACTATGTTGAATTCGGCCAAATGGGGGCATTTTTGTCATTTGTGCTCGACATGTCACTTTATTTATGGGGTAATTAGCATGGTTGACTATGCCATTAGGCTTAATTATGCTTAGATCTCTACTTAGCCGGAAGCACGTCAATTTACTATAGCCCGATTGTGGACACATTGGGTGAGAGAGTGATTTATGACTCTGGCTTGGATAGGATGGCCACAGTTGCTTCCATTATCTCTGATTCTACTTGGCGTTGGCCCCCTTCTAGGTCTGCTGCCCTTGTTGATCTGACTCAGTCCCATCTTCCGTCTCCTTCTAGTTTGAGGGATGATGTGCTGGTTTGGGAGGATGATAGGAGTGGGAGATTTTATGTGGATAGTGCCTGGAATGCCATGCGGACAAGGGGAACCTTGCTGCATTGGTCTCGAGTTGTTTGGTTCCGGAAGGCTATTCCCCGCAATTCCTTTCTACTTTGGATGTCTATTCAGAGAGGCCTTTATACTCAGGATAGTTTGATGAGGTTTGGTATCTCTACTTGCTCGCGTTGTATTCTATGCGGTTGTTCAAGTGAGGACATTGATAATCTTTTCTTCCAGTGCCTCTTCTCTTCGAGGGTCTGGTCGTCTGTACTGGCTATGTGTGGGTTAGATTGGAGACGTCGGGATTGGCGTCAGACTGTTGAGTGGTTATGTCAGCTCTCCGATGCTTCTTTACGTCACCTTCTGGTTCGTTTGTCTTTTGCAGCGTTAGTCTACCATATTTGGAGGGAGAGGAATGCTCGCACACATGCTTTATGATATTGTTTTTGATGTTCGGAATCGTGCTAGCTTTTTACGTAAGGTGAAACCATCTTATGACAATAAATGGCTTCACCTTTCGTGGCACTTGCCCGATGACATCTTCTGTTGATCTTTTACTTATTGCCTTTCGGCTTTTCTTCTAGGAGGCCTTGTCCTCTCTAGTTGCCTGGGGTATGCCCCTTTTCTCTTTGTATAGTTTTCTTTTTAGGTTATAATACTTACTTTATCCAAAAAAAAAATGTAAGCACCTCAATTAGCTTAAGTGAGATTAGCTTCTAATCTTTGTTTTAAGTTTATTTAGGTGCAAAAGGACCTTAATGGTCGTGTTTGAGGTGCTTGACTTAGGGCTTTGGTAATTTTAGCTCTATGGTCATTTTAGTCATTTTACTCTCTTGTAATCCTAACTATATAACTCTCCTTTGTAAATTTTATCAGAAAAAACGTAATATACAACATTTTGAAAGAGAGAAAATATTGAGCTTTCCATGGCTATGGCCGAACCCTTGTTGAGGGAGAGGGATTCCCCTTTTCAAGTTCCAATTGACTTATCTAAGCTTGGCAACTTAGTGGCGTCTCCATTGCTAGCAAAATACAATCTGATTTCATGCTTGTGGTTATCATAGACGTGAGTTTCATGGTGGTTAGGGGATGATCTTGGTTGGGTTTTGTTCCTACAAAATCAGTATTCAAAGTTCTTGGGTGTAGGCATTGCATTTTTGCATATCAGCCCGATGATGAGTCTCGTATGGAGACACTACCTCTTTAGTTGTGAAAGCCGCGGGAAACAGACGTTGGAAGGGTAAAGTTGGAAATTAGTATTTTGTCAGATTTAACTCGCTTGTTTCGCTTCGAGTTCGCTTATTGGACCTCTATTTTAAAACACACCAAACCCATTAAATCACATCCAAAAAATAATTAAAACATTTATAACACATCTCACAAATTAAATAATTAAAACAAAATTAAATTAAATTAAAACACATTTCACAAATTAAATCACATTCCTAAATTAAATTAAATCCATTTCCTAAAATACATAAATCACATTCCTAATTTAATTAAATCACCTACCAATTTAAATAAATCATATCCTTAACTAAAAAGAATAAATCAAATCACTTCCCTTAATTAAAAGATTTTCCTTATCACATACTAAATTAAAAGATATCCTCAATTAATACACAAATCATATTCCTTCCCCAACCAGGTAAATCCCCTCCATTGGCCTATAAAAAGAACCATTCACCCCCTTACCAAACCCTGGCTGGCTGGCTCATCCACACAAAAACACAAAGAAAATAAGCCTTGCTTCACGCCTAAAACAAATTCGGTCCCTCTCTCTCCACAAATAATTCACGCCTGACAACACACACAAAGCCACCCAAAGCCTGCCCTCAACACGTCCCATTCTCTAGCACTCCACGCCTCAGCAGCCCCCTTAACCGAATACCCCTATCTCTCTTCATTCGGCAGCCAACTCACCCATGCACTAAAGCCAAGCCCTCTGATCACGTAAACAACAACTCCACACCCATTTGCTTCACTTCCTAACCATCACGCAGCACGCCACCTAGCGCCCATCTCACAAAGCCCTACAGCCCACAAACCTGCCTCACGCCATCCACACTCAATCAGCTCCTCCACTCACGCACCTGCACTCACTCAACACACAGCCTCACGCACACACTCAATCAGCCCCTCCACTCACGCACACACTCACTCAGCCTCACAGCCACGCCACTTAACACATAAACCCTTCACGTATCAACAGATCACTCAAACAGCACATCACCTAAGGCCACAAATTCACGTCACACACCTAAATACCTCACTGCACAACCCTTAAACCTGTCGCACGTTACACCCCTATTCTGTCCAGTTTTGCCGCAACTCAGACCCTCAAAACAGCCAGAAATCACCCCAAAACTTCACTAAAAAACTGCACAAAAACCCCCTGAAAATTCATCAAAAACAGCAGCCCTTTAGCCCCTAAAAACGCCCAAAACAGTCCCATAAACAACCAAAACAGTGGCCTGAAAAACAGCTGCAAAACAGCAGCGAAACAGAGTAAAAACAGCAGCCCGAACAGCAAAATAGTGAGGAAAGACGTTGAGTTGGTGAACTAAAAGAGTAGCGGATCATTCACCCTTCCAACGGACGTGTAACGCCCTTTCCTAAGACGACAAAAGAGGTTGGACCTGAGGGCACCTTTTCACTTATCTTCTTTCGTTTTTATTTTATTTATTTTAAAATATTATTACATGAGAGTCGTTTGAAGCATGATGTGATTGTTGGATGAGCGGGATATGTGTTCCCTTTTGTGGTATATTGGATGGAAACCCGGACGTAAATTCCGTAGCCGATTCCGAATGGACGGTAGTGCGGTCTACACTCGGGATACAATGCCACGTACCACTTAAGATACACGTATCTCGTCTCATCCAAATTTGTATTCGAGCATGTTATAGTTCGTAGGTTATTTATTTATTGTTTAAAGCATGATTTAGTTTAGTTCATTATTTAACTTTCAAAGCATGATAATGTTAGTTTTATGCATGATAGGTTGTTTAGTTTATGTTTATATTCAAATAGTTATTCGTTTATTTCAATTGAATGGTTTGATATGCTCGTTGTGTTCTATTGTGTGTTTACCGTTTAATGATTTACTTTCAAGCATGCAAACTTAGATTAGGAGTTGGTTAGATGAAAGCATGTTAGATCTAAGTACCCTTTGAGCATGATTATTGAGTAGACTCGGTTGATTTATTGCACAAATTATATCATCACAAGTGACATAAGTAAGGGACCATTCCGAACCCAACGGTTTGAGGTCTTCCCTTGCGAGGGGTGAGTGCGGCCTTAAATCTTTGTCCCGGTTCACACCGGGTGGCGACTCCATGTTATTTCGTACTTCCCAACTAGGCCGCAAGTCTAGAACAGCGTCGTCAAGTTCTGTGTCCTACAGTCTGGCGACTCCACTGGGGATAGAGAATCGGCCCCGAAATATTGTATTGTGATGTTTGGATTTATGTTTTAATTGACCGTGTCTATAGTGGATAAAGTGGGGGTTTAATCAAAGGCATTTTGAGGCTAGGTAATGGTTTGGTGTCTTCCTTCATTCACTACCTTTCTAGAAGGAAAAGTTGTGAAGGCACCTAGATAGCCATCTACTCGTAGCCTATTGTGATGGACTAATTTGGAGGACTCGTTGTTTATTCCTGACACCAAGCGATAAGAGCCTAAGAGGCTGGGGTATTTAAGTGAGCCTCGCTCCACCTTCCCTCTGGGGAATCTACAACGGGAAATCCATTTGACAGTCCGTCACACACCATAGCTCATTGGCACGTACCTTAGTGTATAAAAAAGGGTGCGCTCACTTGGTCGCTCGAACCCTTGAGTGGGGAGACCTAGTTGTGGGCCATCCTTCGCCGATGAGAGCCTTTGTCTATACTCTTGTGAACCCACCCATAGACCGAGTTTGTATGGTCAAAGTAACAATTATTTCCTTGAGTATGTGCTAGTGGACCATCCTCATTTGGATGCAGTTGGACCATTGTCAGAAATGCGGACTTGCTGGGCCATTTAAACTGGGGCGAGTTCGTACCTTATGACCATTGGACCCAAAGCTTCTGAAATGTTGATGGGCCATTCCGTAGAAATTATTACTTTATGTTTGCATTATCTTTTATGTTTGTGTGTGAGAACATCGTCGTTTGGATCCATTTGGACCATTTGTCATGAGATATGGGCTTGTTGGGCCATTTAAACTGGGACAAGAACGTATTTTATGACGGTTGGGCCAAAGGCTTCTAAGTGTTGATGGGCCATTTTGTGCTTGTGTTCGGAACGTTACCATTTGGATTTAGTCGGGCTCTTGTCATGAGATGTGAACTCGTTGGGCCATTTAAACTGGGATGAGTTCACTCCTATAACAATTAGCCCGAAAGCTTCTAAAATGATAACAGTCCGATTTTTTTGAAAATTTTAGTTTTAATTTAGTATGTTATATATGTACCTGCATCTCATGCACCTCATGCATACATATATCATGTTAACACCCTCTATGTCTCAAAAAGACATCATAGATACCGTTTGGGTTAGAGAAGGGACAAGGCTCATTAAAAGAACAGTAACAATCATGAGTCAATCTGGTAATGAGGTATCCCGAATGGATCAGTTAGAGAACAGTCTCGCCAAGGTCACTGAACAGTTGCAAGCCTTGACTACTGCATGACAAATATGGCTGTGCCCCGTGCTGGGGGAAATTCTGAGAATATGAGGCGTGAGGAGCCTCCGAGCGGGTTGGGGGATGATATCCCCACTTTTGATGATGACATGGCAGATTTTGCAACAGGCAAAGTGATTGGGTCTCAGGCAGAATTTCAGAAGCTTCGGGATCAAGTTGAAACAGTTACCCGCAAAATGAGGGGTAAACATGAAGAGTTGTTAGATTATGAGGCAATGACCTTCGGAGAACAGCTGCCAGCCAGCTCAGTTTAAAATGCCCGACATGGTCCAAGTTTAATGGGAATGGAGACCCGAGAGTCCATCTGCAGCAATATGTCTCAGTCATGAGTTCAGTGGGCCTATCACAGCGCCAAGTCCAAAAGATGTTTGGGATGTCACTCGAGGGGGCACCTGTGGTTTGGTATCATAGCCTTGAGAAGAAGGTTAAGGAAGATTGGAGGGAACTACTGATGCTTTTCTGAAGTAGTATGTTACAGACTTAGAGATTGACTTGTCACTCTTTGATTTGGAGAACACTAAACAGAAGCCAGAGGAAAGTTTCAAAGAGTATGTGGATCGCTGGAGAAGCCAGCTTCTGAAAATGCAGACTCAGCCTTCAGAGAAAGACCAAATTAAGATGATTATCAAGGGCACAAAGCCCTCTATTTATGGTAAGTTGAGGAGGATGACCTCCATGATTACTGATTTCCGACAGTTGAGAGAGACTGTCATGGATGTTGAGGAAGAAGAGGCTGAAAACAGAAAGTTTTATGGCCAGAATAGAAGAACTTTGGGGGGCATTCTGAGACTAAACCCCTACTACTGCCGAGGTTGCTGCCATCAAGAACCGGCATTTCTCTAACCTGGGGAAGCCGTTATCTAAGGTGCTTGAGAAGTTGAAGGGACAAGGACTCCTAAAACCCTTAGAGCCTACACCACTTCCAGATCCTATACCACCCAACCTTGACCTAAGCCTGTATTGTCACTTCCATCAGAGGAGAGGCCACGAAACTGACAACTGCACCCGCCTTAGGCATGAAATCCAAAACCTCATCGATGCTCACAAAATACCCGACCCAGAGAAAGAACAACCCACAACATATTGGAACCCCCTACCAAATTACCACTCCGTTCCACCACCCACCTATATGATCAACTCCGGATTGCTCGAAACTTTTGTCCTCCAAACCCTTAACCACCAAGCTTCTTACATGGAGATAGGGGATGATAGTGAAGAACCGTAGGTCAAGAAAGAAGGCAATGCTGCGAATGATGAAAGTGTTCCTCCTAGTTTATTTGATCCTGCATTTTTAATATAGACATTGACTTGGTCTACCTGTTCGAACCATTTCTTAAATGATAATAAAGTCGTTCATTTCGTTTACATGCCTGAGTCTCTCCCTCCAACCTGCAACATGAGTATATTTGAGAAAAGTATTCAACCCTGGTACTATGAAATTTAGTGATGTTTAGAACACGGGGAATCTTCGGAAGCAACAACAGTACAATTAGTTTCAGAAATGAATCAGTATCAGCTTGGGGGCGAGGCCCATATCATCAGCATCAGTTTGGGGGCTTAAGCCCACATCAGCATCAGTTTGGGGATGAGTCTCAGGGCCGAGGCCCACATCAGTATCAGTTTAGGGCTGAGGCCCACATCAATATCAGTTTAGGGCCGAGGCCCACATCAATATCAGCTTAGGGCCGAGGCCCACATCAATATCAGCTTGAGGGCGAGGCCCACATCAGTATCAGCATCAGTTTAGGGGCTGAGGCCCACATCATTTTCAGTTTTGGGGATGAGTCCCAGGGCCGAGGCCCACATCAAAATCAGTATCAGTTCTGCCGGGTATGGCATTCTGGGGGCGAGGCCCACATTGGTTCAGTATGATATCTGCCGGGTATAGTACTCTGGGGGGAGGCCCACATCATTATCAGTAACGATTTGGAAATTGACCACTCTCATATCAGTAATGGTTCGGAAATGGACCACTCTCTTATCAGGAACAGTTCAGAAATGAACCACTCTCATATCAGTAGTGGTTCGGAAATGGATCATCTCTCATCAGCAACGGTTCGGAAATGGACCATTATCACATCTCGCCGAAAAGGGCACTCCGAAAATGGAGCACGGTTCGAAATGGACCATCATATCATCTCGCTGAAAATGGCACTCTGAAAATAGAGCACGGTTCGGAAATGGACCAAGGAAGGCCTAACCCATCGGAATATGATACATATACATGCATACATGCATACATATCACCTACATGCAATGTTTGTTTTGTGTTCGCAAGTTTGTAGCGGCAAAGACCATTTCATCAAATAACGGTTCAAAAATGAGCCACATTCTCGCACAGCGCGGTTCGAAATGGACCGCTACTCACAACAGATGCCGAAAATGGCACCCTAAAATGGAGCACACATAGCAGACGCCGAAAATGGCGCTCCAAAATGGAGCACACACAACAAACGCCGAAAATGGCACTCCAAAAATGGAGCACCCACAACAGACGCCGAAAATGGCACTCCGAAAATGGAGCACCCACAACAGACGCCGAAAATGGCACTCCAAAATGGAGCACTCACAACAAAGGCCGAAAATGACGTTCCAAAATGGAACACACACACAGCAAATGCCGGAAATGGCGCTCCAAAATGGAGCACACACACAAAAGATGCCGAAAATGGCACTCTAAAAATGGAGCACGGTTCGGGAATGAACCAAGGGTCGCAGCACCTCACCACCAAATCAACTCAACTCAACACATGGTAAGTCAAGTGGCAGCTGGCGAGCCAGGTAAGTAAAAATGCATTGCATAACTTTGATAGGATTACAACACTGTTACACATTACACAAGTCCCATCAATGTGGGGGCGACTGTAGGCACTGCATTTTTGCATATAAGTCCCTATGATGAGTCTCATTTGGAGACACTACATTTTAAGTCACGGAGGTCACGGAAAACGGACATCGGAAGGGGGAATTCAGAATAAACAAGGTTCACTGTTTTCGTTCGTGCTGCGTTCGTGTATACGTTCGAACTCCAAACAGATTGCGGGCGTTCGTGCCGCATTCGAGGAAGCGTTCGAACGGTATCGATAATTCTGGTTTTGCTGCTAGCCTCTCATCAAGCCCAATTTGCCCAAGCCTTGGCCCACACGCCCAAGCCCACTTAAAACACATATTTAACACATGGTGAAATCAAAACAAATCTAAAAATCACATACCAAATTAAAATAAACATTAAAATCAATCAAATATTTTAATTCCTTAATTAAGATATTCACCCACCAATTACACACCTTCCTAACTAAACAAATCACATACTAAATTAAAAAGATGTCATGCCTAATTAAAATCAATTATAACAAATTAAAGATATTGACTTCCTAATCCAAACCAAATTTGTCCCCCCTCAATCTTTGACTTTCCTTACTCAACACAAAATCAAATCCCTTCCTTGTGAGACAAGGTGAAGCCCTAGCCTTTCTCTATATAAACAACCCCTAACAGACATGAGAGGCTAGCACATACACACAGCTCACACGAAAATCACAGCACACACAAGAAACACCCAAGCTTATTGACACAACTCTCCCTCACTCTCAATAACCGAAGATCACAAACCAAAGAACCCTCATTGCCTTGACCAAAATACATCTCGAACAGCCCCTTTACCTCATCAAAACAGCCCCCGAACCACACCATAACACCACCGAAAATCACACCCAAAACAGTAGCCAAAAACATCCCAAGAACAGTAACTAAAATACAGCAGCATGACAGTAGCAAAACGGTAGCGAATCGGAGTCAAAAACAGCAGCAAAAGATGGAGAACGACGACTGAAAATAGTAAGACAATGAACAAGAGCAGTGAACCAGTGAACCGGAAGAGTTGCGGAGCATCCACCCTTCAGACGATCGTGTACCGTACATCCGAGAGGTGATTTAAAAGGTTAGACCTGAGGGTACTTTTCTCATTAGTTTATATTCGTCTTTTGATTGTTTATTGAATTCTATTCGCATGAGAGTCGTTTGTGGATGCATGTTGTGGCTTGAATGAAATGGAAAATGTGCCGCCTCTTGTGGTATATAGGATGGAAACCCGGACATAAATTTCATAGCCGATTCCGAATGGACGGTAGTATGATCTGTACTCGGGATACAACTCCACGTACCACTTAAGTAAACAGCACATTCTTTTGTTTTATGTTGCTTGGATTTATTTATTTTCGTTATCTGAATTCTGCATGTTACTTTTGTATGTATGATACAATCGAGCGCATGGGCTTAGTAAGTGCGATGAAGGTCCTCTAATTGAAGAGGTTAAAATCATTTACCATGATGTTTTGCCGTGCCGATTAACGTATATTCGGTTGAATGTAAGATGTGTTCAATCAGGTACATGAAGTCTAAGGTTATTGCCTTTATTTTTATATGCATTGAGATAAGCGCATGGGTTTAGTAAGTGCGATGAAAGGTCCTCTAATTGGAGAGGTTAAAATCCTTCGCCATGATGTTTCGCCGCGCTTCGTATTTCGCTATTTGCTTTTTTTATGTACGTATTGCGTCACATTTTGTGCATCGAGTCTGTTCCCGTTCGAACGCGTTTTCGAACGCTATACGAACGCGAACCTTCTGTTTCCCGTTTGAACGTGTTTTACAAACGCTACTCGAAAGCGCATGCATTTTGTTTCATCAGGTCTGGATCCGTTCGAACGCGTTATCAAACGCTACACGAATGCGAACCCTCTGTTTACCGTTCGAACGCGTTTACGAACGCTACACGAACGAGCACACACTGAACTAAGTATGTCTCATCATATTTCATGCACAACTGCATTTTGGGTGACCTCCCTTGCATTATGTAGCCAATCATATTACTTGTATTCCTGCATTTATCCATTCGATATGTTCTTGGGATGATATTCGAGCATGATTAGGTTATTAGCATGTTATTTGGTCAATATGTTCATGAGATAGTACTCAAGCATGATTAGGTTGTTTTTTTTTCCATATCATATGATTGAGAAATGTTCATGAGATTGCCATGTGATGTTGCATGTTGTGATGAACTTGTTGATGTATGCATGTGAATTTAGAAGCATGATACTCTTGGAAATAAGTGTTACTTAAACTTGATTAAATTATTACATAAATCCTTTCATTACAAGTGACATAAGTAAGGGACCATTCCGAACCCAACGGTTTGAGGTCTTCCCTTGCGATGGGTGAGTGCGGCCTTAAATCTCATTTTTCCCAGTTCACACCGGGTGGCGACTCCATTATTCTCCGGTTTAGTCCCCCGTGGCTACTCCGTACTCCCGACCGGGCCGCGAGCCCGGGACAGCATGCGTCGCCCCAAGGATTCATTGCTAGCAAAACACTACAAGGATTCATCTTAAAGGTTCTCAAGGGCAAGTTCTTTGTGGGTCTTCTTGTGGCCTTGGAAGGGTTTTGTTTCTACAAAATCATATTCGCGGTTCTTGGGGTTCTGTCCGTTGCTTGGGGTTTGCTTGGATTTCGAATCCAAGTGGGTTTCTTATCATTTGGTATCAGGAGCTCAGGGTTCCAAGGTCAAGATTTTCTCTATCTTTATCGTTTTATGAAGTTTTAATATTCCTTTTTTTTTCTCCTGTTTTTTTTTTTTTTGTCTCTTCTCATCTCAATTTTTTTTTCTTATTTCCTTTGTGTTTTTCATGTTTATGATCGATTCTTGGATGTTATTATAATGATCTTTCATGGTAATAGCATATAGGATTCAGTTCTTAGAGTTTTTGAGTCAATTGAAGTCGAATTTATCTGTAATTTTCGGATCAGTTCGGTCAGAATTTTTCAGCTGCGCACTGATTTTCAAACTGCTGTAACTTTTGATCTAGAAAGAGTTACGGGACCCATAATATATCGATTTATAAGTACTCAAGGAGACGAATTCATTAGTCATTGGCCGTACTACTCATCCGCTTAAGTTTCGAGTCTCAAAATCCCTTTCAAAGTTACGAATTCTGCCCAGTTTCAGTTCAGTTTGTCTTCTTATTTTACTTTGGTTTATTTTTTTATTTTTTTTAGTCAGTTTCTTTGTGTTTGTTTTCATATTTTCTTGGTGATTCTTTGAGTCTTTCCTCATTATTGGCGTCTTTCGAGTAAGGGTTGATTTATATAAATAATTTGATGGATAAAAGGGTATTTATCTTTCGCACGAGATGCTATATCAATAGTAAAGTGTGTAGCATGATTATTAATAGAGGGAATCACACAAATTTAGCTAGCACTACCCTTGTGGAAAAATTGGGATTACCATTGATACCTCTTGATAGACCTTATAAGTGGATGAGTGATTTCGGAGAGTTCGAGGTTGCTAAGCAGGTTGTGGTAAATTTTGCTATTGGGAAGTATGTTGACCAATTGTTTGTGACGTGGTTCCTATGTATCATACGCATGTTTTATTGGGTAAGCCTTGGTATAAATTAAATAAAGTAGTTTATGATATGAATAGGAATATCTACAAATTTAGGTGTGGTGAAAAGATTATCAAGCTTGCTCCTTTAACCCTACAAGAGGTATATGAGGACGAGTTGTACATGCAGAGGAGTGAAGAAGAGTGGGCTAAAAAGAAAAGTGTGATTGCACTTGGAATGTTACTAGGAGAGCTTCCAGAGTTGATAGAGGAAAATACATTAGCAAAATATGAAGTAAAGCAGGGTACGAGCGTAGCCTTGAGTAATGAAATGAAACATGTTGATGTTTCAATAAATAAGAGTGAGGTGGTTGATGGTGTTGATGATAGTGATGATATTGATGTGAGCGATAACATTAGTGATCATGATTTTGTTGTTCATGATTCCAATGAGATGCTTGACGTTACTGTTAAGGGTGACTATCATATGGAGCAATCTGATGTTGGTTGTGAGGACAGGAGTTATGATGTGCAAAAAGTACATGTGGCTGAATATGTAGAGTGTGGTCAGATCGTGGATGAGAGTGTTGATTGTTTGAGAAAGCGACATGTGCATGTTGAGTTTGTTTTAAATGAGATTTCAAATGTGAATCCATGTGGGAATCTCTTTGTTGTTGCAAGTGGCGTTAAGAATGAGAGTAGCAATGGAGAGATTGAGAGTGGAAAAGTATTGCCAAAAAGTCATTCATTCGCCTTATTGACTTTTGCTCACCTTAACCATTTTTTTCCATGTGATTTTCTTTTATTCCAGGATTCTAGTCCCATTGATCTTGTCATTTTTATCTATGACCCGGGTTCGGATTCGAGGTCGAATCCTTTTCAAGAGAGGGAGAATGATGTGATCCAGAATGAGCTCTGTTTGTTGGGCCAAGTTAACTTAAGTTGTGGCCGATTGCATGGTTTGGTCAAATTGGTGTATTTTGGCCATTTTGGTGGATTTGGAAGATTCCTTGGGTTCTGTAGTTTGGTCCATGCATGAGACATTATGTGATGGCTTTATTATGTCTAAAACAATATTGGAATGGGTCTAGGACGTGCATGGGCTGCCTTGATTGATTTTGGGCTTTATTTCCGAATGGTGTATTAGCAGTGGCGGGATTTACGCAGTCTTCGTATTTTGGACGTAACTTTCTCGTCCGATATCCGATTTTTGTGATTCAAGTTGCATTGAAAAGATAACTCATAGCTCTACAACTTTTAAGTTTTCATCAAAGTCCAGTTCGGATTCCTTCTTGGACTAAATGAGGACGCAATATATCCATATAGTTTTTATATTTTATATTTTTTTTAGTTATGTGTTGTTTAAGTGTTGGGCTGAACATTAATTAAATTAAAAAGCCCATGGACGAAATTTTCAAGTATTTTATTAGGGTTTTATTATATTTTGGTAGAATTAGGGTTAGCCACCTATTTAAAGGGGCATTATTCATTGTAATGGATAATTAACCAATAATATATCTTTTTTACAAAACAAATTGACTTGTGTCATCTTGAGGGAGTGGATTCTTCCTTGGTTTTACGGAACAAAAGCTTATCAACGTGTGGCAAGCGTTGTGGCGCTGTATCGCTGTTCAGGATTCTCCAAAGAAATAAAGAAAGGTTTTAAGGGCAATGTTCCTTAGGGTTGGACTTGATCTTGGAAGGATTTTGTTCTTACAAAATCAAGATTCGCGGTTCTTGGGGCATAGAACACGTGGAGAGGTTTGCTTGGCTTTGTTCCAGGCAGGTTTCTATCAGATCCTGTGTCCCACAGTCTGGCGACTCCACTGGGGATATTTTGAATCGGCCCTGAAATCATGTCTTGTGATGTTTATGATTTGTGCTTTTGTTAATCGTTTCGATAGTGAGTTGAAAAGGGTTAATCAAAGGCTTTGTTGGAGCTAGGTGATGGTTGGGTGTCTTCCTTCACACAATAGAACACAATGAGCATATCAAACCATTCAATTGAAATAAACGAATAACTATTTGAATATAAACATAAACTAAACAACCTATCATGCATAAAACTAACATTATTATGCTCTGAAAGTTAAATAATGAACTAAACTAAATCATGCTTTAAATAATAAATAAATAACCTACGAACTATAACATGCTCAATACAAATTTGGATGAGACGAGATACATGTATCTTAAGTGGTACGTGGCATTGTATCCCGAGTGCTGACCGCACTACCGTCCATTCGGAATCGGCTACGGAATTTACGTCCGAGTTTCCATCCAATATACCACAAAATGGAACACATATCCCGCTCATCCAACAATCACATCATGCTTCAAACGACTCTCATGTAATAATATTTTAAAATAAATAAAATAAAAATGAAAGAAGATAAGTGAAAAGGTGCCCGCAGGTACAACCTCTTTTGTCGTCTCAGGAAAGGGCGTTACACGTCCGTTGGAAGGGTGAATGATCCGCTACTCTTTTAGTTCACCAACTCAACGTCTTTCCTCACTGTTTTGTTGTTCGGGCTGCTATTTTTATTCCGTTTCGCTGCTGTTTTGCAGCTGTTTTTTAGGCCACTGTTTTGGTTGTTTAAGGGATTGTTTTGGGCATTTTTAAGGGCTAAAGGGCTGCTGTTCTTGATGAATTTTCAGGGGGTTTTTGTGCAGTTTTTTAGTGAAGTTTTGGGGTGATTTCTGGCTGTTTTGGGGGTGTAACGTGCGACAGGTTTAGGGGTTGTGCAGTAGGGTATTTAGGTGTGTGACGTGAATTTGTGGCCTCAGGTGATGTGCTGTTTGAGTGATCTGTTGATACGTGAAGGGTTTATGTGTTAAGGGGTGTGGCTGTTAGGCTGAGTGAGTGTGTGCGTGAGTGGAGGGGCTGATTGAGTGTGTGCGTGAGGCTGTGTGTTGAGTGAGTGCAGGTGCATGAGTGGAGGGGCTGATTGAGTGTGGATGGCGTGAGGCAGGTTTGTGGGCTGTAGGGCTTTGTGAGATGGGCGCTAGGTGGCGTGCTGCGTGATGGTTAGGAAGTGAAGAAGCAATGGGTGTGGAGTTGTTGTTTACGTGATCAGAGAGCTTGGCTTTAGTGCATGGGTGAGTTGGCTGCCGAATGAAGAGAGATAGGGGTATTCGGTTAAGGGGGCTGCTGAGGCGTGGAGTGCTAGAGAATGGGACGTGTTGAGGGCAGGCTTTGGGTGGCTTGTGTGTGTTGTCAGGCGTGAATTGTTTGTGGAGAGAGAGGGACCGAATTTGTTTTAGGCGTGAAGCAAGGCTTATTTTCTTTGTGTTTTTGTGTGGATCAGCCAGCCAGCCATGGTTTGGTAAGGGGGTGAATGGTTCTTTTTATAGGCCAAGGGAGGGGATTTACCTTGTTGGGGAAGGAATATGATTTGTGTATTAATTGAGGATATCTTTTAATTTAGTAAGTGATAAGGAAAATCTTTTAATTAAGGGAAGTGATTTGATTTATTCTTTTTAGTTAAGGATATGATTTATTTAAATTGGTAGGTGATTTAATTAAATTAGGAATGTGATTTATGTATTTTAGGAAATGGATTTAATTTAATTTAGGAATGTGATTTAATTTGTGAAATGTGTTTTAATTTAATTTGTGAGATGTGTTATAAATGTTTTAATTATTTTTTGGATGTGATTTAATGGGTTTTGTGTGTTTTAAAACAGAGGTCCAATAAGCGAACTCGAAGCGAAACAAGCGAGTTAAATCTGAAAAAATACTAATTTCCAACTTTACCCTTCAAACGTCCGTTTCTCGCGGCTTTCACAACTAAAGAGGTAGTGTCTCCATACGAGACTCATCATCGGGCTGATATGCAAAAATGCAATGCCTACAGTCGCCCCCACTTTGATGGGACTTGTGCAGTATGTGACAATGACAATCCTATCAAAGTACGTGCAATGCATTTTTACTTACCTGGCTCACCAGCTGTCACCTGGTCTGCCTGCTGCTTTGAACTGAGTTGATATGGTGACGAGGTGCCTCGACCACTGGGCTTTGTTCCCGAACCACCGAATGTGAACTGTGCTGATGATGCAGTGGGCCCTCGACCCTGGGACACATCTTAAAAGTGATGATGAATTAATTCTTGGCTTGCCAGCTGCCAACTGACTTGCCTGGTGTTTTGAACTGAATTGATATGATGGTGAGGTGCCTCGACCTCTGGGCTTTGTTCCCGAAGCACCAAATGTGAACTGTGATGATGATGCAGTGGGCCCTCGACCCTGGGACGCATACCAGAACTGCAACCGACAACGGGGGCTCCTCGACCCTGGGCATGCATCTCGACCCAATACCGCTGACAATAGGGACCTCGCCGTGAATATGATGATGTAGTGGGCACCTCGACCCTGGGTACGCATCTCGACCCGGAACTACAACCGACAACGGGGGCACCTCAACCCTGGGCACGCATCTCGACCCAATATCGCTGACAATAGAGACCTCGCCCTGAATATGATGATGTAGTGGGCACCTCGACCCTGGGTACGCATCTCGACCCGAAACTACAACCGACAACGGGGGCACCTCGACCCTGGGCACCCATCTCGACCCAATACCGCTGACAATAGGGACCTCGCCCTGAATATGATGATGTAGTGGGCACCTCGACCCTGGGTACACATCTCGACCCGGAACTACAACCGACAACGGGGGCACCTCGACCCTAGGCACGCATCTCGACCCAATACCGCTGACAATAGGGATCTCGCCCTCGATTATGATGATGTAGTGGGCACCTCGACCCTAGGTACGCATCTCGACCCGGAACTACAACCGACAACGGGGGCACCTCGACCCTGGGCACGCATCTCAACCCAATACCGCTGACAATAGGGACCTCGCCCTGAATATGATGATGTAGTGGGCACCTCGACCCTAGGTACGCATCTCGACTCGGAACTACAACCGACAACGGGGGCACCTCGACCTTGGGCACGCATCTCGACCCAATACCGCTGACAATATGGACTTCGACCTGAATATGATGATGTAGTGGGCACCTCGACCTTGGGTACGCATCTCGACCCGGAACTACAACCGACAACGGGGGCACCTAGACCCTGGGCACGCATCTCGACCCGGAACTACAAACGACAATGGGGGCACGCATCTCGACCCTGGGCACGCATCTCGACCCAATACCGCTGACAATAGGGACCTCGCCCTGAATATGATGATGTGCCCTCGACCCTGGCACGCATCTCGACCCGGAACTACAAACGACAACAGGGGCACGCATCTCGACCCTGGGCACGCATCTCGACCCAATACCGCTGACAATAGAGACCTCGCCCTGAATATGATGATGTAGTGGGCACCTCGACCCTGGGCACGC
Organism: Zanthoxylum bungeanum; assembly: GCA_019454045.1. NCBI lineage: Eukaryota > Viridiplantae > Streptophyta > Magnoliopsida > Sapindales > Rutaceae > Zanthoxylum > Zanthoxylum bungeanum. Next base: position 173,122 of record SKCR01042123.1, read on the forward strand.
ATCTCGACCCGGAACTACAAACGACAACGGGGACACTCATCTCGACCCTGGGCACGCATCTCGACCCAATACCGCTGACAATAGGGACCTTGCCCTGAATATGATGATCTGGTTGTGCTAACCCCGTACCTAGGGTGTCGCAGATATGTTGATGGTTCATTTCCGAACCGTGCTCCATCTTCGGAGTGCCATTTTCGGCATGCTAAACCCCATTTCCGAGGCATCGCTGATGTGATGATGGTCCATTTCTGAACCGAGTTGATAAAGTGGGCCTCGACCTTGGGATTCATTCCCAAAACTGCTGGTGAAGTGGGCCTCGGCCCTGGGATTCATTCCAAAAATTCTGATGATGTGGGGCCCTTGGGATTCATTCCCGGATTCATTCCAAAATTCTGCTGATATGGGCCTCGGCCCTGGGATTCATTCCCTGGATTCATTCCAAAATTCTGCTAATATGGGCCTCGGCCCTGGGATTCATTCCCTGGATTCATTCCAAAATTCTGATGTGTCTCCATACCCGAAGTGTCGTACCTGGAAAACTGATTTGATGTAATGTGGGCCTCGCCCCCAGAATACCATACCCGGCAGAACTGATCTGATGTAATATGGGCCTCGCCCCCAGAATTCCATACCCGGCAGAACTGATCTGATGTAATATGGGCCTCGCCCCCAGGATGCCATATCCGGTAGAAACTGATACTGATGTCAATGATGTGGGCCTCGCCCTCAGATGATGCTGATGTGGGCCTCGACCCTGGGACGCATCCCCAAAACTGATACTGATGATGTGTGGGCCTCAACCCTGAACTGATACTGATAATGATGTGGTCCTCGCCCCTAGACTTGTACTGATGTGGGCCTTGCCCCAAACTGATATTGATATGGGCCTCAACCCTGGGACTCATCCCCAAAACTACTACTCATATGTTGCTGATTCTGGTTGGCTTGTCTTTGCCGCTTTCTCTTTTTCTTCTTTGAAACCTGTGAATACAAAACGAAACAAACACAAAAAGAATGCAAAATACGTTACGTGTATGCATGAATGCATGAATGAATTTCCTATTCCATTGGGCTAGGTCTTCCGCCAGTTCTCCAGGTGATTGCACAGTCTCCTCTCTGGTCTCATGGCTCAATTTCTTGTTATGTCCCGGATTCACGAGGAGGTAGACTGGTCGCTCCCAGTCTTGATTTAGCTTTCTGCTCTCCGCTGTTTGCACTTGGTCAAGATGAACCGCATGGTGGGGCCTTCCATATCATCATACTATATGACATGCTACGAAATAGTCCCAATAGCTACACATATTATCGTCCTCAAAAAATGGCCAGTATTGAAACCAGGGAACCTTCAAAACATTCAATGCAACTCAAATCCAAGTCTTTGAATAAATGATCTAAGCTAGACTCAAAGTGTGTGTGTGCAAAGGTTCCTTCACAGCTTGATCCTTAAGTAAGCCAACTCAATGATTTCATTTCAAAAATCGGGATCGATGGGTCAAACCAACCTAGATGTCTCAATTATGTCTGCAGTTGCTTTTTCGTGCTCAATATGGTATGGTTTTTCTTTTTCTTTTTTTTTGTCTCTCACTTTTTTTTCTTTTCTTTTTGAACTTCTTTTTTCTTTTCATTTCTTTTTCTCTTCTTTTTTTTTTCTTTCTCTTTTTTTTTTTCAACACACCTACCCTTTAAGGTAGCATTTCTCCTCATGGTGGTCCTAATACTCGCCCATGGGTAGCTTCACGCTTATTGGTTATAGATGGTTCAATTTTTTCTTAGAGACTTTTCTCTTATTTTCAACCATACCACACATCATAACACAAGCAAGTCAGGATAGACATCTAAGCAAACAGTCATTCACCGAACTACAATCTTTTTCAACTAGTCATCTTGCCAACTACTTAGGTTTTCACCGCTAAGAACCTATAATTAAGTGCTTACGAGTCTAACATAGATCAATTACTCAAAGCATCAAATAAAAGCACATCAAGAGTTTATCGTTTCTAAAGTTTCACTCTAAAGCAATCAATTTCATCATCGGACTTATGCCTAACTATTAAGGACTAAAAACAAACAACAATTTTTTTTTCTTTTTTGTTTTCTTTTTTTTTTCTCTTCTTTTTTTTTCCTTTTTTTTTTCTGAAGGCCCCCAATGGTCTTTCTATCTCTGTCGTAAATTTCTTTGTTTCTCGATTTCCTTTTCCCCAATATCCATGTTTGTTTGACTCTTCTTTGACAAGTCTTTCTTTTTTCTAACCCAACGGATATCTATGATGGCTTTTAAGACACGAGGGTTAACATGATGCATGTATGCATGAGATGCATGGGATGTATGAGACATAATATGCATGGGGTTATCAAAAGCATAAATGGTGGCCCTAATAGGTCATACAACTATGGTTCACATGTGGGTTTACGGGAGTGTGGACAAAGGCTCTCGTTTGACGAAGGATTACCCACAACTAGGACTCCCCACTCAAGGGTTCAAGCGACCAAGTGAGTGCACCTTTTTTATACCTTACGGTACGTGCCAACGAGTTACGGTGTGTGACTAACTGTCGAATGGATTTCCCGTTGTAGATTCCCCAGAGGGAGGGTGGAGCGAGGCTCTCTTAAGTACCCAAGCCCCTTAGGCTCTTATCGCTTGGTGTTAGGAATAAACAACGAGTCCTCCAAACTAGTCTGTCACAACGAGCTACAAGTAATGATTATCTCAGTATCTTCACAGCTTTTCCTTATGAAAAGGTAATGAGTGAAGGAAGACACCCAACCATCACCTAGCTCCAACAAAGCCTTTGATTAACCCCTTTCAACTCACTATCGAAACGATTAACAAAAGCACAAATCATAAACATCACAAGACATGATTTCGGGGCCGATTCAAAATATCCCCAGTGGAGTCGCCAGACTGTAGGACACAGAACTTGACGACGCTGTTCTAGACTTGCGGCCTAGTTGGGAAGTACGAAATAACATGGAGTCGCCACCCGGTGTGAACCGGGACAAAGATTTAAGGCCGCACTCACCCCTCGCAAGGGAAGACCTCAAACCGTTGGGTTCGGAATGGTCCCTTACTTATGTCACTTGTGATGATATAATTTGTGCAATAAATCAACCGAGTCTACTCAATAATCATGCTCAAAGGGTACTTAGATCTAACATGCTTTCATCTAACCAACTCCTAATCTAAGTTTGCATGCTTGAAAGTAAATCATTAAACGGTAAACACATAATAGAACACAACGAGCATATCAAACCATTCAATTGAAATAAACGAATAACTATTTGAATATAAACATAAACTAAACAACCTATCATGCATAAAACTAACATTATCATGCTTTGAAAGTTAAATAATGAACTAAACTAAATCATGCTTTAAACAATAAATAAATAACCTATGAACTATAACATGCTCGAATACAAATTTGGATGAGACGAGATACGTGTATCTTAAGTGGTACGTGGCATTGTATCCCGAGTGCAGACCGCACTACCGTCCATTCAGAATCGGCTACGGAATTTACGTACGGGTTTCCATCCAATATACCACAAAAGGGAACACATATCCCGCTCATCCAACAATCACATCATGCTTCAAACGACTCTCATGTAATAATATTTAAAATAAATAAAATAAAAACGAAAGAAGATAAGTGAAAGGTGCCCTCAGGTCCAACCTCTTTTGTCGTCTTAGGAAAGGGCGTTACACGTCCGCTGGAAGGGTGAATGATCCGCTATCTTTTAGTTCACCAACTCAACGTCTTTCCTCACTGTTTTGCTGTTCGGGCTGTTGTTTTTACTCCGTTTCACTGCTGTTTTGCAGCTGTTTTTCAGGCCACTGTTTTGGTTGTTTAGGGGACTGTTTTGGGCGTTTTTAAGGGCTAAAGGGCTGCTGTTTTTGATGAATTTTCAGGGGGTTTTTGTGCAGTTTTTTAGTGAACTTTTGGGGTGATTTCTGGCTGTTTTGGGGGTCTGAGTTGCGGCAAAACTGGACAGAATAGGGGTGTAACGTGAGACAGGTTTAGGGGTTGTGCAGTGAGGTATTTAGGTGTGTGACGTGAATTTTTGGCCTTAGGTGATGTGATGTTTGAGTGATCTGTTGATACGTGAAGGGTTTATGTGTTAAGGGGCGGGCTGTGAGGCTGAGTGAGTGTGTGCGTGGGTGGAGGGGCTGATTGAGTGTGTGCGTGAGGCTGTGTGTTGAGTGAGTGCAGGTGCGTGAGTGGAGGGGCTGATTGAGTGTGGATGGCGTGAGGCAGGTTTGTGATTTGTAGGGCTTTGTGAGATGGGCGCTAGGTGGCGTGCTGCGTGATGGTTAGGAAGTGAAGCAAATGGGTGTGGAGTTGTTGTTTACGTGATCAGAGAGCTTGGCTTTAGTGCATGGGTGAGTTGGCTGCCGAATGAAGAGAGATAGGGGTATTCAGTTAAGGGGCTGCTGAGGCGTGGAGTGCTAGAGAATGGGACGTGTTGAGGGCAGACTGTGGGTGGCTTGTGTGTGTTGTCAGGCGTGAATTGTTTGTGGAGAGAGAGGGACCGAATTTATTTTAGGCGTGAAGCAAGGCTTATTTTCTTTGTGTTTTTGTGTGGATGAGCCAGCCAGCCAGGGTTTGGTAAGGGGGTGAATGGTTCTTTTTATAGGCCAAGTGAGGGGATTTACCTTGTTGGGGAAGGAATATGATTTGTGTATTAATTAAGGATATCTTTTAATTTAGTATGTGATAAGGAAAATCTTTTAATTAAGGGAAGTGATTTGATTTATTCTTTTTGATTAAGGATATGATTTATTTAAATTGGTAGGTGATTTAATTAAATTAGGAATGTGATTTATGTATTTTAGGAAATGGATTTAATTTAATATAGGAATGTGATTTAATTTGTGAAATGTGTTTTAATTTAATTTAATTTTGTTTTAATTATTTAATTTGTGAGATGTGTTATAAATGTTTTAATTATTTTTTGGATGTGATTTAATGGGTTTGGTGTGTTTTAAAACAGAGGTCCAATAAGCGAACCCGAAGCGAAACAAGCGAGTTAAATCTGACAAAATACTAATTTCCAACTTTACCCTTCCAACGTCCGTTTCCCGCGGCTTTCACAACTAAAGAGGTAGTGTCTCCATACGAGACTCATCATCGGGCTGATATGCAAAAATACAATGCCTACATTGGGGTTTTGAGAAAGATGCTTGGGGGTTTGCTTGGTTTCCAACCCAAGTGAGTTCTTGTCAGAAAACCTTTGAAAAGTTCAAAGAGTTCCGTAATGAACTAGAAAAACAAATTGGTCAATATATTAAATGTCTTCGATCTGATCGAGGCGGCGAATATATGAGCAGTGAGTTCATGGATTATATGAAGGAGAATGGGATTCACGCTCAATATACTCCTACAGGTACTCCACAACACACACATTTTCCCTATTACTTATGAGGCTACTCTTTTTTAATAGTTGCATATCTTTTGAATAAGATTCCATCAAAAGCTGTTCCTACGACTTCATATGAGATATGGACCGGTAGGAGACCAAATCTTAATTATATTAAGGTTTGGGGTTGTCCTGCCTATGTCAGGATGGCTCAGCAAGATAAGCTTTCGCCTTGAGGGTAAAAGTTTAGGTTCGTTGGATATTCTTCGAATACGAATGGATATTTTTTCTATGATACCGAGCATCAAAATGTGTTTGTAGCTCGCTTCGCAAAATTTCTAGAGGTAGAATTTTTGTCAGAAGGTGGTAATAATAGACAGGTTGAACTTGATGAAGTCCAACCTGAAAATAACGAACCAACGGAGGAACCTGAAGTTCAAGTAGATGAAGAAACACACACACTCCGTAAGTCACAAAGGGTATCTAGACCTCCTGAACACATGTATTTGATACAAGAAAAGAGTCTCAATGTTCTTTTAATTGAAAAGACTGATCTTTTAACCTATAGAGAATCGATGTGGGACAACGACTCCGTGAAGTGGCAAAGTGCCATGAAATCCGAGTGAGACTCAATGCATGAGAATCAAGTTTGGGGCTTGGTTCCGCTTCCCGAAGGAATTGTTCCTATCAGTTGTAAATGGGTTTACAAGTGGAAGCGCAGGCTTGATGGAAAGGTTGAAACCTATAAGGCTCGACTGGTAGCAAAAGGTTACACGCAGCGACCTAGCGTCGACTACGATGAAACTTTTTCGCTAGTAGTAATGCGTCTATTAGGATTTTACTTTCAATAGCTGCGTATCATGATTACGAGATTTGGCAAATGAATATCAAAATGGCTTTTCTAAATGGTTTTCTTGATGAAGAAATCTATATGCAACAGCCGGAAGGTTTTGCGTCCAGCGAGAACTCGGGTATGGTATGTAAGCTTAAGAAGTCCATTTATGGACTTAAACAAGCTTCACGAAGTTGGAATCTTCGATTCGACGAGATTATTAGATTGTCTGGTTTTCTCAAGAATTCGGAAGAATCCTGTGTGTATCAGAAGGCCAGTGGGAGCATGTTGGTATTTTTAGTCCTCTATGTTGACGACATCTTAATCTGACGCGGAACTCACTTGGAGGATTAGGCCAAGCAAACCCCTCGCAACGGATAGAACCCCAAGAACCGCGAATTTGATTTTGTAGGAACAAAACCCTTCCAAGGCCACAAAGAAGACCCACAAAGAACTTGTCTTTGAGAACCCTTAAGATGATTCCTTGAGGTGTTCTGCTAGCACGGAGACGCCACTAAGGTTGCCACGCCTTAGATAAGTCGATTGCATGAAATAAGGGGAATCCCTCCCTTAAGCAATTTTTAGACAAAGCCAAGCTCTCAATGGAGATGAATTTCGAAATTTGATGATTAGCTTCTCATTAAGATGAAATGAGTTTAAATAGTACAATGAAAGAAACCCTAATAGGTGCAAAATAACCAAAACACCCTAAGTTGCTAACTAATGGCTATTAAATGGCCATGCCCTTAAAAGACATTTAATAACAAACACAAAGTCAAAAGAAACAAAGACTTAATCAATAACAAACAAAGACTTAATAAATAACTTTGCCAAAAAAGTCTAAAGTAAAAACACAAAATCATAAAAGTCAAAACGGGTGCACTACATAACTTCATTTTAAGATCTTGGAATGCACGCTCCTGCTCTTCTCCCCATTTGAAACCAACAGTTTTCTTCACTACTTCAGTCAGTGGTGCATCAATACTACTGAAGTCTTTAACAAATCTGCGGTAGAAGCTTGCTAATCCATGGAAGCTTCTAACTTCTGTCACTGTCGTTGGTGTAGGCCAATCCTGAATCGCATTCACCTTCTCTACATCAACTTCGATGCCATCTGCACTTACAACAAAACCAAGGAAAACAATCTTATCCATACAAAAAGTGCACTTACCAAAGTTAGCATACAGTTTTTCCTGTCTCATCACTTCAAGAACATGCTTCAAATGTGTAACATGTTCATCTAATGTTTTACTATAAACTAAGATGTCATCAAAATAAACTACAACAAACTTACCTATAAAAGCACGCATAACATGATTCAGCAATCTCATAAATGTGCTAGGTGTGTTTGTAAGACCAAATGGCATAACTAACCATTCATACAAGCCATACTTGGTCTTAAATGCAGTTTTCCACTCATCTCCCTCTCTCATGCAAATTTGATGGTATCCACTCTTTAAATCAATCTTACTAAAAACTTTGGAACCATGCAATTCATCCAACATGTCATCTAGTCTAGGAATAGGGTGACGATACTTTATCGTTATATTGTTGATCGCTCGACAATCAACGCACATACGCCATGACCCATCTTTCTTAGGAACTAGAAGAACTGGTACCGCCCAGGGACTCATACTTTCTCTAACATACCCTTTCTCCATCAACTCCCTCACTTGCTTCTGAAGTTCCTTCGTCTCCTCCATATTGCTTCGGTAGGCTGGTCTGTTGGGAATGACTGCGCCAGGTAAGAAATCTATCTGGTGCTCAATACCTCTAATGGGTGGAAGCCCACTAGGAATGTCCTATGTCAGCACATCATTGAATTCCTGCAAAAGAGATGAAATGGAAATAGGAAGCAAAGGGTCAGTGTTAGCAATACAAATACGGTGTTCCTTGTAGACCAACAAAAGCATAAGCTTGCTAGCCTTAAAAGCTTTCCTTGCTTCACCTTCACCCATGTAAAAGCTCTTTTTCACTCGCCCTTTTGTTTCCCCCTTAAGTTCACTCACACTCCCCTTGGAAACACTCACGGCCTTTGCCTATTTTCCTTACTAGGTTCAGTTGTAACTTGACTTGATCCTCGTGGACTTGCTTTGGTGTGAGTGGGTACAAGGTAATGGGTTTTCCCTTATGTTGAAATGAATACTTATTCTTGAACCCATCGTGAATAACTTTCCTATCAAACTGCCACGGCCTGCCCAAAAGAATATGTCCTGCATGCATCGGTATCATATCACATAGGACATCATCCGTGTATGGCCCAATGGTAAAGCTCAATAACACCTGCTTTGTCACCTTTATCTCGCCACAATCATTTAACCACTGCAACTTATAAGGCTTGGGATGCTTCAAGCAATCTAATCCCAACCTCTCAACTAAAGTCGTACTTGCGACATTAGCACAAATGCCCCCGTCAATGATCATACTACACCCTTTACCATTCACACGGCATCTGGTATGAAATATGTTCTCCCTTTGTTGATCACTCTCATCCTCAACAATTTGTGCACTCAAAACACGTTTGACAACTAAGGACAAGTTATCCAGCGGGTATGCAGCTCCCTCTTTGTAACTAGTATCCTCAATCTCAGGCTCATCATCATCAACCTCAACCTCACTGTCAGTAGAATGTACTTCACCACTCTTCTTATCAATCACTAAGGTGCGCCTGTTGGGGCACTGTGAAGAATAGTGTCCCATGCCCAAACACTTGAAACACTTGATGTCCTTTGTCTTTGGTGTGTACCTTTAGGTTTCGTTTTAGCCTTGCTTGGTTCTGCAACTTCTTTACCCTTGGCACCAGGTTCAGCCCTTGGCTTGTTAAAGCCTCCATCTCGTCGATCATTGGGAACCCATTTCCCCTTCCATGTAGAAGTAGTCTGAGTACCAAATCTGGATGTAGACTTCTTCTTGAGTTGCCTTTCTACCTTGACAACCATGTGAAGCATATCCTCCAAATCAACATAATGATGCAACTCCACCATGTTGGCAATCTCTCTGTTCAAGCCCCCTAAAAACCGTGCCATAATAGCCTATGCATCCTCCACTATATTCGCCCTGATCATGGCAACCTGCATCTCAGTATAATATTCCTCTACACTCTTGGCCCCCTGATACAAATGTTGTAGTTTCTGATACAACTCTCGGTAGTAATGGCTGGGAATAAATCGTTTCCTAATGAGACCTCGAAGTTCTTCCCATGTCTGAATTGGCCTCTCATAATTCCTCACTCCGTTGGTGACAATCTGATCCCACCAAATCATAGCATAATCAGTGAATTCCATGACTGCTAGATTGATCTTCTTCTCATCTGCGTAATGATGACAATTGAAAATTAATTCTATTTTCTTCTCCCACTCTAAATATGCTTCTGGATCATTCTTGCCTCGGAAGTTTGGTATTTTGATTTTGATGCTGCTCAAATCACCATCAACATCACCATGTCTACCGTAACCCCTCCTGTCATAATCCTCATGCCTGTCATCAAATGCACCTCTACCATCAAACCGCCTATCCCTCCTATCATTCCTCCTATCAAACCTCCTATTAGGCCTCCTATCAGGCCCTGGCTGAAATCTCTCCTCCACATCATTAAGATCATCAGAATCATCAAACTCATTTTCAACTTCTTCTTCATCTAGTGGTACCCGTTGTGGTGCCACATTCTGAGGTGGTGGTATATGTCGAGGTGGTGGTCTGGGAACACTGCCTGTTCGATTACTCTCTACTTCCCTGGACAACTTATCAAAAGCACCATTAATGTTTTCCATCATATCCATGAATTTCTTTCTAAAGCCTCAAGTTTCTCATCCACTGTCAAACTGGTACCTGCCATCTCAAAGCTTCAACAAACAGATTAGAAGTAACAATATGTGGAAATAATTAGATATCCTCATGATGAGTGGTAAATCTATCACTATTTCCCACTCACTTAACCTAATATTTTGTATAGTTCTTGAGTCTTGTGAATATTTTGATGTGTTTTGTGTTATTTTGTAGATAAATAAAGTTTCAGGACATTCTGGAGGTGATTTGGGGCAAAACAGGAAAAATTGGCAAAAAGGGCATTTCGGTAATTTTGGCGCGTCGCGACGCGCAAGCCATTGGCTTCGCGACACCTAACGTGCACCAGAGCTGCTAACGTGCGCCGGGTCAACGGGTCAGAATTTGAGAAGTTTGACTTTGCTAACATGCGCCGTGCCACGTGTCACCATCACAGCCGATATGCTAATGTGCGCCGTGCCACGTGTCATCATCCTACGGTGCCGACAATTACTATTTCCACATGTGCCACGTGTCATCCTACGTGTCGCCACATCACCCGGTCAACGAGTCAACTCTTCCACGCGTTTTGCCACGTCATCATCAGCCAATCACACCGTGAAACGTGTCGCAATCCTACGGTGCCGACAATTGATCTCAGCCGCTTTGCCACGTCAGCGCCACGTCAGCATAATAATTGAGCTCTTAGCCGCCTCGCCACTTGTCGTCTTATCCCCTTATCCGAATCGCCACGTGTCAAGCCGAGAACATGCCACGACTCACTGTTCCAGCGTCGCGACGCCAAAGGCTCTGGCGTCGCGACGCCCGAAGCTTATCCGCGCCTATAATTGAGCTCGAGATTTCAGATTTTGTTGTACCATTCTCTCCCATTTCTTTGATGTAAATAGGGAGTTCTTCTCTCTCTAAGTTTCGTTTTAATTTTTAGTTTTTAGTTTTGTAATAATTTTAATTACGTTTTGTAATAATAGTAATTTACTTTCTTACTTTTTACAGTTTTTACTATTCATCATGAGGAGGTAACTTCCCCAGCTATGGTGAAAGGTAATTCTTTTACTATTGCTATTTAGATTAATCTCCTTAAAAATAATATATTCACTATTTAAAATTTGACTTAAAAAGGATACCGCTATATTGGTCGGTTGGTAATTTAATTTTAATCTGGTTTAAACTTGACTAATCAAGGATACCGCCAGATTGGTCGGTTGGTAATTTAATTTTGGTTCCGCCTTTATGGCTGGTTTATTTTGGTTCGCCTTTATGGCTGGTTATGGACAAATATTACCGCCTTAATGGCTGGTTGGACTTAATTTGACTTAATCAGGATACCGCCAGATTGGTCGGTTGGTAATATTATCACAAGTTTATATATTATTTTATGGGAGATATCTAAATTAGTTGTAGTAAAAGTAATTCCTTTTACCTTAGCATTTATTTTATTGTAATTTACCTTTCAGTATTTACTTTACCGCAATTACTTTTCAGCATTTTATGTCTTTTATTTTACCAGCCCTAGCTATGTGTCGTAACTAAATTAGTATCTAGGGTTGTGATGAATTTCAATATCACCGGTTTATAAGAGGTTAGATTATAGTTTGGGTAATATAAAGATTTATTTATTGAGTCTTAATTTTAATACTTTTTAATTAACTGGCCATTAATTAAATTGACTAGGTAAACTTAAAATGAACTAGATATAGGGATTTTAAGTTTAAGACCTCAGACTCAATAGCCCACGATCTTCCTTGAGGATAGATAACCCTTTAATAGATTTCCTTACAGGATATGAATATACCTGTCGGGCGGGGGTAGCCATAATTGGAACTTAATCTTAATGAATCTAGGTAATTTGGTTGACATAGACATATGGTTCAATTGGATTATACTAGGTATTTGTAATTGACCATCGGAAGAGGCTTTTACATAATTTAGTGTTCCAGGTTAATAAATCAATATTTTACCCAACTATAAGATTACAACTTCATCTTTAAAATGATATTAAAAGAAATCACAACCCTAGATAGTTTTTAATATTGAATTTTCTTAAAATCTACTTTCGAACAATTTTATTTACTTGTCTTTAAATTTAGAATTGTCGCCATTTCAAATCAATTAAACAACCTGTTAGATACTAGTAATCATTTGACCTCATAAAATTAATAGCTTAGGTATTAAGTCCTCGTGGGATCGATACTTTTTATACTACTTGAACGATACGTACGCTTGCGTTATACGTGTGTGTTTACGCCGGTCACCTCACAACCTCACAATCTCACAAGCTCACGTGTTTACACTCAAATATGTATCACTTCACTCGTATTTACACTCAATATGATGTGAATGACTTACCCAAAGTTCACAACAATGTGTAATCTTCAAGCTCGCATAAACAACAAGAACCAATAATATATAGGGTATGTGGAATAATGCGAATAAGAATAGTAATCACGAAGACTCAATCAAAGAAACTTAAGCTAAAGAGCACGGAATAAGAAAAAAAAATGAGTTAGCGAAATGCGCAAACAAACAAGCAAGCACTCAATGAGACACTTAGCCAATCTTGTAATCACTCTCTACTGTTTTGTCTCACTTACTCTTTTTTTTCTTTCTTTTTTTTTTTTACTATTTTCTCTTTTCACTCCTTTCTTTTGCCTCTCACACTCACAAGTGTATACAAAGCAAATGAAATACAATGCAAATATCAATATTTCAAGAGGTAGCAAGTAAAACTTGCTTGGATATACACGAAATTAGTGCAAATTTGGTGCACTGAACCTCACTTCACTTGATTCTTCAACATTAACAACACAAATCAGCAAAGGTACACTATGTATAACTCACGACAATTATCAACTTCATGCATTTCAATTTGTTTCATCATTCATTCACTCACTTTCATCACCAATGCACTCAAACACTCTTTCTTTTAACTCAAACTCACAAGATTGCACTAAGATCACAAGAATGCAAATAAGCAAGTTCACGCAAATGCCAAGATGAATGATGTCAATTCTGATTTTTGCAAAGTTGATATGAATAATACCTATGGAAACAAAACTAATTGCACATATTCAACAATAGAAAGATAAGATATGTCAATAAATCTCACATAGTCAAATCTGACTTGATTCTTTTTTTTTTCTTTTTTTTTTTTCCAAATCTGACCTGATTCCTTTTTTTTTTAACACAAATAACTTAATAACAATGTTGAACACGTCCTAGTAACATACAATTAACAAATAAACACTTGATTTAAGTAAAGAAAATAAAGCTCTAATTTTGACTCAAAGACCGAAACTAGAACATGAAGAAATACTCATGATCAATCAAAAACACTCAAAGGCAGAATGTTATTCACGCTATTTTTATCACAAATAAACAAGAAACAGCAAGAAACAACAAGATCCAACAAAAACTAAGAATCAAGATGAACAAGTATCTTGATGACCAACAAACACAATAAAGACTAAATAAAAAAAAAACACAAGTAAAGATAGAAAAATCAAACCTTGGAACCCTAAGCTCTGATACTAAATGACGCAAAACTCACTTGGAGGATTAGGCCAAGCAAACCCCTCGCAACAGACAGAACCCCAAGAACCGCAAATTTGATTTTGTAGGAACAAAACCCTTCCAAGGCCACAAAGAAGACCCACAAAGAACTTGTCTTTGAGAACCCTTAAGATGATTCCTTGAGGTGTTCTGCTAGCACGGAGACGCCACTAAGGTTGCCACGCCTTAGATAAGTCGATTGCATGAAATAAGGGGAATCCCTCCCTTAAACAATTTTTGGACAAAGCCAAGCTCTCAATGGAGATGAATTTCGAAATTTGATGATTAGCTTCTCATTAAGATGAAATGAGTTTAAATAGTACAATGAAAGAAACCCTAATGGGTGCAAAATGACCAAAACACCCTAAGTTGCTAACTAATGGCTATTAAATGGCCATGCCCTTAATAGACATTTAATAACAAACACAAAGTCAAAAGAAACAAAGACTTAATAAATAACTTTGCCAAAAAAGTCTAAAGTAAAAACACAAAATCATAAAAGTCAACAAATGTGGAAAACTTTTCCAAATTTGTCTAAATTGTTTCCTTGCACCAAAAGTCCTCCAAATTCGTGGCTTCCATGTATAAAGGCATAATGATGTGTCATAAAGTCCAATAAGTCTTGTCTTGGCCGAATATTTAGTGTCGGGCTTGAATTGGCTTGATCCGTTAAAAATATACTCGGCTTCAAGATTGCTGGTGCGTTACTCTGGTATGACTTGGGTCAAGTGAAATAGCTTTGGACCCACTCCATTGAAGCCTTCATGTGACGCCAATATGCCCCAGACCCACGACCATGGCATTTTGCGCTAGCCCCGCCATTGCGTCTCTGATCTTCTTAGCTCTTTGGCGTGTGATTGGACCTGTTGGCAATTGCAAAGGATCTAATGTTCCTTGAGTTGTTGGATTCATGTCATAATCATTGGGAATGATATAGGGATGATGCAAGGCGTCAAAGCTTACCTCTGTAAGAATTTCTCCATGAAGGACATGGGAGAAGCTTCATATGTTTTAAGCATAAAACTCTATAGAGATAGAGAGAGGAAGCTGATTGGGTTATCCCAATCAACGTACATAGATAAGATCTTGGAACGGTACAATTTTGGTAACTGTAAGACAGCAAATACACCGTTCAGACATGGGATTCATCTTTCAAAGAAGATGAGTCCACGAACAAAAAATGAGAAGGTTAGAATGTCTAACCAACCTTATGCTTCGTGTTTGGGTAGCATAATGTATGTCATGTTATGTACTAGGCCTGATATCAGTTTCGCTGTTAGCGTAACCATTAGATATCAGTCCAATCCAGGAATTGACCATTGGATGACCATTAAACATATCCTAAAGTATCTTAACGGTATTAAGGATAAGTTGATTATTTATGGAGGAAATTAACTGTAAGTTAATGGGTATACGGATTCTGACTTCCAATCGGATCCCGATGATAGAAGGTCTACATCTGGATTCGTCTTTACCCTTCACGAAGGTGCAGTTTGCTGGAAGAGTTCCAGACAGAGGTCAATAGCAGATTCCACCACATAGGCGAAATACATTGCAGCTTCTGGAGCTGCAAAGGAAACTGTATGGATTAGGAACTTTATCACAGAATTGGGAGTTGTCCCAAGTATCGAGAATGTGATTCCGTTATATTGTGATAATACTGGAGCCATTACGCAAGCAAAGGAACCGAGGCGCATCAGAAGTCAAAGCAAGTGGAATTCAAGTACAACATCATTCAAGAGATTGTGTCGCGAGGGGATATTGTCGTGTGCCCCCAAGTGAAGATAATGTAGCAGACCCGCTTACGAAGGCCATACCTCCGAAGTTATTTGATAAACATGTAGAGTCGATGGGTATTAGATACAATCGATATTGACACTCGAGCAAGTGGGAGATTTTGTTGGGGTTGGTGCTCAGAGCGCCAATTCCCCATTTTATTTCCTTGTAAATACTCTTGTAAACATTTTATTATGAATAAAATAAGCAGTTTCTATAATATAATATATCTCTTGATATGGTAAAGACATAATTGACCTTAGAATGATTAGTCATGATGCAGTTGCAAAAGCGTCGCAATTGACATTGAGTTGTATCATGACGTTGTCATTCTTAGACAGTTCCTGATCAAAGTTTACACTACTTGGTCAGTAAAGTAAACCCGTTGAGACTAGTACATGTCGTATACTAGAATATATGATTCCAATGGTTTCTCAATGAACCATGAGTCTTGGAGACTCGTATAGACGTGTAGGTGTTTATAGCGGATAAACACTGAACGACTCACCGAAGATTCTTAATGGATGGTACACCAACGTCAATAATAATCTTCTCGAGTTGAGTAGCATTTGTGATTCTTCGACTTGAGATACCACTGTGGGCACATGAGACATCTTCCACACTTAGATGGTAGACATCACCGATCTATTCAGATCCTCAGGGTGTCTTCTGTGTGTTGAGATATGATCGACCAGTTCTGTGTATAGAGCTTAGGTAGTCCATATATGATTAGCAATCAGATAAAAACCATGGGCCCTTAGTACACTTTAGAAGTGAGTTATAAGTGTTCTTTTAGAGATTGCTAATAGAGCCGTCGATGGAATTATCCCTATAGAGATTTGACATTTACATCTATATCTCTATGATATATCTGGATACCTATGATGGATGAATTAAACATATGCCATGACCTCGACATGTATGATTCAACGAGTTTATCTATGGTCGTCATAATTTACGGGTGGGTAAATTATGGACACCAAATTGAATTTCGTGACGGATATGTCTGAATCTAGAGAGTTTCACTAATGAAATATACTCGTAGAGCACTAGGGTAACTTTTATGAATAACACTGATTATTTATAAGTCGTTTAAAGGTTAAACGAAAAATACATGCAAAGGGACCTAATGGTCATTTCCTTATTATTGTGTATTTGTATTTAATGATAGATTTTATTAAATACACATTAATTAAATGTCAATTGTGATATTTGACATATATCGTAAATATATATATATATATATATATTCGATATTTAAAGTGAATATAATACATATATTTAAAATATTTGTATTTAAATAATTATTTAATTGTTAAATAATTAAATTAATTAAAAATATAAATATCTTAAGTTTTGATATTTTTGGAGATGACATAAGTTGCTTTATTTGACATGTTGAATTTCATAAATGTGTAATGATCAAAATTGCAAGTTGATAAAGTAAGCTTTATTGAAAAAAAAATATATATCTAGATATTTTACATATACACTCAAATTCGGCCAAGGCTATTTGGAGTGAGTATATATTGTTTTTTTTTTCATTTTATTAGGTTAAGGTTAACAAGTTACCAAAAACAAAACAAAAAAAGTTGAGAGCAAAGTTGAAGATACAAAGGAAAATGCTTGAAAATACCTTGATTTTGTAAGTTTTTTCTTAAACTTTTCAACTACGAAAATGTTTCTATCATGCTTAGCTTCAACATGTGTTGCTAGGATGTTTTCTTTACACTTTTTGTTTGTGTTTTAAATGGTTATGAACTTGTTTGAAAGATGAAAGCATGTATAGTTTCTAAGTGAGCTTGAAATTGTTTCTAAGCAAGTTGCCATTCTAGAGTTTCTAAGCCACTCATTGATGACCTAGAATTGTTCTTGAGTTGTTTCATGATGGTGAGACTTGTTTAGTGTTGTAAAGTTTGAATTAAAGTATTGAATTAATTGATTTGGTATATTTTGTCAATTTGAAGAAATTATAAAATTAGGGTTCTTAACATTTTCCAAATTTGGGGTTTCTCATATATATAATGTATTATGGTGTGTATATGATGCAAAATAATTTTTGGGTTGATTGAATTTGATCTTGACATGTTTTGAACAAAAATAGACCAAATTGCAAAAACTGAAAAATTGTGGTGTTGTTCAGCAATTTGGAATTTTTTGGGGATTTTGTTACAATCTGATTTTGATGTGTTGGACATGTTCGAAATCATTTTATAATTGATTTAGAATCATCTAAAATTGAATTTGACAATTTAAGGACTAAAATGATCAATTTGTAAACTTTTGGACCAATTCAGCTATTATCGAGAAATTTGTTTCTTGTGTAAAATTTCAATTTTTAAGTATTGGGTAATTAAATAAATAATTTTATTTAATTGATCCAAGAAAAATTATTAAAATCGGAAAATTTTGATTTTTCACGTTTCCGCTACGTTATTGGATTTTCGCCATTAAACCCCTACAAAATGGTATCAGAGCAAGTCTGATTCTGGACACCCTAATATGATTATGCCCTTTAAATTCAATGTTTAATGTAATCTTTACTTTATGCATGCATGTGTTTATTTAATTTGATTAAATAAAGTAAAAGTATCTTTTACGGAAAATCCATAATTAATAAGGTTTTATGTTAATTATGTATTTTATGCATGTAAAATGGTCCGTCTTGTCAATACGATTTATGGATATCTTTTCTATGACTACATCTGAGAACGTGCCAATGGTGTGAGGGTGTAACCGATAGAAATTTATTTATGCCGGATGTATATCTGATACTAGATAAATTCAAGAGAAAGCCGAATCCTGAACGTGCCAAAGCTGTCAAGGTTACGTAAATAGCTTGAGTTTATCATTGATGAGTTTAACCTTGGTACTCCTCCTTGTGAACGTGCCAAAGCTGTCACAACGAGAAACGACCAGGATCAAAAACCCATGAGTCACTATTGAGTGATTGACAATGAGTTGTCTACGTGATGAATATACGTAGGCGAGAACGTGCCAAAGCTATGAGCTGAAATATATTCAAGGGATCCACCTTCACTATTTGTATTTAATTTAATTATTAAATCTTTGTATTCTGTTTGGGGATTACAGTATTGCAAGATTTAGTGGGAGAGGCATTTTTAGATTAAAAATCCATGATCTAGTTAATGCTTTCGATATTATATGAAACTGCTTAATTTCTGCTAACCGTTTTTCGTAATCTATATGATAGATTTGCGATGGCAGCATAATCGACTAATCCGTTTGCGCGTATGTTGGATACGAACAAACTTAAAGGCACTGAGAACTTTACCGATTGGGATTTAGATTTAAGGATTGTCCTTGAATCCGAAAAGTTGGGATATGTACTCGAGGGTTCGCTGCCCCTTGCTGTGTCTGAGGACGCAACACCAGAGAAACTACAAGTTTTCCAATCTTGGAAAGATGATGATTTAAAAGTTAAATCATACATCTTAAGTTCACTAGCATCGAAATTCAAGAGGCAATACCATGGCATGCCAGATGTGTATAGTATGATGATGCGATTGAGAGAATCGTATATGAACCAAGAACAAATTGATGTTCATAAAGTTGCGATGGAACTATTCCATGCGCAACTGGACGAGGGGCAAGCTGTGAGCTCGCATGTTCTTCACTTGATCGATTTGATCGAACAACTGAGGCAACATAATCTCCCTCTGAATGACATTCTCGGTAGGAATGTCATTCTAGGTTCTCTCTCGATTTCTTATCGCCAATTCGTGATGTATTTCAAAATGAATGGGATTATCTGTTCCTACCATGAACTGCATAGGATGCCGATCACGGCGGAAGAGGACCTAAGGAAGGGAGTACCGACTCGCCTTTCGAAACCTACTTCACTCTCTACTTCATCCCAGGCTCGGCCAAAGGGAAAGAAGACGAAAGCGAAGAAGAAGAAAGATTTCGGTCCTCCACCGCAAGGAAAGATAGAAATGCCCAAGAGGGCTTCTGAAGACAAATGCCATCACTGCAGTAAGGTCGAGCACTAGAAAAGGAACTGTCTTGATTACATTGCCCAGATAATGAAGGAGAGAGCATCTACATCAGGTACATTTATTTTTCCAGTTATTGATATCTCACTAGCTTGTGAAGCTGTTACATCCAGCTGGATTTTGGATTCTGCTTATCCTGTTCACATTTGCAATTCGTTATAGGTGCTGAAGGAAAGTAAGAAACTGAAGCCGGGAGAGATGCTGTTGCGCTTTGGGAGTGGAGACTCTCCAGATGCAATTATAGTGGGAGTATGCGAGATCCCTTTGCCGAATGGGAGCCTTTTATTGTATGATTGCTACGTTGTACCAGGATGTGTAGCAAATATTATATCTCTTTTTGTATTAGATCGAAGGTTATCATGTTAATATTAAGAACCGTTCTTTGTATTTATATGATAAACGTAATATTCAGATCCTTTATTGTCCAACTGAGCATGGTCATTACACATTGCATACTTCTAGAGATATTTTGCATACTGGGATAAATAAACATAGTTTACCTGTAGTTAATAATACTGAACTTTGGCATATGAGGCTAGGTCATATAGGCGTTAAACACCTTATCTAATTGGTTAGTAATGGTTTGATACTAGATCTCACCATTGAAATCCAACTTGTGAATCATGTATTCAGGGTAAGATGACCAAAGCCCCATTTTCTGGTGTTGGACACCGCGCCACTAACTTACTGGAACTCGTAAATTATGATGTATGTGGTCCACTAAGTCAGACAGCTCACAGTGGTTATTCGTACTTTGTTACCTTTACCGATGATCTGTCACGGTATGGTTATGTCCATCTGATGAGACATAAATCGAAAACCTTTGAAAAGTTCAAAGATTTCCGTAATGAAGTAGAAAAAAAACTGGTCAATATATTAAATGCCTTCGATCTAATCGAGGCGGCGAATATATGAGCAGTGAGTTCATGGATTATATGAAGGAGAATGGGATTCACGCTCAATATACTCCTCCAGGTACTCCACAACACAATGGAGTGTCTGAGATGAGAAATCAGACTTTATTGGATATGGTCCGATCAATGTTGAGTTTTACATATTTGCCCTATTACTTATGGGGCTACTCTCTTTTAACAGTTGCACATCTTTTGAATAAGATTCCTTAAAAATCTGTTCCTATGACTTCATATGAGATATGGACCGGTAGGAGACCAAATCTTAATTATATTAAGGTTTGGGGTTGTCCTGCCTATGTCAGGATGGCTCAGCAAGATAAGCTTTCGCCTCAAGGATAAAAGTTTAGGTTTGTTGGATATTCATCGAATACGAAGTGATATTTGTTCTATGATACCGAGCATCGAAATGTGTTCGTAGCTCGCTTTGCAAAATTTCTAGAGGTAGAATTTTTGTCAGAAGGTGGTAATCATAGACAGGTTAAACTTGATGAAGTCCAACCTGAAAACAATGAACCAACGGGGAAACCTAAAGTTCAAGTAGATGAAGAACCTTCAACATACACACTCCATAGGTCACAAAGGGTATCTAGACCTCCCGAAAACTTGTATTTGATACAAGAAAAGAGTCTCGATGTTCTCTTAGTTGAAAAGACCGATCTTTTTACCTATAGAGAATCGATGTGGGACATCGACTCCGTGAAGTGGCAAAGTGCCATGAAATCCGAGTTAGACTCAATGCATGAGAATTAAGTTTGGGACTTAGTTTCGCTTCCCGAAGGAATTGTTCCTATCGGTTTTAAATGGGTTTACATGAGGAAGCGCGAGCCTGATGGAAAGGTTGAAACCTATAAGGCCTGACTAGTAGCAAAAGGTTACACGCAGCGACCTGGCATCGACTACGATGAAACTTTTTCGCTAGTAGTAATGCGTCTATTAGGATTTTACTTTCAATAGCTGCGTATCATGATTACGAGATTTTCAAATGGCTATCAAACGGCTTTTCTAAATGGTTTTCTTGATGAAGAAATCTATATGCAACAACTGGAAGGTTTTACGTCCAGTGAGAACTCGGGTATGGTATGTAAGCTTAAGAAGTCCAGTTATGGACTTAAACAAGCTTCACGAAGTTGGAATCTTCGATTCGACGAGATTATTAGATTGTCTGGTTTTCTCAAGAATTCGGAAGAATCCTGCGTGTATCAGAAAGCCAGTGGGAGCATGGTGGTATTTTTAGTCCTCTATGTTGATGACATCCTAATCATTGGGAATGATATAGGGATAATGCAAGGCGTCAAAGCTTACCTCTGTAAGAATTTCTCCATGAAGGACTTGGGAGAAGCTTCCTATGTTTTAGGCATAAAACTCTATAGAGATATATAGAGGAAGCTGATTGGGTTATCCCAATCAACGTACATAGATAAGATCTTGGAACGGTACAATTTTGGTAACTGTAAGACAGCAAGTACACCGTTCAGACATGTGATTCATCTTTCAAAAAAGATGAAACCACAAACAGAAGATGAGAAGGTTAGAATGTCTAACCAATCTTATGCTTCGTGTTTGGGTAGCAAAATGTATGCCATGTTTGTTGGATAATTATGACCCATAGCATCACTATTTTGTAAAGAACATGGTGTTCTTGTACAAAATTAACTATGTGACAAAGGAAATTGCTATTTTATCATTTGTAATTGGATTACCTGGATATATAAATGATAAAAGTCCATATGATTAGTACCGGATTAATAAGATATGAGACAATATTAATCCATGTAAGGTTTAATCATTAAAGATCCCTAGTTGTAGTATTATCGATACTGGACATCAATAATGCGGAATAGGCTAGTATTACACTTGTGCGCGTTATGGAAGCTTAACAGCATAGTTCTCATATATTTGGGTATTGGATACTCATGCAAGTGTGATAGAAGGTTCTGTTTGCCGA
This sequence comes from Zanthoxylum bungeanum, assembly GCA_019454045.1. Lineage (NCBI taxonomy): Eukaryota > Viridiplantae > Streptophyta > Magnoliopsida > Sapindales > Rutaceae > Zanthoxylum > Zanthoxylum bungeanum. Next base: position 195,295 of record SKCR01042123.1, read on the forward strand.
TGGTAAGGGAACAGCTTCGCTCCGAATCAGGGTAGGTGTATATGGTCTTAACCTGAGACTTGCATCGCTAATACTTGCGACAATCAGTATACTTTGGTTTTGGTCGTCCGGTGCTTTAACAGGTTATGTGTACGCATTTTCTGGGTATACTGAGAATCGTCGTGTATTGGGTGTGATGTCAAGATGGAAGTATCACTTCAGTCATATGGAGATGATGATCACGCAGGGATACAAAACTGGTACTCTATAGTGCTATAGCCATCGGGAAAGTATGACTAGGTCATGACTTTCTGATTATAAAGAGACTAGTTGCTAGTGATCCGATATATGCTTCGTACGGGGCAAACACAACTCCAGCCCTAGGCATAACATGTGACATCTGATACTGGATCGTAATACGTAATACTATGTATACTATGCTTCACAAAGATCTTTTATTCCTTAAAAGAATATTTCTGGAGAATTGGGTAGGCACGGTGCTTTGCTAGAAGCCAACCATGTCTTGTAAATTGGTAAGAACGTGGTACCAGGTATGCATGTGTTCGGATAGTCCGATGACCGCATTTACTGCCAACATATCCAGGGATCTCTTGGGTCGCCTCCCAAAGATTCACCGATGTCAATTGACTCGAACATAATTAATCTGGGATTAATTCGACTAGAAGAGAGAACGCGATTAATTTAGAATTAATCGGCAAAATAAATTTAATAGTTACAATTTTACTATTTAATTTATTTATTTGGGCTAAAATAATATATCAGATATATTAATTGAAATTCGATTTCAACATGGAATTAAAATTGGATTTTAATTCAAGCGAACGAATTAATTTGGAATTAATTCGCAAACGACTTTCGTAATAATTTTGCTAGGAATTATTATTTAATTAAATTGGATTTAATTATGTCGCAATAGAAAATTCGTTTATTCGGAATTAAACGAACCCGGGCCCGAGCGAAGTTGCGTGTTGAGTTAGCCGACTTAAATTTGGAATTTAAAAGTGGTGGGACTCACTTCACTTACATCATTTGTTTTCTAATGATGGAAGTGGTTAGGCTTGATTTTGGATTTGATTAAACCAATTCAACACACAAACTTAGTATAAATTAACTTGTTGACTTTGGAAGTTGTATGAAGTTACTATTCACAGCAACTAAGCTCTCTCTTCTCCATCAAAATGTCGAGCTTCTCTCATTTTCCCATGGATTTTTGTTGCAAAATTCAAGCATGCTAGCACATTAAGGAGTCAAAGGAATGTGATAGGGAGACTCACCCAAGTGTTGAAACACTAATAGAAGGCTTGGAGCTTCCATCTTCAAAGAAAAGTTTTCAAATTCATCCAAACCAATGTAAGTATTCCGCAACTTCCTTTGGTAAAATTCACACACGAATCACCCTTAGAGCTAAAAATTGGAGTTGTAAATATCTCTCTTTTGCGGGGCGTTGACAGCTAATTAAATCAGTGCTGTTTTCTATCCAGGTGTATTGGTCTTCATTGTTTATATTGCCAAAGACTGTGATTAGAAAGGTGGAGTCTATCTTGAGGTCATTTCTTTGGAAGGGTAGTGAGCTTGTTTCGACAGGGGCGAAGGTGGCTTGGGATAGAGTTTGTTTGCCTGTCAAAGAAGGGGGTTTGGGGATTAAGAAGCTAGAGGATTGGAATAAGGCGACTATTACTAAGCACTTATGGTTTCTTAATTCGGGTAAGGAATCCTCTTGGTCTACGTGGGTTCGTTCTTACTTGTTGAGGGGGCGTAGTTTTTGGGAAGTTACATGTCCTAGTGATTGTTCATGGAGTTGGGGGAAAATTTTAGGCCTTCGTAATTTTATGCGTCGTAGGATGATGTTTCATATTGGGAATGGTGAGAAGGCTTTATTATGGTATGACAATTGGCACCCTCTGGGACCAATTGTGGATACCTTGGGAGAGAGATAAGATGGCTAGGGTGGCCGCTATTGTTGATGGTAACTATTGGTGCTGGCCATCAGCGAGGTCAGCCAATCTTCTCCAATTGGCTTGTTCTATGCCTATGGATTTTGTTCCTTGTGATACGAAAGAGGATGTGCTGGTGTTGGAGGATGATCATAAATGTATTTTTTCGGTCAGAAGTGCTTGGGATGTGTTGAGGGTAATAAGTAATTGGGTGAGTTGGTACCGAATTGTTTGGTTTCCAAAGGCCATTCCAAGACATGCTTTCATGCTTTGGCTCACGATTCAATGAGGCCTTATACTCAGGATCGGTTAATGGCTTTTAGCATTCAGGTTGTTCTATGTGTGTGATTTGTGGTCATTCGGGGGAGGATAGAGATCATATCTTCTTCAAGTGTTCATTTGCTTCTCAGATATGGTTGTCTATTTTTGCTAAATGTGGTATAGATTGGTGCTCTCGTGACTGGATACAGACTATTATGTGGATGGAGCAGTATAGTAGTGGATCTTTGTGTCATTTACTTGTTCGATTATCCTTTGCCGTTGCAATTTACTTCATATGGAAGGAGAGGAATGCTCGACTACATGACGAGTCTCATAATCCATATAGAGTTCTCTTGACCAATATTATGTTTACTGTACGGACTCATGCTAGTTTGTCAAGAAAGGTGAAGCTTTCATATGATAATAGATGGCTTCAACAATCTTGGCAACTATCCGACGATATTTTTTTATTTGATTTTGCTTGTCTTTAGCCTAATTGGCTTTTGTTCTGTAGCTAGGAAGGCCTGTCTTCCTTAGCTCTCTGGGGTATGCCCCTGTGCTTTTATTATTTCTTTGATACTTACTTTATCAAAAAAAAGGAATGAATTGATTGTGCTTTAATTTGTGTTGGACATAAATTAAAATGTTAAGCATGATTAATTAGATTAATTAGTGTTTTGGAAATACTAGATTAATTAATTAATTGTGTTAATTACACTTGAATTGAATTAATATGTAATTTGGAATAATGTATTAATTTAATTGTTGTAATTGGGCTTAATGGGCTTGGTTGGGCCAAATTTTGGTCTTGGATCATATTTGGGCCTAAACCATTTCTATAAAGTCCAAAATATGACATTGGGCCTTTAATAATTTAATTGGGCCTAATGGGCCAAAATTAATTCTATGGCATAAGGTGATTCCTATTGGGACTTGGGATTTTGGGTTTGATCCATAATGGCCAAAGCCCATGCCTAAAGAATCAATTGAAAGCCCATTGGACTTTAATTGAATTGACTCCAAGGCACACTTGGAGCACCAAGGGACATGACCAACATTAAAGTAGAACCTTTGCAAGTACCAACAGGGCCAATCACAAGACATAAGACCAAAAGGATCAGAGAAGCAATGGCAGGTCTAGCTCAGAGTTTCATGGCCGACTGCAACAAAAAAGTAAGGGACACACCAGAGACACATGTGGGCTTCAATGGAGAGGGCCCTAAGCTACTTCACTTGGCCCAAATCAGATCTGATTGAAGCTTCCAAAGCCATTTTGAAGACAATGACCTATATGGAGAATTTGGCCTAACTTTGACACTTTTGTAATTCGGCCAAACCTTTTATTATTTTATCATTTTGTTTGATATGTTGACATTATTTTTGATGTAATTAAGCTAGTTGACCAGGCCATTAGGGTTAATTATGCTCAGAACCTTGCTTATTGAGTAAGCACCTAAATTAGCTTAAGTGAGATTAACTTCTAATCTTTGTTTTAAGTTTATTTAGGTGCAAAATGACATTAATGGTCCTGGTTGAGGTGCTTGACTTAGGGCTTTTGGTAATTTTAGCTCTAGGGTCATTTTAGTCATTTTACTCTCTTGTAACCCTAACTAGATAACTCTCTTTTGTAAATTTTATGAGAATAAACATAATATACAACATTTTGAAAGAGAGAAAAGCTTGAGCTTTCCATGGCTTTGGCCGAACCCTTGTTGAGGGAGAGATTCCCATTTTCAAGTTCAAATTGACTTATCTAAGCTGGGCAACTTAGTGGCGTCTCCATTGCTAGCAAAATACAATCTGATTTCATGCTTATGGTTATCATGGACGTGGGTTTCATGGTGGTTAGGGGCTGATCTTGGTTGGGTTTTGTTCCTACAAAATCAGTATTCAAAGTTCTTGGGGTTTTGAGAAAGATGCTTGGGGGTTTGCTTGGTTCCAACCCAATTGAGTTCTTGTCATGAATAATATTGGATACTAATTGGGCCTTTGAGACCCAATTGGATTGGATTTGGAATCCAAGTCCTTAAAGGCACTATTGAAAGTGTATTTGTTTAATTTGGAATTAAACATGAATTAATATTGGATACAATTTAAATTGGATTTGAAATTGTAGTTCGATATAATTCAAGAATACTTACTTTGAGTATTTATTCTTAAACGAGTTGGACTCACGCAAATCAAATCATTGTTTGAACATTGGATGGTCATTAATCAAAGATTAATTAATTGGATTAGATTGATTGATAACATGCTTTGTGTGAATACATGGATGTATTGTATGAATAATGTATATCAAATGGATATTAGATGGGTGAGGGCAATTTTGGAAATTGTTGTAATAAATTTAGAATTTAATAAATTGGATCTGCGTGTCCAGCCTATTGTCTCTATTCTCATTGTATTTCTCTTCTCACCAATTCCCCTTAATGTAAATGAGGTTTCTTTAGAAGTATTATGTAATTGGGTAGAAGTAAGAAAAGTGCTAGCGGGAGAGAGGAAAGTGAGAGATTTATTCTAGGAACAATTTGTTATATATCCATCCGCATATCATTATTAAATTTTATCGCGTCTTATTATGCTTTTAGAATGCATGTTTAAGGGTGTATGATGAGACCTAATTAAAGATAATAAATTGGTTGCCAATTTACGCGAAAAACCCTCAATACAATATTAAGCGTTTTTCCTTCCCTTGAGTTATTCTCTCTCAAGATCCAAGATTGGCATTGGTTTGTTGGCCAAAGTTAAGACCTTTGTCCATCGCGGATGTGTTTGAACCGCGTAAGCTTTGTTCCATATCGTATGTCTTGGGCGATTGTGACTTGTTGGCCAAAGTCAAGGTCACTTCTTGTTCATCGACTTCGATTACGAAGCTTTCCCACTGTCAATAGGTCACGCTTAACTGGAATCATTAAGTTTGTTGAGCCAAAGCCAAGGCTTAGAGTTGATTCAGAGAAAATATGTTAGGAAAATATATTGGATATATTTACATATATTGGATATATGTTTCGGACTTTGAGGTCCACCTACTGGATCTAGGAATTGGATGGGATCCAATCGATCTTAGAGATCTACCTAGTTAAGTTTCATACAGCTTGTTGGCCAAAGTCAAGGTTGTGTGCTATTTAACGGGATTCTAGCCCACTAGGAAACTAGGTTTCCCGAGTACTCCACAGAGGGTTAGAGGCTCGCCGAAAAATAGTGGGAGGCAAGTATTAAATTTGCAATCTCGTTTAGATACTTGCCAATACGCGCTTATTTTATTCATCATTAATTATATATAAATATATTAGTTGGACTAATATTCTATTGTTGTTTTAATTAAACAGTTGGACTGTATTCAAACTACTTCATTTGTAGTTGGTTATATAGTTGGACTATAGTAATCAATACATTTGAAAGTAACCAATCAAATTGTAGTTAATTATATAGTTAGACTATAGTAATCATTACATTAGATTGTACCCGAAATCGTTGATTGGATAGTTGGACTATAGCAATCAAGATAACCTGAAAGATTAGCGTCAAAGGACATAATCCTGGATGAAAATATCTTTAACGGCGTAAATTTTCAAATTGGGAAATGAATCTTAGGATAGTCATGGGAATTGAGAAGTTACTCTATTTGATAGAAAAACCTCTCGGGCCTGAGCCCGAAGTTGAGCAAATAGTAGAGCATGAGCTTAGGAAGATTCATCGTGCTGATAACTTTAGTGCTCAATCTGTTATGCTTGATGCAATGACTCTTTAATTTCTTCGTCAGAACTAAGAATTAAATCCTTATACCATGATGTTAAAATTGTAGGATCTTCATAGATCTTAGAAGTAGGCATTGAAAAAGAAGCTATTTCGCTCGCGTATGTCAGAGGGTACATCTATCGAGCACTAAGTGTCGCAGATGATTGCTGACATCGAACAACTAGGTTAGCTGGGCATTACCTACGAGGCCGAGACTTCCATATATTTGATCTTACAGTCTCTACCCGAATGTTGAGGCTGGTTCATCATGAACCAAGAGAAAACTCTTGGAGAGTTAATGGCTATGCTCAAGGAGGAAGAGTCAGAGCTTATAAAAGGGCAAGAAGCGCAAGGCGTATCTTACTTCGACATTCCAGAAGGCCAAGGCTTGGCCGAAGGCTTCTGGGGGTGTGAAGTAAAAGGGCAAGGCTAAATCGTCACAGTCTTCTGGGAAGACAAATGACATATCCCAAGATGTTTGCCTAAACTGTGGCAAACGGGGTCACTGGAAGCGTGACTGTCGTATGGACAAGGCAGACATGAAGGAAGTGAAGGTGGGGCAAGGCTCCGACAAGGTATGTTTGTTATAAACATGTCCACTACTAGTCTTAAGAATTGGATTTTGATACTGGATGTGGTACAGAAATATATGTACTGATGTGCAGAATCTGCTGATTAGCAGGAGACTGGCTTCAGATGAGATCGACCTACAAGTCGGAAACAGGATGAGAGTCACTGTTTTGGCCGTAGGAAACTAAGTTTTGGAACTGCCCTTGGGGCATGTACTTAAATTAGGAGACTGTTATAATGTACCTAGTTTGACTAAAAATATTATCTCTATATCTAGTACAACCCGTTGCGGGTTTACCTTTATGTTCCAGAACACTGGGTGTTTTGTTTATAAAGATGATATTGAGATATACACATTAGATGTGAATAATCGTCTTTATATTTTGAATATAAATGAATCTCAAACATATAACATGACAAACAAAAGGCTCAAACTGAGTAAATCATATGAGACTTATTTGTGGCATTGTGGTCTGGGACACATTAATTCAAAGAGTGGATACTAGGACAAATTTGATCATAATTCAAATGATGTCTACGAATCTTGTTTATTAGGCAAAGTGCCTAAAATACCTTTTACATGGTAAAGGTGCACGAGCCACCGATCTGTTAGCCCTCGTTCATAGTGACGTAAATGGGCCCATATCTAGCTGGGCTAGAAGTGGATATGAATACTTCGTAACCTTTATAGATGTGGCATCGCGTTACGGTGATGTGTATCTTATGAAACACAAGTCAGAAACCTTTTAGTTATTCAAAGAGTTTCGACACGAAGTATAAAAACAGACTGGTAAAGTATTAAGATATTACGGTTGGACCGTAGTGGAAAATACTTGAGCAATAAGTTCTCGATTACTTGAAAGAATATGGTATTCTTTCACAGTGGACTCCTCCCGGAACACCTCAATTTGACGGTGTGTCCGAACGGAGAAACCGAACTTTGTTGGACATGGTAAGGTTAATAATGAGTCACTCTGAGCTACCAATTTCCTTTTAAGGATACGCAATACTTATTTTGAATAAGGTTCCATGAAAATTTATTAGACAGACTTCATATTAGATATGAACAGGAAAGAAATCGGGTTTCTCATTCCTGAAGATTTAGGAATGCTGGGCATACTCTAAACGTTTGGATGATACCAAACTAGAACCCAAATCAGATAAGTGCCTATTTGTAGGTTATCCTAGGGAAACCAAAGTATAATACTTATACAACTCACAAGAGAACAATGTATTTGTTGTTCTCCATGCGGTTTTCCTCGAAAAGGAATTCCTAAATGCAGTGGTAAGTGGGAGGAAAGTAAACTCAATGAAAATCGGAGTAATACTGTTCCTGGCACCGACTCCCTTACGGAACATGAACAGTTCATCAGGGATGAAATTGTACTACAATCTTCGAATACACAAGAACCGCGTATGTCAGAGAGAGTCAGAAAATAACCTGGGAGGTATGGGTTTCTGATCTCACCTCATGTAGATATTAATCTTATTGAGGAAGATGGACTGACTACGTATGAGGAAGTGATACAAGGTATCGACTCCTTTTATGGCGAAGTGCCATGAAGTCCAAAATGGATACCATGTATACCAACCATGTTTGGATACTGGTTGATGTACCGGAAGGCATTGTGCCTATTGGTACTATATAAATCTTCAAGGAAGACAAACATGGATGGCAACATATATATGTATGCAGCTAGGCTTATACAGAAAAGGTATCATCATCAACAAAGTGTCGATTACGACGAAACTCTTTTACCTGTTGCCATGATTAAATCCATTCGGATAATGTTTGCTAATGCTGCATATTTCATTTATGAAATATGGCAGCTAGACGCCAAAATCGCTTTCCTTAACGGAAACCTTTTGGAGGATGTTTGTATGCAATATGCTGACGGTTTTGTCGTGCATAAACTTGCAAACAAGGCTTGCAAGTTAAATCGATCCATTTATGGATTAAAGTAAGCATTGAATTCTTGGAACCATCGTTTTGATGTAATCATAATGGTATATGATTTAATTCAAAACGAAGATGATTCTTGTGTATATAAAAGGGTTAGTGGGAGCACACTGACATTCATTGTCCTTATGTTGATGATGTATTGCTTCTCGACAATAACATTCCCTTACTATAATCGGTGAAAGCTTGGCTTTCATAAAATTCCCCATGAAAAAACTGGGAGAAGCAGGCTTTATTCTAGGAATAAAGATCTACTGGGATAGATCTAGAAAGCTGCTGACACTCTCCCAGAGCTCATATGTTATGAAAATGTACGCGACCTAATGTCTCATATGCTTTGAGTATATGTAGACGCAATCAGGCCAATCTAGGTTATGGTCACTGGATTGAAGTAAAGAACATCCTTGAGTATCTTGGATGAACTAAGGATGCTTGCTGAGAATATGGGGAAATGAGAACTTGAGGTGACTGGGTTCACCGCTGCAAGTTTCCAAACCGATAAAGACGACTGTAAGTCGCAATAAGGGTACATATTTAGTTTGAATAACGGAACAGTGAGCTGGAAATCCTCCAAGCAAGATATTGTTGCCGATTAAACAATAATAGCGGAATATTGATGCAGCTGAGGCAGCAAAAGAAGCATTTTGGATCTATAAATTCCTAATTGGATTAGGAGTAGTTCTGTTAGTAGCTGAGCTAGGCTACAGCAAAGGCTAAAGAACCGCGGTCTCATCAACGATCCAAGTATGTACTTCGACTAATTCATCTGATTCGTGAGATCATACATCGTGGCGATGTGATGATCGAATAAATCGCATCAGATGATAACCTTACAAATCCGCTGACGAAAGCTATTTCTCAGCAAAAGTTTGAGCGACCCGTACATAGTTCAGGTGTTGGACACTTGAGTGATTGGCTATAGGCCAAGTGTGAGATTGTTGGATAATTATGACCCATAGCATCACTATTTTGTAAAGAACATGGTGTTCTTGTACAAAATTAACTATGTGAAAAAGGAAATTGCTTTTTTATCATTTGTAATTGGATTACCTGGATATATAAATGATAAAAGTCCATATGATTAGTACCGAATTAATAAGATATGAGACAGTATTAATCCACGTAAGGTTTAATCATTAAAGATCCCTAGTCGTAGTATTATCGAGACTGGACATTGATAATGCGGAATAGGCTAGTATTACACTTGTGCGCGTTATGGAAGCTTAACGGCATAGTTCTCATATATTTGGGTATTGGATACTCATGCAAGTGTGATAGGAGGTTATGTTTGCCGATGGTACGGGAGCAGCTTCACTCTGGATAGACCCCTTGGAATCCCATTGGTAGTATGACTATGTGTCAATGAGAATCCGAATCAGGGTAGGTGTATATGGTCTAAACCTGAGACTTGCATCGCTAATACTTGCGACAATCGGTATACTTTGGTTTTGGTTGTCCGGGGCTTTAATAGGTTCTGTGTACGCCTCTTCTGGGTATATTGAGAATCGTAGTGTATTGGGTGTGATGTCAAGTTGGAAGTATCACTTCAGTCATATGGAGATGATGATCACGCATGGATATAGAAATGGTACTCTATAGTGCTATAGCCATCGGGAAAGTATGACTAGGTCATGACTTTCCAATTATAAAGAGACTAGTTGCTAGTGATCCGATATATGCTTCGTACGGGGCAGACACAACTCCAGCCCCAGGCATAGCATGTGACATCCGATATTGGATCGTAATACGCAATACTATGTATACTACGCCTGACAAAGATCTTCTATTCCTTAAAAGAATATTTTTGGAGAATTGGGTAGGCACAGTGCTTTGCTAGAAGCCAACCATGTCTTGTAAATTGGTAAGAATGTGGTACCGGGTACGCACGTGTTCGGATAGTCCGATGACCGCATTTACTGCCAACATATTCAGGGATCTCTTGGGTCGCCTCCCAACGATTCACCGATGACAATTGACTCGAACAGAATTAATCTGCGATTAATTATGAGAGAGAGAAAATTAATCTAGGATTAATTATGGCAAGAATTAATCTAGGATTAATTCGACTAGAAGAGAGAACGCGATTAATTTAGAATTAATCAGCAACATAAATTTAATAGTTAAAATTGGATTTAACTATTTAATTTATTTATTTGGGCTAAAATAATATATCTGATATATTAATTGAAATTGGATTTCAACGCGGAATTAAAATTGGATTTTAATTCAAGCGAACGAATTAATTTGGAATTAATTCGCAAGCGACTTTTCGTAATAATTTTGCTATGCATTATTATTTAATTAAATTGGATTTAATTATGTCGCAACGGAAAATTCTTTTATTCGGAATTAAACAAACCCAAGCCCGAGCGAAGTTGCGTGTTGAGTTAGCCGACTTAAATTTGGAATTTAAAAGTGGTGGGACCCACTTCACTTACATCATTTGTTTGACTAATGATGGAAGTGGTTAGGCTTGATTTTGGATTTGATTTGTTGGTTGAGTAAAGCTTAGTTAACTTATAAAACACTCAAACCAATTCAACACACAACTTAGTATAAATTAACTTGTTGACTTTGGAAGTTGTATGAAGTTACTATTCACAGCAACTAAGCTCTCTCTTCTCCCTAAAAATGCCGAGCTTCTCTCCTTATCCCATGGATTTTTGTTGCACAATTCAAGCATGCTAGCACATTAAGGAGTCAAAGGAAGGTGATAGGGAGACTCACCCAAGTTTTGGAACACTAATAGAAGGCTTGGAGCTTCCATCTTCAAAGAAAAGTTTTCAAATTCATCCAAACCAATGTAAGTATTCCGCAACTTCCTTTGGTAAAATTCACACACGAATCACCCTTAGAGATCCTTGGCATGTTCTAGGAACACTTACAATGTTATGTACTAGGCTTGATATTAGTTTCGCTGTTAGCGTAACTAGTGGATATCACTCCAATCCAGGAAATGGCCATTGGATGGCCATTAAACATATCCTGAAGTATCTTAAAGGTACTAAGGATAAGTTGATTATTTATGGAGGAAATGAACTGTAAGTTAATGGGAATATGGAATTCGACTTCCAATCGAATCCCGATGATAGAAGGTCTACATCTGGATTCGTCTTTACCGTTCACGGAGGTGCAGTTTGCTGGAAGAGTTCCAAACAGAGGTCAACAGCAGATTCCACCACAGAGGCAGAATACATTGTTGCTTCTGAAGCTCCAAAGCAAACTGTATGGATTAGGAACTTTATCACAGAATTAGGAGTTGTCCCAAGTATCGAGAATGTGATTCCGTTATACTGTGATAATACTGGAGCCATTGCGCAAGTAAATGAACCGAGGGCGCATCAGAAGTCGAAGCAAGTGGAATTCAAGTACCACATCATTCGAGAGATTGTTTCGCGAGGGGATATTGTCGTGTGCAAGGTACCGAGTGAAGATAATGTAGCGGACTCGCTTACGAAGGCCATACCTCTGAAGTTATTTGATAAACATGTGGAGTCGATTGATATTTGGGCTGATCATCCTGATTTTTTCTCAGTTGTGGCTAGGGCTTGAGACATTGATATTCTTGGTACTCCGATGTTCCGTTTATGTTGTAAGCTAAAGAATGTAAAGTTGGCCTTGAAGAAGTTTAATGTTGAGCATTTCTCTAATATTTCGAGTAGGGTTTTTGAGATTAGGAGGGATTTGGATAGAGTGCAGTGTGTTTTACAGGAGTGCCACAGTGACTCTGCTCTGTTAGCTGAAGAAACAAGTCTTTCGTTATGATATGGTGATTTGGTTCGGGTTGAAGAAGGCTTCAATAGACAGAAATCATGTGTTCAATGGCTCAACCTTGGGGATCAAAATACTAAATTCTTCATTACTGCTATGAAGAGTTTTCACGGTCGTAGCAAGATTACTTCTGTCACTAAGGAGGATAGGACCCGTGTGGAGGATGATGTGTTAGTTAGAGAGGAGATTGTTTCTTTTTTTGAGACCCTTTTGGGGCCTTTGCCCTGTCAGCAGGATATTGATATGGATGCTCTTCGATCTGCTATTACTAGGCATGACAGCTGAGTAGAGGGAGTCTCTTACCGGGAGGTTTCAGATGAGGAGATTAAGTTTGTCTTGTTCGCGCTGAAGGACAATAAAGCTCTAGGCCCAGATGGGTTTAATTCGGGATTTTTTAAGAAGTCTTGGAGTATTGTGGGGGATGATGTTCTTTGTGCTATAAACTCTTTCTTTTCCTCTGGGCGTCTCTCGAGACGGTTAATGCTACTTCTATTGCTCTGATTCCTAAGATCCTCAACCCTTTTCCTCTGGGTGTCAGGAATTGGTTTGGAATTATCATCGGACTGGTGGTTCCTCGAGATGTGCTCTTAAGATTGACTTGATGAAAGCTTAAGACACTGTTCGTTGGGACTTTTTGGTTGAGGTTTTGAGGACTGTTGGTTTTCCAGAGAGGATGGTGGGTTGGATTCAGGAATGTATGATTTCTATTAGGTTTTCTGTGTCTATTAATGGGGAGTTGCATGGTTTTTTCTCTGGGGCCCGCGGGTTGTGACAGGGTGATCATATGTCTCCTTATCTATTTGTTTTGGCTATGGAAGTTCTATCAGGCTTACTTCATAAAATGGCTCTTAATCGGGGTTTCAAGTTCCATGGACGGTGTTCTAAGGACCATCTCACTCATCTTTGTTTTGCAGATGACCTTATGATCTTTTGTAAAGCGGATGCCTCATCGGTCTCTTTGATCAAGGATTGTCTCTAGCAGTTCCGTGGTTTATCAGGTTTAGTCCCTAATCTAGCTAAGAGTCATTTCTTCTCCTCTGGTATCTCTCCTACCCTTCAGGGCCAGCTGCGTCATGTTCTGGGTTTCTAAGATGGGATTCTTCCAGTGTGGTACCTGGGAGTCCCTTTGATTTCTACTAAACTTCGGGCCTTAGATTGTGCTTCTCTTGTTGATCGTATTGCTATGCGTGCAAAGAGTTGGAGTAGTAAGTTTCTCTCTTATGCGGGGCGACATCAGCTCATTTAGTCTGTTTTGTTCTCGATTCAAGTTTATTAGTCTTCTTTATTTATTCTTCCTAAGTCTGTTGTTAGGAAGGTGGAGACGACTCTCCGTTCTTTCCTTTGGAAGGGTAGTGCGCTCACCTCTTCAGGGGCGAGAGTGGCTTGGAGTAGAGTTTGTTTACCTCTAAATGAGGGGGGGCTGGGGATTAAGAGATTGGATTCTTGGAATAGAGCGGCAATTGTTAAGCATGTTTGGTTTCTTTGTTCTAGCCAGGTTTCTTCTTGGTCGACTTCGGTTCAGTCTTACCTGTTGAGAGGGAGAAGTTTTTGGGAGGTGCCTTGTCCTACAGATTGCTCTTGGAGTTGGCGTAAGATCTTGGAGCTTCGTTCTTGGTTCCGGCGAAGGATGAGAGTTAGGATTGGGAATGGTGAGAAGACTTTATTGTGGTTTGATTATTGGCATCCTATAGGTCCAATTGTGGATACGTTGGGTGAGAGAGTGATTTATGACTCTGGCTTGGATAGGATGGCTACAGTTGCTTCCATTATCTCTGATTCTTCTTGGCGGTGGCCCCCACCTAGATCTGCTGCCCTTGTTGATTTGGCTCTGTCCCTTATTTCGAATCATCTAGTATGAGGGAAGATGTGCTGGTTTGGGAGGACGATAGTAGAGGGAGATTTTTAGTGGATAGTGCTTGGAATGCCATGCGGACAGTAGGTCCCGTGATGTGTTGGTCTCGAGTTGTTTGGTTCCGGAAGGCCATCCCATGCCATTCCTTTTTGCTTTGGATGTCTATTCAGGGAGGCCTTTGTACTCATGATAGTTTGATGATGTTTGGTATCTTTGCTTGCTCGCGTTGTATTCTATATAGTTGTTCAAGTGAGGACATTGATCATCTTTTCTTCCAGTGCTACTTCTCTTCGAGGGTCTGGTCGGTTGTGCTGGCTATGTGTGGGTTAGATTGGAGTTACCGTGATTGGCCTCAGACTGTTGAGTGGATGTGTCAGTTTTCCGACACCTCTTTGTGTCATCTTCTTATTCGGCTGTCATTTCCTGAGTCAGTTTACCATATTTAGAGGGAGAGGAATGCATGTACCCATGATGGGCCTCTTCGGTCTATTTCTGTTCTTCTTAGCGATATTATTTTTGATGTTCGGAATCGTGCTAGCTTATTACGGATGGTGAAACCATCTTATGACAATAAATGGCTTCACCTCTCATGGCACTTGCCTTATGACATATTCTTTTGATCTTATTTTGCTTGTAGCCTTTCGGCTTTTCTTCTAGGAGGGCCCGTCCTCTCTAGTTGCCTTGGGTATGCCCATTTGCTCTTGTATAGTTTTCTTTTGGTTAATATACTTACTTTATCAAAAAAAAAGGGAGATTTTGTTGGGGTTGGTGCTCAAAGCGCCAATTCTCCGTTGTATTTCCTTGTAAATACTCTTGTAAACGTTTTATTATGAATAAAATAAGCAGATTCTATAATATAATATATCTCTTGATATGGTAAAGACGCAATTGACCTTAGAATGATTAGTCATGATGCAATTGCAAAAGCGTCGCAATTGACATTGAGTTGTATCATGACATTGTCATTCTTAGACAGTTTCTGGTCAAGGTTTACACTACTTGGTCAGTAAAGTAAAGCCGTTGAGACCAGTACATGTCGTATACTAGAATATATGATTCCAATGGTTTCTCAATGAACCATGAGTCTTGGAGACTCGTATAGACGTGTAGGTGTTTATAGCGAATAAACACTGAACGACTCACCGAAGATTCTTAATGGATGGTACACCAACGTCAATAATAATCTTCTCGGGTTGAGTAGCATTTGTGATTCTTCGACTTGAGATACTACTGTGGGCACATGAGACATCTTCCACACTTAGATGGCAGTCACATCACGATCTATTCAGATCAGACCTCCGCCTATTCGTTGGGTGTGGACAGATCATCAGGGTGTCTTGTGTGTGTCGAGATAGGATCCACCAGTTCTGTGTACAGAGCATATGTAGTCCATATATGATTAGCAATCAGATAAAAACCATGCGCCCATGGTACACTTTAGAAGTGAGTTCTAATGTTCTTTTAGAGATTGCTAATAGAGACGTCGACGGAATTGTCCCTATAGAGATTTGACGTTTACATCTTTACCTCTATGAGATATTCGGATATTTGTGACAGATGAATTAAACATATCCCATGACCTCAACCTGTATGATTCAGCGAGTTTATCTATGGTCGTCATAATTTACGGGTGGGTAAATTATGGACACGAAATTGGATTTCATGACATATATGTCTGAATCTAGAGAGTCTCACTAATGAAATATACTCGTAGAGCACTAGGGCAACTTTTATGAATAATATTGATTATTTATAAGTCGTTTAAAGGTTAAATGAAAAATACATGCAAATGGACCTAATGGTCATTTCCTTATTATTGTGTATTTGTATTTAATGATAGATTTTATTAAATACACATTAATTAAATGTCAAATTGTGATATTTGACATATATCGTAAATATATATATGTATTCGATATTTAAAGTGAATATAATACATATATTTAAAATATTTGTATTTAAATAATTATTTAATTGTTAAATAATTAAATTAATTAAAAATATAAATATTTTAAGTTTTGATATTTTTGGAGATGACTTAAGTTGCTTTATTTGACTTATTGAATTTCATTAAATGTGTAATGATCAAATTGCAAGTTGATAAAGTAAGCTTTATTGAAACAAAAAAAAATATCTAGATATTTTACATATACATTCAAATTCGTTTATGTTGTAAGCTAAAGAGTGTTAAGGTGGCCTTAAATAAATTTAATGTTGAGCATTTCTCTAAGATCCCGAGTAAGGTTTTGGAGATTAGGAGGGAGTTGGATAGAGTGCAGCGTGCTTTACAGGAGTGCCCCAGTGACTCTGCTCTGTTAGCTGAAGAAACTAGTCTTTCAATACGGTATGGTGTCATGAGTCGGGCTGAGGAAGGCTTCAATAGACAGAAGTCTCGTGTTCAATGGCTTAACCTTGGGGATCAGAATACTAAATTCTTCTTTACAGCTATGAAGAGCTTTCATGGCCGTAGCAAGATTACTTCTATCACTAAGGAGGATGGGATCCGTGTGCAGGATGAGGCTTTGGTTAAAGATGAGATTGTTTCTTTTTTTTTTAGTCCCTTTTGGGCCCCCAGTATTGTCAGCAGGATATTGATATGGTTGCCCTTAGATCTGCTATTACTAGGCATGTGATAGCTGAGCAGAGTGAGATTCTTTCCCGGGAGGTTTCAGATGAGGAGATTAAGGCTGTCTTGTTCGCGCTGAAGGACAATAAAGCTACAGGCCCATATGGTTTTAACTCGGGTTTCTTTAAGAAGTCTTGGAGTGTTGTGGGGAATGATGTCATTTATACTATTCACTCTTTCTTTTCCTCTGGGCGTCTCTTGAGGCAGGTTAATGCTACTTCTATTGCTATGATTCCTAAGATTCCCAACCCTTCCATGGTTAATGATTATCGGCCTATTTCTTGTTGCAACACTATTTACAAGTGTATTGCTAAGCTTATTGCGAATAGGATCAAGGTTATCCTTCCTTCAGTTATTAGTCATAATCAATCTGCTTTTGTTTCGGGTAGGCGTATCAGCGATAACATTCTATTGTGTCAGGAGTTGGTTCGGAATTATCATCGGACTGGTGGTTCCCCGAGATGTGCTCTTAAGATTGATTTGATGAAAGATTATGACACTATTCGTTGGGACTTTTTGGTTGAGGTTTTGCGAACTGTTGGTTTTCCTGAGAGGATGGTGGGTTGGATTCAGGAGTGTATGATTCTACTAGGTTTTCACTGTCTATTAATGGGGAGTTGCATGGTTTTTTTTTTCTAGGGGTCACGGGTTGCGACAAGGTGATCCTTTGTCTCCTTATCTCTTTGTTTTGGCTATGGAAGTTCTGTCAGGCTTACTTCATAATATGGCTCTTAATCAGGAGTTCAAATTCCATGGGCGGTGTTCTAAGAACCGTCTCACTCATCTTTACTTTGTGGATGACCTTATGATTTTTTGTAAAGCGGATGTCTCCTCGGTTTCCTTGATCAAGGATTGTCCCGGGCAGTTCAGTGGTTTATCAGGTTTAATCCTGAATCCAACTAAAAGTCATTTATTCTCCTCTGGTATCTCTTCTCCTCTTCAGGGCCAGCTGCGTCATGTTCTGGGCTTCCAAGAAGGGATTCTTCCTGTGAGGTACCTAGGAGTCCCTTTGATTTCTACTAAACTTCGGGCCTCAGATTGTGCTTCTCTTGTGGATCGTATTGTTATGCGTGCTAAGAGTTTGGTAGTAGTAAGTTTCTCTCTTATGCGGGGCGGCTTCAGCTCATTAAGTCTGTTTGTTCTCCATTCAAGTTTATTGGTCTTCTTTATTTATTCTTCCTAAGTCTGTTATTAGGAAGGTGGAGACGATTCTCCGTTCTTTCCTTTGGAAGGGTAGTGAGCTCTCTTCTTCTGGAGCGAGAGTGGCTTGGAGTAGAGTTTGTTTACCTCTAAAGGAGGGGGGGTTGGGGATTAAGAGATTGGAAACTTGGAATAGAGCGGCTATTGTTAAGCACATTTGGTTTCTTTGTTCTAGCCAGATTTCTTCTCTATTGGCCCCCTTCTAGATCTGCTGCTCTTGTTGATTTGGCTCAGACTCACCTTCCGTCTCCTTCTAGTTTGAGGGAGGATGTGCTGGTTTGGGAGGATGATAGACATGGGAGATTTTTGTGGATAGTGCCTGGAATGCTTTGAGGTCAAGGAGACCCGAGATGCCTTGGTCCCGAGAGTTGTCTGGTTCCGGAAATCTATTCCCCGCCATTCTTTTCTTCTTTGGATGTCTATTCAGGGAGGCCTTTGTACTCAGGACAGTCTAATGAAATTTGGTATATCCTCATGCTTGCGGTGTATCCTTTGTGGTTGTTCGAGTGAGGACATCGATCATCTTTTATTTCAGTGCCTCTTTTCATCGAGGGTTTGGTCGTCTGTGCTCCATGTGTGGATTAGATTGGAGCTGTCGAGATTGGCGCCAAACTGTTGAGTGACTTTGTCAGTTCTCCGGTGCCTCTTTATATCATCTTCTGGTTCGTCTGTCCTTTGCAGCGTCAGTTTACCATATATGGAGGGAGAGGAATGCTCGCACTCATGATATGCCTCTTAGGCCAGTTTCTGTTCTTCTATATGATATGTTTTTGATGTTCGGAATCGTGTTAGTTATTTACGTAAGGTGACTCCATCTTATGACATAAATGGCTTCACCTTTCGTGGCACTTGCCCGATGACATCTTTAGTTGATCTCTTGTAGCCGTTTGGCTTTCTTCTAGGAGGGCATGTCCTCTCTAGATCCTGGGGGATGCCCCTTTGCTCTTGTATAGTTTTCTTTTGGTTATAATACTTACCTTATCCAAAAAAAAAGATTTCTTCTTGGTCGAATTGGGTTCAGTCTTATTTGTTGAGGGGGAGAACTTTTTGGGAGGTGCCTTGTCCTACAGATTGTTCTTGGAGTTGGCGTAAGATTTTGGAACTTCGTTCTTGGTCCTGGCGGCGGATGAGAGTTAGGATTGGGAATGGTTGAGACTTTTTGTGGTTTGATTTTTGGCATCCTATGGGTCCGATTGTGGATTCGTAGGGTGAGAGAGTGATTTATGACTCTGGCTTGGATAGGATGGCTACAGTTGCTTCCATTATTTCTGATTCTTCTTGGCGATGGCCCCCTTCAAGGTCTGCCGCCCTTGTTGATTTGGCTCGGACCCATATTCCGAATCCTTCTAGTATGAGGGAGGAAAAAGTTGGTTGGGAGGATAATAGTAGAGGAGATTTTCAGTGGATAATGCCTGAATGCTATGCTGCGGCAAGGGAAACCTTGGGGCATTGGTCTCGAGTTGTTTGGTTCCGTAAGGCCATTCCCCGCCATTCCTTTTTGCTTTGGATGTCTATTCATGGAGGCCTTTGTACTCAGGATAGTTTGATGAGGTTCGATATCTCTACTTGCTCGCGATGTGTTCTTTGTGGTTGTTCAAGTGAGGATATTGATCATCTTTTCTTCCAGTGTATCTTCTCTTCGAAGGTATGGTCGGCTGTGCTGGCTATGTGTGGGTTAGATTGGAGTTGCCGAGATTGGCCTCAGACTGTTGAGTGGATGTGTCAGTTTTCCGACGCCTCTTTATGTCATCTTCTTGTTCGAATGTCTTTTGCTGCATCAGTTTACCATATTTGCAGGGAGAGGAATGCTCGTACTCATGATGCGCCTTTTCGGCCTATTTCTGTTCTGCTTAGTGATATTGTTTTTGATGTTCGGAATCGTGCTAGCTTTTTACGGAAGGTGAATCCATCTTATGACAATAAATGGCTTCACATATCCTGGCACTTGCCCGATGACATCTTCTGTTGATCTTTTTTTGCTTGTAGCCTTTCGGCTTTTCTTCTAGGAAGGCTTGTCCTCTCTAGTTGTCTGGAGTATGCCCATTTGCGCTTGTATAGTTTTCTTTGGTTAATACACTTACTTTATCCAAAAAAAAAAGTTACCAAAAAAAAAAGGTTGAGAGCAAAGTTGAAGATACAAAGGAAAAAGCTTGAAAATACATTGATTTTGTAAGTTTTTTCTTAAACTTTTCAACTAAGAAAATGTTTCTATCATGCTTAGCTTCAACATGTGTTGCTAGGATGTTGTCTTTACACTTTTTGTTTGTGTTTTAAATGGTTATGAACTTGTTTGATGAAAGCATATATAGTTTCTAAGTGAGTTTGAAATGGTTTCATAAGCTCTCTTTTGATTATTTGATAATCAAGTTGCCATTCTAGAGTTTGTAAGCCACTCATTGATGACCTAGAATTGTTCGCACTGGAGGACAATAAAGCTCCAGGCCCAGATGGGTTTAATTCGGGATTCTTTAAGAAGTCTTGGAGTACTGTGGGGGATGATGATCTTTGTGCTATCCACTCTTTCTTTTCCTCTGGGCGTCTCTTGAGACAGGTTAATGCTACTTCTATTGCTCTGATTCCTAAGATCCCCAACCCTTCCCAGGTTAAGGATTTTTGGCCTATTTCTTGTTGCAACACTACTTACAAGTGTATTGCTAAGCTTATTGCGAATAGGATCAAGGTTATCCTTCCCTCAATGATTAGTAATAATCAATCTACTTTTGTTGGGGGAGGCGTATCAGCGACAACATTCTTTTGTGTCAGGAATTGGTTCGGAATTATCATCGGACTGGTGGTTCCCCGAGATGTGCTCTTAAGATTGACTTGATGAAAGCTTATGACACTGTTCGTTGGGACTTTTTGGTTGAGGTTTTGATGACAGTTGGTTTTCCAGAGAGGATGGTGGGTTGGATTCAGGAATGTATGATTTCTATTAGGTTTTATGTGTCTATTAATGGGGGAGTTGCATGGTTTTTTCTTTGGGGCTTGCGGGTTGCGACAGGGTGATCCTATGTCTCCTTATCTATTTGTTTTGGCTATGGAAGTTCTATCAGGCTTACTTCATAAAATGACTCTTAATCGGGGTTTCAAGTTCCATGGACGGTGTTCTAAGGACCATCTCACTCATCTTTGTTTTGCAGATGACCTTATGATCTTTTGTAAAGCGGATGCCTCATCGGTCTCTTTGATCAAGGATTGTCTCTGGCAGTTCTGTGGTTTATCAGGTTTAGTCCCTAATCCAGCTAAGAGTAATTTCTTCTCCTCTGGTATCTCTCCTACCCTTCAGGGCCAGCTGCGTCATGTTCTGGGTTTCCAAGAGGGGATTCTTCCAGTGTGGTACCTGGGAGTCCCTTTGATTTCTACTAAACTCCGGGCCTCATATTGTGCTTCTCTTGTTGATCGTATTGCTATGCGTGCAAAGAGTTGGAGTAGTAAGTTTCTTTTTTTGGATAAGGTAAGAAATAACCAAAAGAAAACTAAACAAGAGCAAAGGGGCATCCCCCAGGATCTAGAGAGGACAAGCCCTCCTAGAAGAAAGCCAAACGGCTACAATAGATCAACTAAAGATGTCATCGGGCAAGTGCCACGAAAGGTGAAGCCATTTATTGTCATAAGATGGAGTCACCTTACGTAAAGAACTAACACGATTCCGAACATCAAAAACAATATCATATAGAAGAACAGAAACTGGCCTAAGAGGCATATCATGAGTGCGAGCATTCCTCTCCCTCCATATATGGTAAACTGACGCTGCAAAGGACAGACGACATCAGCTCATTAAGTCTGTCTTTTTCTCAATTCAAGTTTATTGGTCTTCTTTATTTATTCTTCCTAAGTCTGTTGTTAGGAAGATGGAGACGACTCTCCGTTCTTTCCTTTGGAAGGGTAGTGCGCTCACCTCTTCAGGGGCGAGAGTGGCTTGGAGTAGAGTTTGTTTACCTCTAAATGAGGGGGTGGGGATTAAGAGATTGGATTCTTGGAATAGAGCGGCAATTGTTAAGCATGTTTGGTTTCTTTGTTCTAGCCAGGTTTCTTCTTGGTCGACTTGGGTTCAGTCTTACTTGTTGAGAGGGAGAAGTTTTTGGGAGGTGCCTTGTCCTACAGATTGCTCTTGGAGTTGGCGTAAGATCTTGGAGCTTCGTTCTTGGTCCTTGCAAAGGATGAGAGTTAGGATTGGGAATGGTGAGAAGACTTTATTGTGGTTTGATTATTGGCATCCTATAGGTCCAATTGTGGATACGTTGGGTGAGAGAGTGATTTATGACTCTGGCTTGGATATGATGGCTACAGTTGCTTCCATTATCTCTGATTCTTCTTGGCGGTGGCCCCCACCTAGATCTGCTGCCCTTGTTGATTTGGCTCGGTCCCTTATTTCGAATCCTTCTAGTATGAGGGAAGATGTCCTGGTTTGGGAGGACGATAGTAGAGGGAGATTTTTAGTGGATAGTGCTTGGAATGCCATGCGGACAATAGGTCCCGTGATGCGTTGGTCTCGAGTTGTTAGGTTCTGGAAGGCCATCCCATGCCATTCATTTTTGCTTTGTATGTCTATTCAGGGAGGCCTTTGTACTCAGGATAGTTTGAAGAGGTTTGGTATCTTTGCTTGTTCGCGTTGTATTCTCTATGGTTGTTCAAGTGAGGACATTGATCATCTTTTCTTCCAGTGCTACTTCTCTTCTAGGGTCTGGTCGGCTGTGCTGGCTATGTGTGGGTTAGATTGGAGTTACCGTGATTGGCCTCAGATTGTTGAGTGGATTTGTCGGTTTTCCGACACCTCTTTGTGCCATCTTCTTATTCGGCTGTCATTTGTTGAGCCAGTTTACCATATTTAGAGGGAGAGGAATGCATGTACCTATGATGGGCCTCTTCGGTCTGTTTCTGTTCTTCTTAGAGATATTATTTTTGATGTTCGGAATCGTGCTAGCTTAATACGGATGGTGAAACCATCTTATGACAATAAATGGCTTCACCTCTCCTGGCACTTGCCTTATGACATCTTCTTTTGATCTTATTTTGCTTGTAGCCATTCGGCTTTTCTTCTAGGAGGGCCTGTCCACTCTAGTTGCCTTGGGTATGCCTATTTGCTCTTGTAGAGTTTTCTTTTGGTTAATATACTTACTTTATCAAAAAAAAAAAAGGGAGATTTTGTTGGGTTTGGTGCTCAAAGCGCCAATTCCCCATTGTATTTCCTTGTAAATACTCTTGTAAACGTTTTATTATGAATAAAATAAGCAGATTCTATAATATAATATATCTCTTGATATGGTAAAGACGCAATTGACCTTAGAATGATTAGTCATGATGCAGTTGCAAAAGCGTCGCAATTGACATTGAGTTGTATCATGACATTGTCATTCTTAGACAATTGACAAAAGCGTCGCAAAACCATGGGCCCATGGTACACTTTAGAAGTGAGTTCTAAGTGTTCTTTTAGAGATTGCTAATAGAGACGTCGATAAAATTATCCCTATAGAGATTTGACGTTTACATCTTTATCTCTGTGATATATTCGGATACCTGTGACAGATGAATTAAACATATCCCATGACCCCAACTTGTATGATTCAGCGAGTTTATCTGTGGTCGTCATAATTTACGGGTGGGTAAATTATGGACACGAAATTGGATTTCATGACATATATGTCTGAATCTAGAGAGTCTCACTAATGAAATATACTCGTAGAGCACTAGGGCAACTTTTATGAATAATATTGATTATTTATAAGTCGTTTAAAGGTTAAAGGAAAAATACATGCAAATGGACCTAATGGTCATTTCTTATTATTGTGTATTTGTATTTAATGATAGATTTATTAAATACACATTAATTAAATGTCAAATTTGATATTTGACATATATCGTAAATATATATATGTTTTCGATTTTTAAAGTGAATATAATAATATATTTAAAATATTTGTATTTAAATAATTTTTAATATTTAATTGTTAAATATTAAAATTAATTAAAAATATAAATATCTTAAGTTTGATATTGTGGAGATGACTTAAGTTGATTATTTGACTTATTGAATTTCATTAAATGTGTAATGATCAAAATTGCAAGTTTTTTTTTTTGGATAAGGTAAGTATTATAACCAAAGAGAACTATACAAAGAGCAAAGGGGCATACCCCAGGCACTAGAGAGGACAGGCCCTCCTAGAAAAAGCCAAAAGGCTACAAAAGAATCAACAAAAGATGTCATCGGGTAGGTGCCACGAAAGGTGAAGCCATTTATTGTCATAAGATGGATTCACCTTTCGTAAGGAGCTAACACGATTCCGAACATCAAAAGCAATATCATAAAGAAGAGCAGAAACAGGCCGAAGAGGCATATCATGAGTGCGAGCATTCCTCTCCCTCCAAATATGGTAGACTGACGCTGCAAAGGACAGACGAACCAGAAGATGACATAAAGAGGCTCCGGAGAACTGACAAACCCACACAACAGTCTGACACCAATCTCGGCGACTCCAATCTAACCCACACATGGCCAGCACAGACGACCAGACCCTTGAAGAATAGAGGCACTGGAAGAAAAGATGATCAATGTCCTCACTCGAACAACCACAGAGAATACACCGCGAGCAAGCAGAGATGCCAAATCTCATCAGACTGTCCTGAGTACAAAGGCCACCCTGAATAGACATCCAAAGAAGAAAGGAATGACGGGGAATTGCCTTCCGGAACCAAACAACTCGAGACCAATGCAACTGGGGTCTCCTTGACCTCATAGCATTCCAGGCACTATCCACAGAGAATCTTCCGTTTGTATCCTCCTCCCAAACCAGCACATCCTCCCTCAAACTAGAAGGAGACGGAAGATGAGACTGAGCCAAATCAATAAGAGCAGCAGATCTAGATGGGGGCCATTGCCAAGCAGAATCGGAGATAATGGATGCAACTGTAGCCATTCTATCCAAGCCAGAATCATAAATCACTCTCTCGCCCAACGTGTCCACAATCGGGCCAACAGGATGCCAATAATCAAACCACAATAACGTCTTCTCACCATTCCCAATCCTCACTCTCATCCGCCGACGGGACCAAGAACGAAGCTCCAAGATCTTACGCCAACTCCAAGAGCAATCTGAAGGACAAGGGACCTCCCAAAAACTTCTCCCCCGCAACAAATAAGAGTGAACCCAACTCGACCATGAGGAAACCTGGCCAGAACAAAGAAACCAAATATGTTTAACAATAGCCGCTCTATTCCAAGAATCCAAACTCTTTATCCCCAGCCCCCCCTCCTGAAGAGGTAAACAAACTTTGCTCCAAGCCACTCTCGCCCCAGAAGAGGTAAGCGCACTACCCTTCCAAAGGAAAGAGCGTAGAATCGTCTCCACCTTCCTCACAACAGACTTAGGAAGAATAAATAAAGAAGACCAATAAACTTGAATGGAGAACAAAACTGACTTAATAAGCTGAAGCCGACCTGCATAAGAGAGAAACTTACTACTCCAACTCTTGGCACGCAGAATAATACGATCCACAAGAGAAGCACAATCAGAGGCCCTGAATCTAGTAGAGATCAACGGGACTCCCAGATACCTCACTGGAAGATTCCCAACTTGGAAACCCAAAATGTGACACAAGTGGCCTAGAAGGGTAGGAGAGATACCAGAAGAGAAGAATTGACTTTTAGCTGGGTTCGGGGTTAGACCTGATAAACCACTGAACTGCCCAAGGCATTCCTTGATCAAGAGACAGAGGATGCTTCAGCTTTACAGAAAATCATAAGGTCATCCGCAAAGCATAGATGAGTAAGACGGTCCTTAGAACACCGCCAGTGGAACTGGAAACCCGGATTAGTAGCCATATTACGAAGAAGACCTGACAACACTTCCATAGCCAAAACAAATAGATAAGGAGACATGGGATCACCTTGTCGTAATCCCCGACCCCCAGAGAAGAAAAACCATGCAGCTCACCATTAATAGAGACAGAGAATCTAGTAGTAGTCATACACTCCTGAATCCAACCCACCATACTCTCTGGAATACCAACTGTCCGCAGAACCTCAACCAGGAAATCCCAACGAACAGTGTCATAAGCTTTCATCAAGTCAATCTTAAGAGCACATCTCGGAGAACTGCCATTCCGGTGATAATTCCGAACCAATTCCTGACACAAAAGAATATTGTCGCTAATGCGCCTTCCCGTGACAAAAGCAGATTGATTATGACTGATTACTGAAGGGAGGATAATCTTGATTCTATTCGTAATCAGCTTAGCAATGCACTTGTAAATAGTATTACAACAAGAAATAGGCCTAAAATCCTTACCTGGGAAGGATTAGGAATCTTAGGAATAAGAGCAATGGATGTAGCATTAACCTGCCTCAAAAGACGCCCAGAAGAAAAGAATGAGTGAATAGCACATAGGACATCATTCCCCACAATATTCCAACACTGCTTAAAGAAGCCCGAATTAAACCCATCTGGACCTGGAGCTTTATTGTCCTTTAACCCGAACAAGACAGCCTTAATCTCCTCATCCAAAACCTCCTGAGAAAGAGCCACACTCTGCTTAGCAGTCACATGTCTAGTAATAGCAGAACGAATGACCGCCCTATCAAAATCCTGCTGACCATGCTGAGGACCAAAAAGGGTCTCAAAAAAAGAAACAATCTCATCTCTAACCAAGACATCTTCCTCCACATGGGTCCCATCCTCCTTATTAATAGAAGTAATCTTACTACGACCGTGAAAACTCTTCATAGCCGTAAAAAAGAATTTAGTATTCTGATCCCCAAGGTTAAGCCACTGGACTCGAGATTTCTGTCTATTGAAGCCTTCTTCAGCACGACTCAAAACACCATAACTTAACGAAAGACGAGCTTCTTCAGCTAGCAGAGCAGGGTCACTAGGGTGGTCCTGTAAAGCACACTGCACTCTGTCCAGATCATTCCTAATCTCCAAGACTCGCCACGAAATCTTAGAGAAATGCTCAACATTAAATTTTTTCAAAGCCAACTTAACATTCTTCAGCTTACAACATAAACGGAACATCGGAGTACCATGAACATCAATATCCCATGCCCTATCCACAACAGAGAGAAAATCAGGATGATCCACCCAAAACTGAAAGAACTTAAAGGGGATAATCCTCTTAGGGAGCTCTGCAAGCTTAACAACCATAGGAGAGTGATCAGAAATACGGGGAGGAAGAAAACGGGCAGAAGAGCCCGGGAAAAGACACTCCCAAGAAGAGTTAACAAGAACACGGTCTAACTTGCGCCAAATAGGAGACTGAATCTGCTTATTAAACCAAGTAAACTTACAACCAGAGAACTGAAGATCATCCAACCCAGCCTGACCCAAACAAAACCCAAATCATCTTTCCAAGCTGGCCAAGCCACAGAACCACCACAATGCTCAATCGGAGACCGGATGGCATTGAAATCACCCAAAACAAGCCACGGGGAATCTACCAAAGTAACTCACCACTAGTCCCGCCGCTTCTCGTAGTCACACTCCCCATAAACCACTGAAACTACACAATTCCACATCCCAGAAATATGAGTCACACGACAATGAATAACTTGAGCTGAGGACTGAATAATGCTAACAACAACGTCACTAGGGTTCCAACAGACCCAGATACGACCAAAAGGGCTAATATCAGGGTGGCAAAAAAACTTCCATGAAGGATTTATCACACGAGAGACATTCATAAAATTAACCTCCTTAACCTTGGTCTCAACTAAACCACACAAAAAGAGCTTCTCATCACTAAGAAACCTCCTAACTTCAGCATGTTTTAAAGGGTCATTGAGACCCCTAATATTCCAACAACCAAAAATCATTAAAACATATACAAAAAAGCCAAACCCACAAATCAGCGTCGACGACCCCCTTTAGGGGACTTCCACTTCTGACTCCTTTTACCACCAGAGCTCTTTCTAGATTTGTTACCATAAGCCAATTTCTTAGAATCCAGCGAGTCAATAGCCTTAATAGCCAAATTGTTAACCATAGGAATGGGCGAATCAAAAGCTACAGAAGGCGAGCCCTCATATAACTCAGAATTTGGGAGATCCTCACCAAAATATGAAGAATCAAGGGAACACTCTCCTTTCAAAATACCATCTGTCTCCACAGAAACTGTCTCAGAAGAAACCACAGTCGAGTCCAACTCATTAGTAAAACACACTCCCAAAACAAGATTTTTGTCAGTATTCAGAGGCAAAACTCCACCTAAAATTACATGGGTCAAAGAAGTACCCTTACCTTTCTTGTTTTTAGTGACCGGGATCCAGGCCCCCTCCTGATCCTTAGAAGAATCAACCGTAGAGTCCTTATCTGTAGACGAAATAGGCTTGTGAATAACGGGTGGAGAAGGTTTTTTAACCTCCTTACTAGGAGCCTTTTTAGGGCAAGAATTCACCGAGTGACCAAAAACTTCACAAGTTGAACATTTCACAGGAACCCATTCAAACTCAACCCTAATAGGGACCCTAGTGCCATTAGGGTATTGGAAGACAATCTCCTCAGCAAGGGAATTCTGGGCATCAATCTCAACACAAACACGAGCAAAACTGAGTCGTTTCCTGGACAGGGTAATATGGTCAGCATTGAGAGGTCTCCCAACTGCACTGGCTACACAACTAATCCCTTTCGCCGTCCATAAAGGAATAGGTAGGTCAAAAAGTCTGATCCAGACCGGGACCTTGAACAAATCCTCCTTAGTCAAAGATAAATTTGGATGCCAAAGTTTTAGAACCAAAGGTCTATTAGCCATATGCCAAGGGGCTCCATCCAACACCACACTAGCCTCTTGAAGGCTATTGAATCTAAACAAAAAGAAACCATTATCGGAGGTAAGAACTTCTAGCAAACCCATCCTTCCCCATAACTTGTGAGCAATAGAATTGACAGTTTGGAAGGGGAGACGTTTTCCCACAAAGTAACCTACTAAAGTATTCCTCCAGTACACACTTCCTTCTTCAATCACTTCAGCAGATGGGCACACGACAACCTTACCATCTATAATGTTAGGTTTGACATAATGTAAAGCAGTAGACAAATAAGTCGAATCGAGATGGTCAACTCCCAAAGAACCATTCAATGCAGAGGCATAACTCTTAGGACCACCAGAATAACCCCCACCTACTACTACAGGAGCCGCAGGCACAGCATCCTGACACACACCAAGGCATCACCAGTCACTCTTCTACCGGTCAATTGGGCAGCATTCTGCCCCACAACACCATCATTCACAATAACAGAATCCATCAAGGCACTACAAGCAGAACCAATCAGACTCGCTTCACCCAACCTGCCAGACTCACCAATCTTCAATCCATTCTTCACATCCACTGCATCAGAGTCCAAACTGCCCGCAGACCCCCCTGCAACACCAAATCCAGACTCACAGACAACACTATCAGACCCAGGGATTACGCCAAATCCAGAAACATATAAATTCAGGCCACCAGCAGCTCCTCCAACAACGCCAAGAACAGAACCAGATCCAACAGTACCCTCATCAACCTCAAGACCAGAACCACTAACTGACATAGGTTGAATACCAATACCAGTCTGACTACTACCCAAACAACCAGCAAGACCACTTGCACCTACTAGACTCGGCTCACAAATAGCGACACATTCAACCCCAGGACCCGAAACCAAACTCTCCTCAATCAAGCAATTCACATCACCTTCGACCACACAGCCCAAGGAAGTACCCATAGCGCCAATTCCAGAGCTATCATCATCACTGACGGCCGCAGAGGAAACACCAAATTCATGCTGAAGAGAAACCACACTGCACATAGGACCACCAACTGAATTGGTCACTAACGTCGGCGCCAAGACGGAAACAGAACCAAGCTTCAAAGGAGGCGAGGCAGAGGCGGCCGCCGAGACAGCCCTAACAGCATTACGGCCAACTCTAGGGAGGCGCGGCCCCACAAAAGGAACACCAGACGGAGGCATGGGAAAAGACTAGAGGGTAGGGGAAGAGCAACAGCAGGGGAAGCAAAGGGGAAGATACGAGGGGGGGTAGACGGAAAAGGAGGATCAAAATCGATCTGAGAGTAGATCTGAGAAAAAAGGAGAAAGAAGGGCTAGGCGAGAAGAAACCAGGTGAAGCAAAGTCGATCTGAGAGTAGATCTGAGAAGAAGGGAGTACGAAGGCTAAGGCGAGAAGAAAAGATATCCGGTCTGAGAAAACAAAGGGAAAACCTAAAAGTAGATCTGAGAAGGCAACTGAAAAGGAAAAAAGACAAGCCGTGGAGAAGTAAAAAAGAAACTAAGAGTTAACAAATTGGTAGAAGACCAGAGAGATTAAGGTTCACGACGAAGACGAGAATCGCCGAGAGGGGAGGAAAAAAAGAGAGCATTTTGGTGGCAGTTTAACATTTCAGGCCAGACTGTAGGACACAGAAACTGGGCGACGCATGTTATCCCGGGCTCGCGGCCCGGTTGGGAGTACGGAGTAGCCCGCGGGGGACTAAACCGGAGAATAAATGAGTCGCCACCCGGTGTGAACCGGGAAATGATTTAAGGCCGCACTCACCCCTGGCAAGGGAAGACCTCAAACCGTTGGGTTCGGAATGGTCATTTACTTATGTCAATTGTAATGAATGTATTTGTGCAATATTAACCAAGTCTACTCAACATACATATTGGCCAAAAGTAACCTAAATTCCTATAGGACCTTAAATCTAAGCTTGCATGCTTCGAAAGTAAAATCTCATAACATAAAATAAACATGTGGCCAAGAAATTCAGCCATTATCAATGTAGGACCTCGCATGCCCGGTTGGACGTATTCCACGTCAACCGAGTACGCCGTGTCCGGAACAACAAAATAAAATATAACAAAGGGTGCCCTCAGGTCTTACCTTTTTAGTCGCTTTCCTGGAGTGCGTTTCACGGTGCCGGAAGGGTTATCATTCCACTGTTTTCACTGATCCACTGTTTCTGCTATTTTTGCTGTTTTGTTCGGGTTCACCGTTTCCGCTGTTTTGTCTGTTTTCGACGGGTCCACTGTTTTTACTGTTTTCTCTGTTTTCACTCGCAGTTTTCGTTTACCATTTTCTCTGTTTTTCAACTCAAATTTTCATTCTCTCTCTTGGATTATTTGGCCGTTGTTTTTTGGATGATTTTTCACGTATGCATGGAGGCTCAATTGTGGGTTATTATGGGTTCGGTTTCAGGGCAGTTTGGAGAGGTTGTTTCACGTGTGCATGGCACATGCATGGGGGCAGTTTGTGGCTTAATGCGTGCGTGAATAATTTGAGAGGGCAAGATGCAGTTCACGTGGTCATGTGGGGGGCTGCTGGAAGGTTTTTTCATGGAGTGTCTCGGCTGTTTGTAGGTCAGTGAGGGAGAGGGCTGTGTGCGTGGAGGCTTGGTTCATGGAGAGTGCAAGTGGTTGGCAGCCAACCTCTGCAGTAACAGGCTTAGCACCTGAGGATCCTCCGAAAACCCTCATGTTCAGACTATAGAACTTCCGATTTTCAGCTTCCTATTCCTCAATATCCATTACAGTTTCTCTCAGCTGGCGGAAATCTGCAATCATCGAAGTCATTCTCCTTAGTTTGCTATAGATTGAGGGTTTAGTTCCTTTAATGATCATTTTTATCTGATCCTTCTCAGAAGGCATGGTCTGCATCTTTAAGAGCTGGCTTCTCCAATGGTCAACGTACTCCTTAAAGCTCTCTCCAGGCTTTTTCTTAGTATTCTCCAAGTCGCGGAGCGACAAGTCGATCTCTAAGTCGGTCACGTACTGCTTTAGGAAGGCTTCAGCCAACTCCCTCCAATCTTCTTTAACCTTCTTCTCAAGGCTATGATACCAAACCACAGGTGCCCCTTCGAGTGACATCCCGAACATTTTCTGGAATAGGCCATCACAAGTCCTCACCATACAGACCGCAGGCTAATGGGGCAGTTGAAGCAGCCAACAAGACGATTAAGACAATATTGGCCAAGGTGACAGAAAACTGCAGGGATTGGGCAGACAAACTACCGTATGCTTTGTGGGGATATAGAACTTCTGTGAGAACAGCAACAAGAGCCACGCCTTATTCCTTGGTCTATGGGATGGAGGCAGTGTTGCCGGTGGAAGTTGAGATTCAGTCCATGCGGGTTTTAGCCGAAGCAGAATTACCTGAGTCAGAATGGGCCGCACAGAGGTTTGAATAGTTAGCATTGGTGGATGAGAAGAGGATGAAGTCCTTGCATCATATGCAGATTTATCAGAAGAGGTTGGCTCGAGCATTTAATAAGAAGGTGCGTCCTACCAAGATCAAGAAAGATGATTTGGTGCTTAAGCAGTCAAGGCCGTCGACAACCGACCCTCGAGGAAAGTTCAGACCGAATTGGGAAGGACCATACATCGTTCAGAAGATAATGGGAAATGGAGCAGTGAGACTGTCCGACTTGGAAGGGAACGAGTTCACAGAGCCGATCAATGTTGACAGGTTGAAGCTGTATTTTGTCTGAGGAACAGAAGACTTGATAGTCACCCGCAGAAGACCTAACCCAACGGGATAAAGAGAACTCATGCATGCATGCACACATATAACCCATTATTGCATTCCTTTTTGCGTGTTTTGTGTTTTTGTTTTATATTCACAGGTTTCGAAGAAGAAAAGAGAAAGTGGCAAAGATAAGCCAATCAGAAACAACGAAAGCACTATATTGAATTTTGGTAGAAATCCTAGGGCTGAGGTCCACATCGGTGTTAAGATTCAGACGGTGATCTGAGGGTTGAGGCCCATTTTGAGTTTGAGTTTCGGGTATGGGTCCGGGGGCGAAGCCCACATGGTCAGCAGTAAAGAGGAAGAATTCCTTAGAGTGAGTGAGTGAGTGAGTGAAAAAAAAAATGAGTGAGAGAAGTCTTTGGTAATTAGACATATGTCCGGTGATGACATTGAATGTTGTAAGGGAAACCCAAGAAACGATAAGTGCGAGACACGCTCTCTTCCGGTATTCTGAATAGATTGATCTCATATTAGACTCAAAATCACTTGATTGTGGGATCCTAGCAGTAGAAGCCTGAGTGGTTAGCGAGGTGACTAGTTGACGAGATGATCTATCGGTGAATGACCGTTTGCCTGAATGTCCACACTTGTTTACTGATGATATGATATATGATATGGTTGAAAAAAAAAAAAGTCTCTGAAAAAGAAAAGAAGAAAATGGACCACCTATAACCGATAAGCGTGAAGCTACCCATGGGCGAGTATTAGGACCACCATGAGGAGAAATGCTACCTTAAAGGGTAGGTGTGTCAGAAAAGAAAAAAGAAAAAAAAATAATAAAATGAAAAGGAAGAGACAAAAGAAAAAAAGGAGGAAAACCATATCATATTGAGTATGCTGAAGTAATCACAGAATGTGATTTAGACATCCAGGTTGGTTAGACCCACTGGTTCAATTCTCTGAAACAAAATCATTGAGTTGGCCTACCTAAGGAACAAGTTGCGAAAGAGCCTTGGCACACACACACATGGAGTCTAGCTCATATCACCTATTCAGACGATTGGGTTTGAGTATGTCTAGTACTTTGAAGGTTCTTCAGTTTCGACGTGAAAGCATCCGTTGAGGACAAGATATGTCTATCTATCAAAGATTATCTCGTGAGAGGTGTTACATTGTGTTAAGTAGAATATCATGTCAGCTTAGGGGCGAAGCCCCATATCGGCTTGGGGGCGAAGCCCCGCATCAGTATCAGTTCAAAGGCGAGGCCTGTCTCAACCTAGGGGCGAGGCCCACATCGATTCGGTATCAATATCCGCCGGGTACGACATTCAGAGGGGCGAGGCCAACAGCAGTTCAGATCAGTATCTGCCGGATATGGCACTTTGGGGGCGAGGCCCACATCAATTCAGTATCAGTTTCTGCCGGGTATGGCATTCTGGGGGCGAGGCCCACATCAGTTCAGTATCAGTTTCTGCCGGGTATGGCATTCTGGGGGCGAGGCCCACATAGTTCAGATCAGTTTTGCCAGGTACGGCACTCCGGGTATGGAGATATCAGATCAGTTTTACCAGGTACGACACTCCGGGTATGGAGATATCACACGGTGACACCCTAGGTATGAGGTTAGCATTCAGACATTTATGGCTCTCTAGGTACGGAGACGTCACTGCGACACCCTAGGTACGGGGTTAGCATTCAGACATTTGTGGCTCTCTAGGTACGGAGACGTCACCGCGACACCCTAGGCACGGGGTTAGCATTCAGACATTTGTGGCTCTCTAGGTACGGAGACGTCACTGCGACACCCTAGGTACGGGGTTAGCATTCAGACTTTTGTGGCTCTCTAGGTACGGAGACGTCACCGCGACACCCTAGGTACGGGGTTTAGGACGTCAGGTACGACATTCAGACTTTGCGGCACTCTAGGTACGGAGACGCAACCGCGACACCCTAGGTACGGGGTTAGCACGCCAGGTACGGCACAACAACAAAAACAACAACATTGCGACACTCTAGGTATGGAGACGCAACCGCGACACCCTAGGTATGGGGTTTAGCACCATCAAACCAACCCAGCAGGCAGACCAGGTGACAGCTGGCGAGCCAGGTAAGTAAAAATGCATTGCACTAACTTTGATAGGATTGTCACTGGCACACACTGAACAAATCCCATCAAAGTGGGGGCGACTGTAGGCATTGTATTTTTGCATACCGAACCCGATGAGGAGTCTTATAAGGAGGCACCGCCTTTTAGTCGTGGAGGTCGGAGAAAGCGGTCGAAGGAAAGGTGAAGTCAAGAGATAATACATTTCGGAATTAATTCGCTAAGTTCGCCCAGAGCTCGCTTGCTGAATGTTCGTTTCAAAGCGTATCTATAACCCGAAAATCACCGCAAACCCTTCCAAGCCCACCTAAACACCTAAGCCCACACCCAAAGCCCATGGACCCAATCAAAACATACACCAAACCCACCTAAACCAAAGCCCACACCTATTACACACAAATCCCCCACTTTCCTAACAAAATCAAACAAGCCCAAACACAACAAGACAAAACATCCTCCACCAATTCAACAAAGCAATCACTCACCGAAAGCACCTCAATTTCCTCCTTCATTCACGATGAGTGGCACCAATTCATGCATGACAAGGATTCTCACGCCCAAACTCCCCTCCATAATTCCCTAACCCTACAAATGCCAATCACTCTAACCACTCCATAATTCCCTAACCCTACAAATGCAAATCACTCCAACCACTCCATAATGCCCTAACCCTACAAATGCCACCAACTTTGCCTATAAAAAGAACCCAAAATCCTTCCCCTAGGAGAGAGAGAGATATCAAGCAAAATACCAAGCAGATACTAATTATACACTCAACATTTTGGAGAGCATTTGGAGATCACTGCAGCCCCCTCTCAAGCGCCCTTCACTGTCTCATTCAACCCCTCAAATCAGCTCAAAAACTGCCAGTGATTCACGCCTATTAGCCTCACAAAACAGCCCCAAAATCTGCCCAAATAAGCACCTCTTCACAACCCTTCATCTTCACACCTATTCTGCCCCTGAAGTGCGCCCATTGCAGCCCCCATCAAACACATCAATTAACCTTCATTTTGCCTACAACTCACCCCCCAAACTGACTCCATTCCAGCCCCAAAGTGACGCCCAAACCAGCAGCAAAACAGCCCACAAGTGACGCCACTGCAGCCCCCCAAAACAGTCCCCTTTTACACCTCCAAGTAAGTCTCCATTTAGCCCCTGGAATTTACACCCAAC
This sequence comes from Zanthoxylum bungeanum, assembly GCA_019454045.1. Lineage (NCBI taxonomy): Eukaryota > Viridiplantae > Streptophyta > Magnoliopsida > Sapindales > Rutaceae > Zanthoxylum > Zanthoxylum bungeanum. The sequence goes on from SKCR01042123.1 coordinate 230,923, forward strand.
TCACCCAAATTTTAGCCCCAAACCAGTGCATAAACTTCCCTAAACACCCTCCAAAATTCGCCCAAAAACAACAGCTCAAAAGCACTCAAAACAGTCCCCAAATTCATCAAAACAGTGAGCAAAAACTGCACTTGAAAGTCTATAAGCAAACTGAGCAAACGGCAGTCTAACGCCTCTCAAAAATCACCAAAATCGACCTTAATTCACTGCCAACCAGTGAGCCATGGAGGTCGCAGAAAGCGGTCGAAGGAAAATTGCAAGTTGATAAAGTAAGCTTTATTGAAACAAAAAAAAAATATCTAGATATTTTACATATACACTCAAATTCAGCCAAGGCTATTTGGAGTGAGTATATATTGTTTTTTTTCATTTTATTAGGTTAAGGTTAACAAGTTACCAAAAAAAAAAAAAAGGTTGAGAGCAAAGTTGAAGATACAAAGGAAAGAGCTTGAAAATACCTTGATTTTGTAAGTTTTTTCTTAAACTTTTCAACTAATAAAATGTTTCTATCATGCTTAGCTTCAACATGTGTTGCTAGGATGTTGTCTCTACACTTTTTGTTTGTGTTTTAAATGGTTATGAACTTGTTTGAAAGATGAAAGCATGTATAGTTTCTAAGTGAGTTTGAAATGGTTTCATAAGCTCTCTTTTGATTATTTGATAATCAAGTTGCCATTCTAGAGTTTGTAAGTCACTCATTGATGACCTAGAATTGTTCTTGAGTTATTTCATGATGGTGAGACTTGTTTGGTGTTGTTAAGTTTGAATTAAAGTATTGGATTTAATTTATTTGGTATATTTTGTCAATTTGAAGAAATTGAAAATTTAGGGTTCTTAACCCATTCCAAATTTGAGGCTTTTCATTTATATGATGTATTATGGCGTGTATATGATGCATATTAATTTTTGGGTTGATTGGATTTGATCTTGACATGTTTTGAACGAAAATGGACCAAATTGCAAAAACTGAAAAATTGTGGGGTTGTTCGGCAATTTGGAATTTTTTGGGGATTTTGTTGCAATCTGATTTTGATGTGTTGGACATGTTCGAAATCATTTAGAATTGATTTAGAATCATCCAAAATTATATTTGACAATTTAAGGACTAAAATGAGGATCAATTTGCAAACTTTTGGGCCAATTCGGCTATTACCAAGAAATTTGGTTTCTTGTGTAAAATTTCAGTTTTTAAGTATTGGGTAATTGAATAAATAAGTTTATTTAATTGATCCAAGAAAAATTATTAAAATCGGAAATTTTGATTTTATGCGTTTCCGCTACGTTACCGGATTTTCGCCATTAAACCCCTACAAAATGGTATCAGAGCAAGTCTGATTCTGGACACTCTGATATGATTATGCCCTTTAAATTCAATGTTTAATTTAATCCTTACTTTATGCATGCATGTGTTTCTTTAATTTGATTAAATAAAGTAAAAGTATCTTTTGCGGAAAATCCTTAATTAATAAGGTTTTATGTTAATTATGTATTTGATGCATGTTAGATGATTCGTCTTGTCAATACGATTTATGGATATCTTTTCTATGACTACATCCGAGAACGTGCCAAAGCTGTGAGTGTGTAGCTGATAGAAATTTATTTATGCCGGATGTATATCTGATACTAGATAATTCAAGCGAAAGCCGAATCCTGAACGTGCCAAAGCTGTCAAGGTTACGCAAGTAGCTTGAGTTTATCATTGACGAGTTTAACCTTGGTACGCCTCATTATGAACGTGTCAAAGCCGTCACAACGAGAAACGACCAGGATCGAAAACCCAGGAGTCACTATTGAGTGATTGACAATGAGTTGTCTACCTGATGAATATACGTAGGCGAGATCGTGCCAAAGCTGTGAGCTGAAATATATTCATGGGATCCACCTTTCACTATTTGTATTTAATTTAATTATTAAATCTTTGTATTCTGTTTGGGGATTACAGTATTGCATGATTTAGAGGGAGGGACATTTTTAGATTAAAAATCCATGATCTAGTTAATGCTTTCGATATTATATGAAACTGCTTAATTTATGCTAACCATTTTTCATAATCTATATGATAGATTTGCGATGGCTGCACAATCGACTAATCCGTTTGCGCGTATGTTGGATACAAACAAACTTAAAGGCGTTGAGAGCTTTGCCGATTGGGATTTGAATTTAAGGATTGTCCTTGAATCCGAAAAGTTGGGATATATACTCGAGGGTCCGCTGCCCCTTGCTGTGTCTGAGGACGCAACACCGGAGAAACTACAAGTTTTACAATCTTGGAAAGATGATGATTTAAAAGTTAAATCATACATCTTAAGTTCACTAGCATCGGAAAACAAGAGGTAATACTATGGCATGCCAGATGCATATAGTATGATGATACGATTGAGAGAATCGTATATGAACCAAGAACAAATTGTTGTTCATAAGTTGCGATGGAAGTGTTCAATGCGCAACAGAGGGGCAAGCTGTGAGTGACAAGAACTCACTTGGGTTGGAAACCAAGCAAACCCCCAAGCATCTTTCTCAAAACCCCAAGAACTTTGAATACTGATTTTGTAGGAACAAAACCCAACCAAGATCAGCCCCTAACCACCATGAAACTCACGTCCATGATAACCACAAGCATGAAATCAGATTGTATTTTGCTAGCAATGGAGACGCCACTAAGTTGCCAAGCTTAGATAAGTCAATTTGAACTTGAAAAGGGGAATCCCTCCCTTAACAAGGTTTTGGCCATAGCCATGGAAAGCTCAAGCTTTTTTTCTTTCAAAATTCTGTATATTACGTTGGTTGTGCAAAAATACAAAGAAGAGTCATATAATAAGGGTTACAAAAGAGTAAAAAGGCTAAAATGACCCTAGAGCTAAAATTACCAAAAGCCCTAAGTCAAGCACCTCAACCACGACCATTAAGGTCCTTTTGCACCTAAATAAACTTAAAACAAAGATTAGAAGCTAATCTCACTTAAGCTAATTAAGGTGCTTACATGCTACAGTAAATTGACGTGCTTCCGGCTAAGTAGAGATCTAAGCATAATTAAGCCTAATGGCATAGTCAACCATGCTAATTACATCATAAATAAAGTCAAAATGTCGAGGACAAATGACAAAAATGCCCCCATTTGGCCGAATTCAACATAGTCCCAAAATGGGTGTGAAATCGGGTCAAAAGGGTGCTGGTGCTGAAGCTGCTCTGCTATGCTTCAGTCTGAGCTGATCTAGGTCAAATGAAATAGCTTGGGGACCTCTCTGGTTATGCCCATATGTGTCTCTGGTGTGCACTTGACTTGGTTGATGCAACTGGTCACATAGCTCTGAGCGAGTCCCGCAAAGGCCTCTCTGATCTTCTTTGCTCTTTGGCGTGTGATTGGACCTGTTGGCAACTGCATGGGTTCCTCCAAGTTATTAGCTGCATCTTGTAATGTCTCTGGTGTGGTTGGAATCATGTCATTCCCTCCTTGTTGAAAAGGATTCGACCTCGAATCTAAACCTGCATCAAAATGAGTTAAGTCAGAAACATTAAAAGTAGCAGATACGTTGTACTTACCTGCAAATCCAACTTATATGCATTGTCATTGATCCTTTCCAAGACTTGAAAAGGTCCATCTCCTCTCGATTGTAGCTTGGATCTTTTCCTCTTGCATATAAAGCCACACCCAATTGCCGGGGTCAAACACAATGCGTTGGAAACCTATTATTCTCACCAACTCTGCCTTTCCTTATCATTCATACTCCCAAGCTTAATAAGAATCAAAGATAATAAATCCATAGGAGTTAAAGAATTAGAATCATAATCAATCTCATAAGGCAAGTAAAAACTAGAAGGATGAATGCATCTATAATATGCAAACTCTGGCCCCGCTATTGCATCTGTGATCTTCTTAGCTCTTTGGCGTGTGATTGGGCCTGTTGGCAATTGCAAAGGCTCTAATGTTCCTTGGGTGACTGCATTCATGTCAAATGTTGTCCCTTGGATCATGTCATTCTCCCTCTCTTGAAATGGATTCGTCATCGAATCCGAACCCGGATCATAGATAGTTATGATAAAATCAATTGGATGATGATATTGAAATATAAAAGAATCATACTTGACCACTTGTACCTGCGATGAAAAAGCATAAACAATAGAGAAAATGTTATGGAAAAACTTCACTACCACATCTACTTTCTTTTCACCAGCTCTCACAACTTCATCATCACTCATGGCAACTATCTCAACTATACTTGCAAAGACCTCCTCACACACCTGCTCAGCTTCACTATGTTTTTCAACCTCAAAGCACACTACCTCACAAGTGTTTACTCCCTCAATGCTCACGGTCTCACAAGCATTTTCACTCACCGTGTCACTTATAACACAATTCACAACATTCAAGGCCTCACAAGTGTTTTCATTCGCTATGCACTCAACATCACAAGTGCTTCTCACTTCATTACACACAACTTTAATAGTTTTTGGTTGTTGAGTACTCTCTTCATTCACTGCATATTTAGTTACCTTCCAAGTCTTTTTCCATTTCTCATAAGATCTTCTATAATCACTCATAATATCTTGGATATCACTTTTGAAAGTATCCAAAACCTTGATCTTATCATCAATAGTTAAACTTGGACCTGTCATCTCAACACTAAACAAACAGATCAGAAATAATAAAAAGCAAAACAAATATGTAAATCCTCACAATCTCACGTGTTTACACTCGAATGATATCACTCCACTCGTGTTTGCACTCTATTGGCTTTACCCGATATTGTGCTCACAATCACCGCCTTTTACCACTATTGAGTTCTTCCTCATTTGGTATATCCTCTTGCTCGCGGTGTATCCTTTGTGGTTGTTCGAGTGAGGACATCGATCATCTTTTATTTCAGTGCCTCTTTTCATTGAGGGTTTGGTCGTCTGTGTTAGCCATGTGTGGTTTAGACTGGAGCTGTCGAGATTGGCGCCAAACTGTTGAGTGGCTTTGTCAGTTCTCTGGTGCCTCTTTATATCATCTTCTGGTTCGTCTGTCCTTTGCAGCGTCAGTTTACCATATATGGAGGGAGAGGAATGCTCGCACTCTTGATATGCCTCTTAGGCCAGTTTCTGTTCTTCTATATGATATTGTTTTGATGTTCGGAATCGTGTTAGTTCTTTACGTAAGGTGACTCCATCTTATGACAATAAATGGCTTCACCTTTCGTGGCACTTGCCCGATGACATCTTTAGTTGATCTATTGTAGCCGTTTGGCTTTCTTCTAGGAGGGCTTGTCCTCTCTAGATCCTGGGGGATGCCCCTTTGCTCTTGTTGTTTTCTTTTGGTTATAATACTTACCTTATCCAAAAAAAACTAAGATGTAGTCCACAAGCTAGCAGAAACACAATGTATATATAGAGCAGGTGGAATAAAGCAAATAAGATAAGTAATCACGGAGACTCAATCGAAAGAAACTTATAGCTAGAGTGCTCAGAATAAAAAAGAATGACGAGTTAGCTAAATGCAATAAATAAGCAAGCAAGCAATCAACGTGTCACTGAAGCAATCTTGTGGTCACTCGCTATAGTGTTTGAGCTCACCTTTCTTTTCTTCTCACACACACTCATAAGTGTTACACTCCAATGAAACACAATGAAGCACAAAGGATTTCAATTCGGCAATAACACAAATATAGTCTTTCAAGCTCAAACCAATACAAACCAAATCAAATCAATGTAACTCATGTAAAGCAATCCGATCAACTTGCAAATGGTCTAATCAAGCTAAGCACAATGCGACCAATTCTCTTCTTCTTTTTTTTCACTTTTTTTTTCAAAACAAGTAGGTGACTCAGCTGCTTACGTAAGTAGCTTACAAGTAGGTCAAGTAAGCATGTCAATTCGGCAATGGTAAGTTACAAACCAACTAAACACTTTTTCCAACTAACTTGGTGATGCAGCAGCTTGCCTCTTCAAGCACCTCTCAAATGCAATGATGGCTACTCAAGTTTCCATGTCAAGCTCATGAGTGCTTCCATTTTCAATGTCATGCTAATGATTTCAACACAAATCCAATGTCAAGCTAATGATAGCTCACACAAATCAGCAAGCACACTTGTTAATTCATGCTTCAACATAAGCACATCAAGCATCTTACTCACGGCAATATGTATAACAAAGCAACCAGACTTGTCTCACAAAGTTAACAACACACAAGCTTAAGTAAACTTCAGAAGTAAGTCACGGCCTCATCAATCCATAAGCATTTCATTTTGTTTCAACACTCATTCACTCAAATGCCTCACCAAATCACTCATACACACTTGTTTTCCACACACTTCACAAGATTGCAACAACTTCACAAGATTGCAAACAAGCTAGTTCAAGCAAATGCTAGGAGTAATGAAGTGCAATCTGATTTTCTCAAAGTAGATATGAACAATACCTATTGAAAACAAGCTAAGTGACATGTATATGGCAAGAACAAAGCAAGGGTGGTGATGGTACTTCCTTGGCCGAATCTGACCTGATGCTTTTCTTTTTTTTTTTTTTTTTTTTTTTTTTTTTTTTGATTTTTGAAACTAATAACTTAATAACAATGTTAAACATGTCCTAGTAACTTACAATTAACACTAAACACTTGATTCAAGCAAATAACACAAAAGCCCCAATTTTGACCTAAGTAGCCAAAGCTTAACTCAAAGAAATACTCATGATCAATCAAAAAACACTCAAGGCAGAATGTTATTCATGATATTTTGATCACAAATCAACAAGAATCAGCAAGAAACAACAAGATCCAACAATTCATGAAATATTCATGGAAGTAAAACCTTGATGCCGAAATAAATCAACAAAGAACAAAGAGAATAAAAGATTAAACAACACAAAGGATAGGAAATCAGACCTTAGAACCCTAAGCTCATGATACCAAATGACAAGAACTCACTTGGGTTGGAAACCAAGCAAACCCCCAAGCATCTTTCTCAAAACCCCAAGAACTTTGAATACTGATTTTGTAGGAAGAAAACCCAACCAAGATCAGCCCCTAACCACCATGAAACTCACGTCCATGATAACCACAAGCATGAAATCAGATTGTATTTTGCTAGCAATGGAGACGCCACTAAGTTGCCAAGCTTAGATAAGTCAATTTGAACTTGAAAAGGGGAATCCCTCCCTCAACAAGGTTTTGGCCATAGCCATGGAAAGCTCAAGCTTTTTTTTCTTTCAAAATTCTGTATATTACGTTGGTTGTGCAAAAATACAAGAAGAGTCATATAATAAGGGTTACAAAAGAGTAAAAAGGCTAAAATGACCCTAGAGCTAAAATTACCAAAAGCCCTAAGTCAAGCACCTCAACCACGACCATTAAGGTCCTTTTGCACCTAAATAAAGTTAAAACAAATATTAGAAGCTAATCTCACTTAAGCTAATTAAGGTGCTTACATGCTATAGTAAATTGACGTGCTTCCGACTAAGTAGAGATCTAAGCATAATTAAGCCTAATGGCATAGTAAACCATGCTAATTACATCATAAATAAAGTCAAAATGTCGAGGAAAAATGACAAAAATGCCCCCATTTGGCCGAATTCAACATAGTCCCAAAATGGGTGAAATCGGGTCAAAAGGGTGCTGGTGCTGAAACTGCTCTGCTATGCTTCAGTCTGAGCTGATCTAGGTCAAATGAAATAGCTTGGGGACCTCTCTGGTATGCCCATATGTGTCTCGGTGTGCACTTGACTTGGTTGCTGCAACAGGTCACATAGCTCTGAGCGAGTCCCGCAAAGGCCTCTCTGATATTCTTTGCTCTTTGGCGTGTGATTGGACCTGTTGGCAACTGCATGGGTTCCTCCAAGTTATTAGCTGCATCCTGTAATGTCTCTGGTGTGGTTGGAATCATGTCATTCCCTCCTTGTTGAAAAGGATTCGACCTCGAATCTAAACCTGCATCAAAATGAGTTAAGTCAGAAACATTAAAAGTAGCAGATACGTTGTACTTACCTGGCAAATCCAACTTATATGCATTGTCATTGATCCTTTCCAAGACTTGAAAAGGTCCATCTCCTCTCGATTGTAGCTTGGATCTTTTCCTCTTGCATATAAAGCCACACCCAATTGCCGTGGTCAAACACAATGCGTTGGAAACCTATTATTCTCACCAACTCTGCCTTTCCTTTATCATTCATACTCCCAAGCTTAATAAAATCAAAGATAATAAATCCATAGGAGTTAAGAATTAGAATCATAATCATTCTCATAAGGCAAGTAAAAACTAGAAGGATGAATGCATCTATAATATGCAAACTCTGCCCCCGCTATTGCATCTGTGATCTTCTTAGCTCTTTGGCGTGTGATTGGGCCTGTTGGCAATTGCAAAGGCTCTAATGTTCCTTGGGTGACTGTATTCATGTCAAATGTTGTCCCTTGGATCATGTCAGTGAGCTTGCATGTTCTTCACTTGATCGATTTGATCGAACAACTTAGGCAACATAATCTCCATCTGAATGATATTCTCGGTAGGAATGTCATTCTAGGTTCGCTCCTGGTTTCTTATCGCCAATTCGTGATGTATTTCAACATGAATGGGATTATCTGTTCCTACCATGAACTGCATATGATGTTGATCACGGTGGAAGAGGACCTAAGGAAGGGAGTACCGACTCACCCTCTGAAACCTACTTCACTCTCTGCTTCTTCCCAGGCTCGGCCAAAAGGAAAGAAGACGAAAGCGAATAAGAAGAAAGGTTTCGGCCCTCCACCGCAAGGAAAAATAGAAAAGCCCAAGAGGGCTTCTGAAGACAAATGCCATCACTACAGCAAGGTCGGGCACTAGAAAAGGAACTGTCCTGACTACATTGCCCAGATAAGGAATGAGAGAGCATCTACATCGGGTACATTTAGTTTTCTAGTTATTGATATCTCACTAGCTTGTGAAGTTGTTACATCCAGCTGGATTTTGGATTCTGCTTATCCTGTTCACATTTGCAATTCGTTGCAGGTGCTGAAGGAAAGTAAGAAACTAAAGCCTGGAGAGATGCAGTTGCGCTTTGGGAGTGGAGACTCTCTAGATACAGTTGCAGTGGAAGTATGCGAGATCCATTTGCCGAATGGGAGCCTTTTGTTGTATGATTCTACGTTGTACAAGGATGTGTAGCAAATATGATATCTCTTTTTGTATTAAATAGAAGGTTATCATGTTAATATTAAGAACTGTTCTTTGTATTTATATGATAAACGTAATATTCAGATCCTTTATTGTCCAAATGAGCATGGTCATTACACATTGCATACTTCTAGAGATATTTTGAATACTGGGATTAATAAACATAGTTTACCTGTAGTTAATAATACTAAACTTTGGCATATGAGGCTAGGTCATATATGCGTTAAACACCTTATCTAATTGGTTAGTAATGGTTTGATACTAGATCTCACCATTGAACCTTATCCAACTTGTGAATCATGTATTCAGGGTAAGATGACCAAAGCCTCATTTTCTGGTGTTGGACACCGCGCCACTAACTTACTGGAACTCGTACATTATGATGTATGTGGTCCACTAAGTCAGACAGCTCACAGTGGTTATTCGTACTTCGTTACCTTTACCGATGATCTGTCACAGTATGGTTATGTCCATCTGATGAGACATAAATCGAAAACCTTTGAAAAGTTCAAAGATTTCCGTAATGAAGTAGAAAAACAAACTGGTCAATATATTAAATGTCCTCTTGTAAACCCATTTAAATATATTTGCCGCCTCGATCAGATCGAAGACATTTAAATATTGACCAGTTTATTTTTCTACTTCATTACGAAATCTTTGAACTTTTCAAAGGTTTTGGATTTATGTCTCATCAGATGGACATAACCATACCGTGACAGATCATCGGTAAAGGTAAATAAGTACGAATAACCACTGTGAACTGTCTGACTTAGTGGACCACATACATCAGAATGTACGAGTTCCAGTAAGTTAGTGGCGCGGTGTCCAACACCAGAAAATGGGGCTTTGGTCATCTTACCCTGAATACATGATTCCCAAGTTGGATAGGGTTCAATTGACATGAGTCCAACCACACCAGAGACATTACAGGATGCAGCTAACAACTTGAAGGAACCCATGCAGTTGCCAACAGGTCCTATCACACGCCAAAGAGCAAGGAAGATCAGATAGGCCTTTGCGGGACTAGCTCAGAGCTATGTGACCAGTTGCAGCAACCAAGTCAAGTGCACACCAGAGACACATATGGGCATAACCAGAGAGGTCCCCAAGCTATTTCATTTGACCCAGATCAGCTCAGACTGAAGCATAGCATAGCAGCTTCAGCACCAGCACCCTTTTGACCCGATTTGACCTATTTTGGGACTATGTTGAATTCAGCCAAATGGGGGAATTTTTGTCATTTTTGCTCGACATGTTGACTTTATTTATGATGTAATTAAGCTAGTTGACCAGGTCATTAGGGTTAATTATGCTTAGAACCTTGCTTATTGAGTAAGCACGTCAATTTACTATTTGATGTAAGCACCTCAAATTAGCTTAAGTTAGATTAGTTTCTAATCATTGTTTTAAGCTACTTTAGGTGGGAAAAGATTTTTGGGGACGTGCTTGAGTGAGAGCTTTGGGTAGTTCTTAGGTCTTTTGGTAATTTCACTTTATGGACATTTTTGTCCATTCACACCTTTAGGGTTTCTCTTTGTAACCTATTTAAACTTTGTTTTCTTCTTCTTTGGAATAACATTCACGACATTTTCATCAAACTTTCAAGCTTTTAAGCTTTGGCTATGGCTAAACCCTTGTTGAGGGAGGGATTCCCATTTTCAAGTTCAAATTGACTTATCTAAGCTTGGCAACTTAGTGGCGTCTCCATTGCTAGCAAAATACAATCTGATTTCATGCTTGTGGTTATTATGGACGTGAGTTTCATGGTGGTTAGGGGCTGATCTTGGTTTGGTTTTGTTCCTACAAAATCAGTATTCAAAGTTCTTATTGTTTTGAGAAAAATGCTTGGGGGTTTGCTTGGTTTCCAACCCAAGTGAGTTCTTGTCAGAGAGGAATGCCCGCACTCATGATGCGCCTCTTCGGCCTGTTTCGGTCCTGCTTAGTGATATTTTTTTTGATGTTCGGAATCGTGCTGGCTTTTTACGGAAGGTGAATCCATCTTATGACAATAAATGGCTTCACCTATCCTGGCACTTGCCCGATGACATTTTCTGTTGATCTTCTTTTGCTTGTAGCCTTTCGAATTTTCTTCTAGGAGGGCCTGTCCTCTCTAGTAGTATGGGGTATGCCCCTTTGCTATTGTATAGTTTTCTTTTGGTTATACACTTACTTTATCCAACAAAAAAAAAATTTAGAATTTATTAAATTGGACCTGCGTGTCCAGCCTATTGTCTTTATTCTCATTGTATTTCTCTTCTCACCAATTCCCCTCAATGTAAATGAGAATTCTTTAAAAGTATTATGTAATTGGGTAGAAGTAAGAAAAGTGCTAGCGGGAGAGAAGAAATAAAGAGATTTGTTTTTTGGAACAATTTGTTATATATCCATCCGCATATCGTTATTAAATTTTATCTCGCCTTATTATGCTTTTAGAATGCATGTTTAAGGGTGTATGATGAGACCTAATTAAAGATAATAAATTGGTTGCTAATTTACGCGTAAAACCCTCAATACAATATTAAGCGTTTTTCCTTCCATTTAGTGGTTCTCTCTCAAGATCCAAGATTGGCATTGGTTTGTTGGCCAAAGTCAAGACCTTTGTCCATCGCGGATGTGTTTGAACCGCGTAAGCTTTGTTCCATATCGTATGTCTTGGGCGGTTGTGACTTGTTGGCCAAAGTCAATGTCACTTCTTGTTCATTGACTTCGATTACGAAGCTTTCCCACTGTCAATGGGTCACGCTTAACTGGAATCATTAAGTTTGTTGAGCCAAAGCCAAGACTTAGTTGATTCAGAGGAAATAGGTTAGGAAATATATTGGATATATGTTTTGGACTTGGAGGTCCACCTACTAGATCTAGGAATTGGATGGGATCCAATCGATCTTAGAGATCTACCTAGTTAAGTTTCATACAGCTTGTTGGCCAAAGCCAAGGCTTAGTTGATTCAGAGGAAATAGGTTAGGAAATATATTGGATATATTTACATATATTGATATATGTTTCGAACTTGGAGGTCCACCTACTGGATCTAGGAATTGGATGGGATCCAATCGATCTTAAAGATCTACCTAGTTAAGTTTCATACAGCTAGTTGGCCAAAGTCAAGGTTGTGTGCGCTATTTAACGGGATTCTAGCCCACTAGGAAACTAGGTTTCCCGAGTACTCCACAGAGGGTTAGAGGCTGGCCGAAAAATAGTGGGAGGCAAATATTAAATTTGCAATCTCGTTTAGATACTTGCCAATACACGCTCATTTTATTCGTCATTAATTATATATAAATATATTAGTTGGACTAATATTCAATTGTTGTTTTAATTAAACAGTTGGACTGTATTCAAACTATTTCATTTGTAGTTGGTTATATAGTTGGACTATAGTAATCAATACATTTGAAAGTAACCAATCAAATTGTAGTTAATTATATAGTTAGACTATAGTAATCATTATATTATATTGTATCAGAAATCATTGATTGGATAGTTGAACTATAGCAATCAAGATAACCTACAAGATTAGCGTCAAAGGACATAATCCTTGATGAAAATATCTTTAACGGTGTGAATTTTTAGATTGGGAAATGAATCTCAGGATAGTCTTGGGAATTGAGAAGTTACTCTATTTAATAGAAAAACCTCTCGGGCCTGAGCCCGGAGTTGAGCAAATAGTAGAGCATGAGCTTAGGAAGATTCATCGTGATGATAACTTTAGTGCTCAATCTGTTATGCTTGTTGCAATGACTCTTTAATTTCATCTTCAGAACTAAGGATTAGATCCTTATACCATGATGTTGAAATTGGAGGATCTTCATAGATCTTAGAAGTAAGCATTGCAAAAGAAGCTCTTTCGCTCACGTATGTCAGAGGGTACATCTGTCGAGCACTAGGTGTCACAGATGATTGCTGACATCGATCAGCTAGGTTAGCTGGGCATTACCTACGAGGCCGAGACTTCCATAGAATTGATCTTACAGTCTTTACCCGAATGTTGGGGCGGGTTCATCATGAACCAAGAGAAAACTCATGGAGAGTTAATGGCTATGCTCAAGGAGGAAGAGCCAGACCTTCTAAAAGGGCAAGAAGCGCAAGGCGCATCTTACTTCGACATTCCAGAAGGCCAAGGCTTGGCCGAAGGCTTCTGGGTGTGTGAAGCAAAAGGGCAAGGCTAAATCGTCACAGTCTTCTAGGAAGACAAAGGACATCCCAAGATGTCTGCCTAAACTGTGGAAAAAGGGGTCACTTGAAGCGTGACTGCCGTATGGACAAGGCAGACATGAAGGAAGTGAAGGTAGGGCAAGGCTCCGGCTTTAGGTATGTTTGTTATAAACATGTCCACTACTAGTTTTAAGAATTGGATTTTGATACTGGATGTGGTACATAAATATATGTACTGATGTGCAGAATCTGCTGATTAGCAGAAGACTAGCTTCAGATGAGATCGACCTACAAGTCGGAAACGGGATGAGAGTCGCTGTTTTGGCCGTAGGAACCTAAGTTTTAGAACTGCTCTTGGGGCATGTACTTAAATTAGGAGACTGTTATAATGTACCTAGTTTGACTAAAAACATTATCTCTATATCTAATACAACCTGTTGCGGGTTTACCTTTATGTTCCAGAACACTGGGTGTTTTGTTTATAAAGATGATATTGAGATATACACATTAGATGTGAATAACCGTCTTTATATTTTGAATATAAATGAATCTCAAACATATAACATGACAAATAAAAGGCTCAAACTGAGTAAATCAGATGAGACTTATTTGTGGCATTGTGGTCTGGGACACATTAACAAGACTCGTATATCCACACTTTCGAAAAGTGGATACTAGGACGGATTTGATCCTAATTCAAATGTTGTCTACGAATCTTGTTTATTAGGCAAAGTGCATAAAACACCTTTTACATGGTAAAGGTGCACGAGCCACCGATCTGTTAGCCCTCGTTCATAGTGACGTAAATGGGCCCATATCTAGCTAGGCTAGAAGTGGATATGAATACTTCGTAACCTTTACAGATGTGGCATCGCGTTACGGTTATGTGTATCTTATGAAACACAAGTCAGAAACCTTTGAGTAATTCAAAGAGTTTCGACACGAAGTATAAAAACAGACTGGCAAAGTATTAAGATATTACGGTTGGACTGTAGTGGAAAATACTTGAGCAATAAGTTCTCGATTACTTGAAAGAATATGGTATTCTTTCACAGTGGACTCCTCCCGGAACACCTCAATTTGACGGTGTGTTCGAACGGAGAAACCGAACTTTGTTGGACATGGTAAGGTTAATGATGAGTCACTCTGAGCTACCAATTTCCTTATGAGGATACGCATTAAATAGTGCAATACTTATTTTGAATAAGGTTCCATGCAAATCTATTAGACAGACTTCATATTATAAATGAACAGGAAAGAAACCGGGTTTCTCATTCCTGGAGATTTGGGAATGCTGGGCATACTCTAAACGTTTGGATGATACCAAACTAGAACTCAAATCAGATAAGTGCCTATTTATAGGTTATCCTAGGGAAACCAAAGTATAGTACTTATACAACTCACAAGAGAACAATGTATTTGTTGCTCTCCATGCGGTTTTCCTCGAAAAGGAATTCCTAAATGAAGTGGTAAGTGGGAGGAAAGTAAAACTCGATGAAAATCAGAGTAATACTGTTCCTGGCACCGACTCCCTTACGGAACATGAACAGTTCATCAGGGATGAAAATGTACCACAATCTTCGAATACACAAGAACCGCGTATGTCGAAGAGAGTCAGAAAACAACCTGGGAGGTATGGGTTTCTGATCTCACCTCATGTAGATATTAATCTTATTGAGGAAGATGGACCGACTACGTATGAGGAAGTGATACAAGGTATCGACTCCTTTTATGGCGAAGTGCTATGAAGTCCGAAATGGATACCATGTATACCAACCATGTTTGGATACTGGTTGATGTACCAGAAGGCATTGTGCTTATTGGTACTATATAAGTCTTCAAGGAAGACAGACATGGATGGCAATATATATATGTATGCAGCTAGGCTTATACAGAAATGGTATCGTCATCAACAAAGTGTCGATTACTACGAAACGCTTTTACCTGTTGCCATGATTAAATCCATTCGGATAATGTTTGCTAATGCTGCATATTTCATTTATGAAATATGGCAGCTAGACGCCAAAACAGCTTTCCTTAACGGAAACCTTTTGGAGGATGTTTGTATGCAACATCATAACGGTTTTGTCGTGCCTAAACATGCAAACAAGGCTTGCAAGTTAAATCGATCCATTTATGGATTGAAGCAAACATTGAATTCTTGGAACCATCGTTTTGATGTAATCATAATGGTATATGATTTAATTTAAAACGAAGATGATTCTTGTGTATTTAAGAGGGTTAGTGGGAGCGTACTGACATTCATTGTCCTTATGTTGATGATGTATTGGTTCTCGGCAATAACATTCCCTTACTATAATCGGTGAAAGCTTGGCTTTCATAAAATTCTCCATGAAAAACCTGGGAGAAGTAGGCTTTATTCTAGGAATAAAGATCTACTGGGATAGATCTAGAAAGCTGCTGACATTCTCCCAGAGCTCGTATGTTATGAAAATGTACGCGACCTAAGGTCTCATATGCTTTGAGTATATGTAGACGCAATAGGCCAATCCAGGTGATGGTCACTGGATTGAAGTAAAGAACATCCTTGAGTATCTTGGATGAACTAAGGCTGCTTTCTGAGAATATGGGGAAATGAGAACTTGAGGTGACTAGGTTCACCGCTGCAAGTTTCCAAACCGATAAAGACGACTGTAAGTCGCAATAAGGGTACATATTTAGTTTGAATAACAGAACAGTGAGCTGTAAATCTTCCAAGCAAGATACTGTTGCCTATTAAACAATAATAGCGGAATATTGCTGCAGCTGAGGCAGCAAAAGAAGCATTTTGGATCTATAAATTCCTAATTGGATTAGGAATAGTTCTGTTAGCAGCTGAGCTAGGCTACATCAAAGGCTAAAGAACCGCGGTCTCATCAGCGATCCAAGTATGTACTTCGACTAACTCATCTGATTCGTGAGATCATACATCGTGGCGATGTGATGATCGAATAAATCACATCAGATGATAACCTTGCAAATCCGCTGACGAAAGTTATTTCTCAGCAGAAGTTTGAGCGACCTGTACATAGTTCAGGTGTTGGACACTTAAGTGATTGGCTATAGGCCAATTGGGAGATTGTTGGATAATTATGACCCATAACATCACTATTTTGTAAAGAACATGGTGTTCTTGTACAAAATTAACTATGTGACAAAGGAAATTTCTCTTTTATCATTTCTAATTGGATTACCTAGATATATAAATGATAAAAGTCCATATGATTAGTACCGGATTAATAAGATATGAGATAGTAGTAATCCACGTAAGGTTTAATCATTAAAGATATCTAGTCGTAGTATTATCGAGACTGGACATCGATAATGCGGAATAGGCTAGTATTACACTTGTGTGCGTTATGGAAGCAAAACGGCATAGTTCTCATATATTTGGGTATTGGAAACTCATGCAAGTGTGATAAGAGGTTCTGTTTGCCGATGGTACGGGAACAACTTCGCTCTGGATTGACCCATTGGAATCCCATTGGTAGTATGACTATTTGTCTATGGGAATCCGAATCAGGGTAGGTGTATATGGTCTTAACCTGAGACTTGCATCGCTAATACTTGCGACAATCAGTATACTTTGGTTTTGGTCGTCCAGGGCTTTAACAGGTTCTGTGTACGCCTCTTCTGGGTATATTGAGAATTGTAGTGTATTGGGTGTGATGTCAATATGGAAGTATCACTTCAGTCATATGGAGATGATGATCACGCAGAGATACAGAACTGGTACTCTATAGTGCTATAGCCATCGGGAAAGTATGACTAGGTCATGACTTTCCGATTATAAAGAGACTAGTTGCTAGTGATACGATATATGCTTCGTACGGGGCAGACACAACTCCAGCCCCAGGCCTAGCATGTGACATCTGATACTGGATCGTAATACGCAATACTATGTATACTACGCCTGACAAAGATCTTGTATTCTTTAAAAGAATATTTCTGGAGAATTGGGTAGGCACGGTGCTTTGCTAGAAGCCAACCATGTCTTGTAAATTGGTAAGAATGTGGTACCGGGTACGCACGTGTTCGGATAGTCCGATGACCGCATTTACTGCCAACATATCCAGAGATCTCTTGGGTCACCTCCCAAAGATTCACCGATGACAATTGACTTGAACAGAATTAATCTGTGATTAATTATGTGAGAGAGAAAATTAATTTAGGATTAATTATGGCAAGAATTAATCTGAGATTAATTCGACTAGAAGAGAGAACGCGATTAATTTAGAATTAATCGGTAAAATAAATTTAATTGTTAAAATTGGATTTTACTATTTAATTTATTTATTTGGGCTAAAATAATATATCGGATATATTAATTGAAATTGGATTTCAACGCGGAATTAAAATTGGATTTTAATTCAAGCGAAGGAATTAATTTGGAATTAATTCGCAAGCGACTTTCGTAATAATTTTGCTAGGCATTATTATTTAATTAAATTGGATTTAATTATGTCGTAACGGAAAATTCGTTTATTCGGAATTAAACGAACCCGGGCCCAAGCGAAGTTGCGTGTTGAGTTAGCCGACTTAAATTTGGAATTTAAAAGTGGTGGGACCCACTTCACTTACATCATTTGTTTGACTAATGATGGAAGTGGTTAGGTTTGATTTTGGATTTGATTTGTTGGTTGAGTAAAGCTTAGTTTACTTATAAAACACTCAAACCAATTCAACACAAAAATTTAGTATAAATTAACTTGTTGACTTTGGAAGTTGTATTAAGTTACTATTCACAGCAACTAAACTCTCTCTTCTCCCTCAAAATGCCGAGCTTCTCTCCTTCTCCCATGGATTTTTGTTGCAAAATTCAAGCATGCTAGCACATTAAGGAGTCAAAGGAAGGTGATAGGGAGACTCACCCAAGTGTTGGAACACTAATAGAAGGCTTGGAGCTTCCATCTTCAAAGAAAAGATTTCAAATTCATCCAAACAAATGTAAGTATTCCGCAACTTCCTTTGGTAAAATTCACACACGAATCACCCTTAGAGATTATTGGCATGTTCTAGGAACACTTACAATGTTATGTACTAGGCCTGATATCAGTTTCGTTGTTAGCGTAACCAGTAGATATCACTCCAATCTAGGAAATGACCATTGGATGGCCATTAAACATATCCTGAAGTATCTTAAAGGTACTAAGGATAAGTTGATTATTTATGGAGGAAATGAACTGTAAGTTAATGGGTATACGAAAATCGAATTCCAATCGAATCCCGATGATAGAAGGTCTACATCTGGATTCGTCTTTACCGTTCACGGAGGTGCAGTTTGCTGGAAGAGTTCCAAACATAGGTCAACACAGATTCCACCACAGAGGCAGAATACATTGCTGCTTCTGAAGCTGCAAAGCAAACTGTATGGATTAGGAACTTTATCACAGAATTGGGAGTTGTCCCATATATCGAGAATACGATTCTGTTATACTGTGATAATACTGGAGCCATTGCGCAAGCAAAGGAACCGAGGGTGCATCAGAAGTCGAAGCAAGTGGAATTCAAATACCACATCATTCCAGAGATTATGTCGCGAGGAGATATTGTCGTGTACAAGGTACCGAGTGAAGATAATGTAGCGGACCCGCTTACGAAGGCCATACCTCCGAAGTTACTTGATAAACATGTGGAGTCGATTGATTTTTGGGCTGATCATCCTGATTTTTTCTCAGTTGTGGCTAGGGCTTGGGACATTGATGTTCTTGGTACTCCGATGTTCCGTTTATGTTGTAAGTTGAAGAGTGTAAAGTTGGCCTTGAAGAAGTTTAATGTTGAGCATTTCTCTAATATTCCGAATAGGGTTTTGGAGATTAGGAGGGAGTTGGATAGAGTACAGTGTGTTTTACAGGAGTGCCCCAGTGACTCTGCTCTGTTAGTTGAAGAAGCAAGTCCTTCATTACGGTATGGTGATTTGGTTCGGGTTGAGGAAGGCTTCAATACATAGAAATGTCGTGTTCAATGGCTCAACCTTGGGGATCAGAATACTAAATTCTTCTTTACTGCTATGAAGATTTTTCACGGCCGTAGCAAGATTACTTCTGTCACTAAGGAGGATGGGACCCGTGTGGAGGATGATTTGTTGGTTAGAGAGGAGATTGTTTCTTTTTTTTTAGACCCTTTTGGGGCCCCAGCCCTGTCAGCAGGATATTGATATGGATGCTCTTCGATCTGCTATTACTAGGCATGTGACAGTTGAGCAGAGGGAGTCTCTCGCCCGGGAGGTTTTGGATGCGGAGATTAAGTCTGTCTTGATCGCGCTGAAGTACAATAAAGCTCCAGGCCCAAATGGGTTTAATTCGGGATTTTTTAAGAAGTCTTGGAGTATTGTGGGGGATGATGTTCTTTGTGATATCCACTCTTTCTTTTCCTCTGGGTGTCTCTTGAAACAGGTTAATGCTACTTCTATTGCTCTGATTCCTAAGATCCACAACCCTTCCCAGGTTAAGGATTTTTGGCTTATTTCTTGTTGCAACACTATTTACAAGTGTATTGCTAAGCTTATTGCGAATAGGATCAAGGTTATCCTTCCCTCAGTGATTAGTAATAAAAATCTGCTTTTGTTGCGGGGAGGCGTATAAGCGACAACATTCTTTTGTGTCAGGAATTGGTTCGGAATTATCATCGGACTAGTGGTTCCCCGAGATGTGCTCTTAAGATTGACTTGATGAAAGCTTATCACATTGTTCATTGGGACTTTTTGGTTGAGGTTTTGAGGACTGTTGGTTTTCCAGAGAGGATAGTAGGTTGGATTCAGGAATGTATGACTTCTACTAGGTTTTCTGTGTCTATTAATGGGGAGTTGCATGGTTTTTTCTCTGTGGGTCGCGGGTTGCGACTGGGTGATCCTACGTCTCCTTATCTCTTTGTTTTGGCTATGGAAGTTCTATCAGGCTTACTTCATAAAATGGCTCTTAATCAGGGTTTCAAGTTCCACTGGCGGTTTTCTAAGGACCGTCTTACTCATTTCTGTTTTGCGGATGACCTTATGATTTTTTGTAAAGCAGATGCATCCTCGGTTTCCTTGATCAAGGATTGTCTCGGGCAGTTCAGTGGTTTATCAGTTTTAATTCAGAATCCAGCTAAAAGTCATTTCTTCTCTTCTGATATCTCTCTTACCCTTCAGGGCCAGCTGTAACATGTTATGGGTTTCCAAGAAGGGATTCTTCCGGTGCGGAACCTGGGATTCCCTTTGATTTCTACTAAACTACGGGCCCCAGATTGTGCTTCTCTTGTTGATCGTATTGTTATGCGTGCAAAGAGTTGGAGTAGTAAGTTTCTCTCTTATGCGGGGTGACTTCAGCTCATTAAGTCTGTTTTGTTCTCGATTCAAGTTTATTGGTCTTCTTTATTTATTCTTCCTAAGTCTGTTGTTAGGAAGGTGGAGACGACTCTCCGTTCTTTCCTTTCGAAGGGTAGTGCGCTCACCTCTTCAGGGGCGAGAGTGGCTTGGAGTAGAGTTTGTTTACCTCTAAAGGAGGGGGGGCTGGGGATTAAGAAATTGGATTCTTGGAATAGAGCGGCAATTGTTAAGCATGTTTGGTTTCTTTGTTCTGGCCAGGTTTCTTCTTGGTCGACTTGGGTTCAGTCTTACTTGTTGAGAGGGAGAAGTTTTTGGGAGGTGCTTTGTCCTACAGATTGCTCTTGGACTTGGCGTAAGATCTTGGAGCTTCGTTCTTGGTCCCGGCGAAGGATGAGAGTTGGGATTGGGAATGGTGAGAATACTTTATTGTGGTTTGATTATTGGCATCCTATGGGTCCAATTGTGGATACATTGGGTGAGAGAGTGATTTATGAATATGGCTTGGATATGATGGCTACAGTTGCTTCCATTATCTCTGATTCTTCTTGGTGGTGGCCCCCACCTAGATCTGCTGCCTTTGTTGATTTGGCTCGGTCCCTTATTCCGAATCTTTCTAGTATGAGGGAAGATGTGCTGGTTTGGGAGGACGATAGTAGAGGGAGATTTTCAGTGGATAGTGCTTGGAATGCCATGCGGACAGTAGGTCCCATAATGCGTTGGTCTGGAGTTGTTTGGTACCGGAAGGCCATCCCACGCCATTCCTTTTTGCTTTGGATGTATATTTAGGGAGGCCTTTGTACCCAGGATAGTTTGATGAGGTTCGGTATCTCTGCTTGCTCGCGTTGTATTCTCTGTGGTTGTTCAAGTGAGGACATTGATCATCTTTTCTTCCAGTGCTACTTCTCTTCGAGGGTCTGGTCGGCTGTGCTGGCTATGTGTGGGTTAGATTGGAGTTACCGTGATTGGCCTCAAACTCTTGAGTGGATGTGTCAGTTTTTCGACACCTCTTTGTGCCATCTTCTTATTCGGTTGTCATTTACTGCGTCAGTTTACCATATTTGGAGGGAGAGGAATGCCCGTACCTATGATGGGCCTCTTCGGCCTGTTTCAGTTCTTCTTAGCGATATTATTTTTGATGTTCGGAATCGTGCTAGCTTATTACGGATGGTGAAACCATCTTATGACAATAAATGACTTCACCTCTCCAGGCACTTGCCTGGTGACATCTTCTTTTGATCTTATTTTGACTTGTAGCCTTTCGGCTTTTCTTTTAGGAGGGTCTGTCCTCTCTAGTTACCTGGGGTATGCCCATTTGCTCTTGTATAGTTTTCTTTTGGTTAATATACTTACTTTATCCAAAAAAAAGTGAGAGATTTTTTTGGGGTTGGTGCTCAGAGCGCCAATTCCCCGTTGTATTTCCTTGTAAATACTCTTGTAAACGTTTTATTATGAATAAAATAAGCAGTTTCTATAATATAATATATCTCTTGATATGGTAAACACGCAATTGACCTTAGAATGATTAGTCATGATGCAGTTGCAAAAGCGTCGCAATTGACATTGAGTTGTATCATGACGTTGTCATTCTTAGACAGTTCCTGGTCAAGGTTTACACTACTTGGTCAGTAAAGTAAACCCGTTGAGACCAGTACATGTCGTATACTGGAATATATGATTCCAATGGTTTCTCAATGAACCATGAGTCTTGGAGACTCGTATAGATGTGTAGGTGTTTATAACGGATAAACACTGAACGACTCATCGAAGATTCTTAATGGATGATACACCAACGTCAATAATAATCTTCTCGGGTTGAGTAGCATTTGTGATTCTTCGACTTGAGATACCATTATGGGCACATGAGACATCTTCCACACTTACATGACAGTCACATCACCGATCTATTCAGATCAGACCTCCGCATGTTCGTTGGGTGTGGACAGATCATCAGGGTGTCCCGTGTGTCGAGATAAGATCCATCAGTTCTGTGTACAGAGCATAGGTAGTCCATATATGATTAGCAATCAGATAAAAACCATGGGCCCATGGTACACTTTAGAAGTGAGTTCTAAGTGTTCTTTTAGAGATTACAAATAGAGACGTCGACGGAATTGTCCCTATAGAGATTTGACATTTACATCTTTATCTCTGTGATATATTCGGATAATTGTGACGGATGAATTAAACATATGCCATGACCTCGACCTATATAATTCAGCGAGTTTATCTGTAGTCGTCATAATTTATGGGTGGGTAAATTATGGACACGAAATTGAATTTCATGTCATATATGTATGAATCTAGAGAGTCTCACTAGTGAAATATAATCGTAGAGCACTAGGGCAACTTTTATGATTAATAGTGATTATTTATAAGTCGTTTAAGGTTAAACGAAAAATACATGCAATGGACCTAATGGTCATTTCCTTATTATTGTGTATTTTATTTAATGATAGATTTTATTAAATACACATTAAATGTCAAATTGTGAATATAATACATATATTTAAAATATTTATATTTAAATAATTATTTTTTTATTAAATGTCAAATTGTGATATTTGACATATATCGCAAATATATATGTATTCGATAATTAAAGTGAATATAATACATATATTTAAAATATTTATATTATTTAATTATTTAATTATTAAATAATTAAATTAATTAAAAATATAAATATCTTAAGTTTTGATATTTTTGGAGATGACTTAAGTCGCTTTATTTGACTTATTGAATATCATTAAATGTGTAATGATCAAAATTGCAAGTTGATAAAGTAAGCTTTATTGAAACAAAAAAAATATCTAGATATTTTACATATACACTCAAATTCGGCCAAGGCTATTTGGAGTGAGTATATATTGTTTTGTTTCATTTTATTAGGTTAAGGTTAACAAGTTACCAAAAACAAATCAAAAAAAGTTAGAGCAAAGTTGAAGATAAGGAAAAAGCTTGAAAATACATTGATTTTGTAAGTTTTTTCTTAAACTTTTCAACTAAGAAAATGTTTCTATCATGCTTAGCTTCCACATGTGTTGCTAGGATATGTTGTCTCTACGCTTTTTGTTTGTGTTTTAAATGGTTATGAACTTGTTTGAAAGATGAAAGCATGTATAGTTTCTAAGTGAGCTTGAAATGGTTTCATAAGCTCTCTTTTGATTATTTGATATTCAAGTTGTCATTCTAGAGTTTGTAAGCCACTCATTGATGACCTAGAATTGTTCTTGAGTTATTTCATGATGGTGAGACTTGTTTGGTGTTATAAAGTTTGAATTAAAGTATTGGATTTAATTGATTTGGTATATTTTGTTAATTTGAAGAAATTATAAAATTAGGGTTCTTAACCCTTCCCAAATTTGAGGCTTTTCATATATATGATGTACTATGGTGTGTATATTATGCATATTAATTTTTGGGTTGATTGGATTTGATCTTGACATGTTTTGAACAAAAATGGACCAAATTGCAAAAATTGAAAAATTGTGGGGTTGTTCGGCAATTTGGAATTTTTGGGGATTTTGTTGCAATCTGATTTTGATGTGTTGGACATGTTCGAAATCATTTTAGAATTGATTTAGAATCATCCAAAATTGTATTTGACAATTTAATGACTAAAATGATCAATTTACAAACTTTTGGGCCAATTCGGCTATTACCAAGAAATTTGGTTTCTTGTGTAAAATTTCAGTTTTTAAGTATTGGGTAATTAAATAAACTTGGGTAATTAAATAAATAAGTTTATTTAATTGATCCAAGAAAATTATTAAAATAGGAAAATTTTGATTTTTCGCGTTTCCGCTACGTTACCGGATTTTCGCCATTAAACCCCTACAAAATGGTATCAAAGCAAGTCTGATTCTGGACACCCTGATATGATTATGCCCTTTAAATTCAATGTTTAATTTAATCTTTACTTTATGCATGCATGTGTTTATTTAATTTGATTAAATAAAGTAAAAGTATCTTTTGCAGAAAATCCCTAATTAATAAGGTTTTATATTAATTATGTATTTGATGCATGTTACATCGTCGTCTTGTCAATACGATTTATGGATATCTTTTCTATGACTACATCCAAGAACGTGCCAAAGCTGTGAGGGTGTAGCCGATAGAAACTTATTTATGCTGGATGTATATATGATACTAGATAAATTCAAGCGAAAGCCGAATCCTGAACGTGCCAAAGCTGTCAAGGTTACGCAAGTAGCTTGAGTTTATCATTGACGAGTTTAACCTTGGTACACCTCCTTGTGAACGTGCCAAAGCTGTCACAACGAGAAACGACCAGGATCGGAATCCTAGGAGTCACTATTGAGTGATTGACAATGAGTTATCTACCTGATGAATATACGTAGGCGAGAACGTGCCAAAGCTGTGAGCTGAAATATATTCATGGATCCACCTTTCACTATTTGTATTTAATTTAATTATTAAATCTTTGTATTCTGTTTGGGGATTACAGTATTGCATGATTTAGTGGGAGGGGCATTTTTAGATTAAAAATCCATGATCTAGTTAATGCTTTCGATATTATATGAAACTGCTTAATTTATGTTAACCGTTTTTCATAATCTATATGATAGATTTACGATGGCGGCACAATCGAATAATCCATTTGCGCGTATGTTGGATACAGAAAAACTTAAAGGCGCTGAGAGCTTTGCCGATTGGGATTTGAATTTAAGGATTGTCCTTGAATCCGAAAAGTTGGGATATGTACTCGAGGGTCCGCTGCCCCTTGCTGTGTGTGAGGACGCAACACCGGAGAAACTACAAGTTTTCCATCTTGGAAAGATGATGATTTAAAAGTTAAATCATACATCTTAAGTTCACTAGCATCGGAACTCAAGAGGTAATACTATGGCATGCCAGATGCGTATAGTATGATGATGCGATTGAGAGAATCGTATATGAACCAAGAACAAATTGTTGTTCATAAAATTACGATGGAACTGTTCCAAGCGCAACTGGACGAGGGGCAAGGTGTGAGCTCGCATGTTCTTCACTTGATCGATTTGATCGAACAACTGAGGCAACATAATCTCCCTCTGAATGACATTCTCGGTAGGAATATCATTCTAGGTTCGCTCTCAGTTTCTTATCGCCAATTTGTGATGTATTTCAACATGAATGAGATTATATGTTCCTACCATGAACTGCATATGATGCTGATCACGGCGGAAGAGGACCTAAGGAATGGAGTACCGACTCGTCCTCTGAAACCTACTTCACTCTTTGCTTCTTCCCAGGCTCAGCCAAAAGGAAAGAAGACGAAAGCGAATAAGAAGAAAGGTTTCGGTCCTCCAACGCAAGAAAAAATAGAAAAGCCCAAGAGGGCTTCTGAAGACAAATGCCATCACTGCAGCAAGGTCGGCCACTTGAAAATGAACTGTCCTAACTACATTGCCCAGATAAGGAATGAGAGAGCATCTACATTAGGTACATTTATTTTTCCAGTTATTGATATCTCACTAGCTTGTAAAGCTGTTACATCCAGCTGGATTTTGGATTCTGCTTATCATGTTCACATTTGTAATTCGTTGCAGGTGCTGAAGGAAAGTAAGAAACTGAAGCCTGGAGAGATGCAGTTGCACTTTGGGAGTGGAGACTCTCTAGATGCAGTTGCAGTGGGAGTATGCGAGATCCATTTGCCGAATGAGAGCTTTTTGTTGTATAATTGCTACGTTGTACCAGGATGTGTAGTAAATATTATATCTCTTATTGTATTAGATAGAAGGTTATCATGTTAATATTAAGAACTGTTCTTTGTATTTATATGATAAACGTAATATTCAGATCTGTTATTGTCCAAATGAGCATGGTCATTACTTATTGCATACTTCTAGAGATATTTTGAATACTGGATTAATAAACGTAGTTTACCTGTAGTTAATAATACTGAACTTTGGCATATAAGGCTAGGTCATATAGGCGTTAAACGCCTTATCTAATTGGTTAGGAATGGTTTGATTTCAGATCTCACCATTGAACCATATCCAACTTGTGAATCATGTATTCAGGGTAAGATGAGCAAAGCCCCATTTTCTAGTGTTGGACACCACGCCACTAACTTACTGGAACTCATACATTCTGATGTATGTGGTCCACTAAGTCAGACTGCTCATAGTGGTTATTCGTACTTCGTTACCTTTACCGATGATCTGTCACGGTATGGTTATGTCTATCTGATGAGACATAAATCGAAGACATTTGAAAAGTTCAAAGAGTTCCGTAATGAAGTAGAAAAACAAATTGGTTAATATATTAAATACATTTGATCTGATCGAGGCGGCGAATATATGAGCAGTGAGTTCATGGATTATATGAAGGAGAATGAGATTCACGCTCAATATACTCCTCTAGGTACTCCACAACACAATGGAGTGTCTGAGAGGAGAAATCAGACTTTATTGGATATGGTCTGATCAATGTTGAGTTTTACAAATTTGCCCTATTACTTATGTGGCTACTCTCTTTTAACAGCTGCACATATTTTGAATAAGATTCTTTCAAAAACTGTTCCTACGACTTCATGTGTGATATGGACCGATAGGAGACCAAATCTTAATTATATTAAGGTTTGGGGTTGTCATGCCTATGTTAGGATGTGTGACATATTAAGGTTTGGGTTTGGGCTGACATATTTTGAATAAGATTCTTTCAAAAACTGTTCCTACGACTTCATGTGTGATATGGACCGGTAGGAGACCAAATCTTAATTATATTAAGGTTTGGGGTTGTCATGCCTATGTCAGGATGTGTGACATATTAAGGTTTGGGTTTGGGCTGACATATTTTGAATAAGATTCTTTCAAAAACTGTTCCTACGACTTCATGTGTGATATGGACCGGTAGGAGACCAAATCTTAATTATATTAAGGTTTGGGGTTGTCATGCCTATGTCAGGATGGCTCAGCAAGATAAGCTTTCGCCTCGAGGGCAAAAGTTTAGGTTTGTTGGATATTCTTCGAATACGAATGGATATTTGTTCTATGATACCGAGCATCGAAATGAGTTCGTAGCTCGCTTCGTAAAATTTATAGAGGTAGAATTTCTGTCATAAGGTGGTAATCATAGACAAGTTGAACTTGATGAAGTCCAACCTGAAAACAACGAACCAACGGAGGAACCTAAAGTTCAAGTAGATGAAGAACCTTCAACACACACACTCCGTAGGTCACAAAGGGTATCTAGACCTCATGAACACTTGTATTTGATACAAGAAAAGAGTCTCGATGTTCTCTTAGTTGAAAAGACTGATCTTTTTACCTATAGAGAATCGATGTGGGACATCGACTCCGTGAAGTGGCAAAATGCCATGAAATCCGAGTTAGACTCAATGTATGAGAATCAAGTTTGGGACTTGGTTCCGCTTCCCAAAGGAATTATTCCTATCGGTTGTAAATGGGTTTACAAGAGGAAGCGCGAGCCTGATGGAAAGGTTGAAACCTATAAGGCCCGACTGGTAGCAAAAGGTTACACGCAGCGACCTGGCGTCGACTACGATGAAACTTTTTTGCTAGTAGTAATGCGTCTATTAGGATTTTACTTTCAATAGCTACGTATCATGATTACGAGATTTGGAAAATGGATATCAAATCGGCCTTTCTAAATGGTTTTCTTGATGAAGAAATCTATATGCAACAACCGTTAGGTTTTGCGTCTAGCGAGAACTCGGGTATGGTATGTAAGCTTAAGAAGTCAATTTATGGACTTAAACAAGCTTCACGAAGTTGGAATCTTCGATTCGACGAGATTATTAGATTGTCTGGTTTTCTCAAGAATTCGGAAGAATCATGTATGTATCAGAAGGCTAGTGGGAGCATGGTGGTATTTTTAGTCCTCTATGTTGACGGCATCATAATCATTGGGAATGATATAGGGATGATGCAAGGCATCAAAGCTTACCTCTGTAAGAATTTCTCCATGAAGGACCTGAGAGAAGCTTATTATGTTTTAAGCATAAAACTCTATAGAGATACAAAGAGGAAGCTAATTGGGTTATCCTAATCAATGTACATATATAAGATCTTGGAACGGTACAATTTTGGTAACTGTAAGACAAGCAAATACAACCGTTCAGACATGAGATTCATCTTTCAAAGAAGATGAGTCCACAAACAGAAGATGAGAAGGTTAGAATGTCTAACAACCTTATGCTTCGTGTTGGGTAGGATAATGTAATGCCATGTTTGATGTACTAGGCCTGATATCAGTTTTTTTTTTTTTTTGGATAAAGTAAGTATTATAACCAAAAGAACTATATAAAGAGCAAAGGGGCATACCCCAGGCAACTAGAGAGGACAAGCCCTCCTAGAAGAAAAGCCGAAAGGCAACAAGCAAAAGATCAACAGAAGATGTCATCGGGCAAGTGCCACGAAAGGTGAAGCCATTTATTGTCATAAGATGGTTTCACCTTACGTAAAAAGCTAGCACGATTCCGAACATCAAAAACAATATCATAAAGAAGAGCAGAAACAGGCCGAAGAGGCATATCATGAGTGCGAGCATTCCTCTCCCTCCAAATATGGTAGACTGACGCTGCAAAAGACAAACGAACCAGAAGGTGACGTAAAGAAGCATCAGAGAACTGACATAACCACTCAACAGTCTGACGCCAATCCCGACGTCTCCAATCTAACCCACACATAGCCAGTACAGACGACCAGACCCTCGAAGAGAAGAGGCACTGGAAGAAAAGATGATCAATGTCCTCACTTGAACAACCGCATAGAATACAACGCGAGCAAGCAGAGATACCAAACCTCATCAAACTATCCTGAGTATAAAGGCCTCCCTGAATAGACATCCAATAGAAAGGAATGGCGGGGAATAGCCTTCCGGAACCAAACAACTCGAGACCAATGCAGCAAGGTTCCCCTTGTCCGCATGGCATTCCAGGCACTATCCACAGAAAATCTCCCACTCCTATCATCCTCCCAAACCAGCACATCCTCCCTCAAACTAGAAGGAGACGGAAGATGGGACTGAGCCAGATCAACAAGGGCAGCAGACCTAGAAGGGGGCCAACGCCAAGTAGAATCAGAGATAATGGAAGCAACTGTGGCCATCCTATCCAAGCCAGAGTCATAAATCACTCTCTCACCCAACGTGTCCACAATCGGGCCCAGAGGATGCCAAAAATCAAACCACAGTAAAGTCTTCTCACCATTCCAATCCTAACTCTCATCCGCCGTCGGGACCAAGAACGAAGCTCCAAGATCTTACGCCAACTCCAAGAGCAGTCTGTAGGACAATGGACCTCCCAAAAACTTCTCCCCCTCAACAAATAAGAGCGAACCCAATTCGACCAAGATGAAACCTGGCCAGAACAAAGAAACCAAATGTGCTTAACAATAGCCGCTCTATTCCAAGAATCCAAACTCTTAATCCCCAGCCCCCTCCTTAAGAGGTAAACAAACTTTACTCCAAGCCACTCTCGCCCCAGAAGAGGTGAGCGTACTACCTTTCCAAAGGAAAGAACGCAGAATCGTCTCCACCTTCCTAACAACAGACTTAGGAAGAATAAATAAGGAAGACCAATAAACTTGAATGGAAACAACACAGACTTAATAAGTTGAAGCCGACCTGCATAAGAGAGAAACTTACTACTCCCTCTTAGCACGCATAACAATACGATCCACAAGAGAAGCACAATCTGAGGCCCGGAGTTTAGTAGAGATCAAAGGGACTCCCAAATACCGCACTGGAAGAATCCCTACTTGGAAACCCAAAACATGACGCAGATGGCCCTGAAGGGTAGAAGAGATACCAGAAGAGAAGAAATGACTTTTAGCTGGATTCGGAATTAAAACGATAAACCTGATAAACCACTGAACTGCCCGAGACAATCCTTGATCAAGGAAACCGAGGATGATGCTTCTGCTTTACAAAAAATCATAAGGTCATCCGCAAAACAGAGATGAGTAAGACGGTCCTTAGAACACCGCCAGTGGAACTTGAAACCCGGATTAAAAGCCATATTACGAAGAAGACCTGACAGAACTTCCATAGCCAAAACAAAGAGATAAGAAGACATAGGATCACCTTGTCGTAACCCACGACCCCCAGAAAAGAAACCATGCAACTCTCCATTAATAGATACAGAGAACCTAGTAGAAGTCATACCTCCTGAATCCAACCCACCATCCTCTCTGGAATACCAACAGTCCGCAAAACCTCAATCAAGAAATCCCAACGAACAGTGTCATAAGCTTTCATCAAGTCAATCTTAAGAGCACATCTCGGGGAACCGCCAGTCCGGTGATAATTCCGAACCAATTCCTGACACAAAAGAATATTGTCACTGATACGCCTTCCCGCAACAAAAGCAGATTGATTATGACTGATCACAGATGGAAGGATAACCTTGATTCTATTCGCAATAAGCTTAGCAATACACTTGTAAATAGTATTACAACAAGAAATAGGCCTATAATCCTTAACCTGGGAAGGGTTAGGAATCTTAGGAATCAGAGAAATAGAAGTAGCATTAAACTACCTCAAGAGATGCCCAGAGGAAAAGAAAGAGTGAATAGCACAAAGGACATCATTCCCCACAATATTCCAAGACTTCTTAAAGAAACCCGAATTAAACCTATCTGGGCCTGGAGCTTTATTGTCCTTCAAAGCGAACAGGACAACCTTAATCTCCTCATCCGAAACCTCCCGGGATAGAGTCTCACTCTGCTCAACTGTCACATGGCTATTAATAGCAGATTGAAGGGCCACCCTATCAAAATCCTGCTGACCTTGCTGAAGACCTAAAAGGGTCTCAAAAAAGAAATAATCTCATCTCTAACCAAAACATCTTCCACCACACGGGTCCCATCTTCCTTAGTTATAGAAGTGATCTTGCTACGACTGTGAAAACTCTTCATAGCAGTAAAGAATAATTTAGTATTCTGATCCCCAAGGTTAAGCCACTGAACACGAGATTTCTGTCTATTGAATCCTTCCTCAGCCCGACTTATGTCTCCATACCGTAACGAAAGACTAGCTTCTTCAGCTAGCAGGGCATGGTCACTAGGGTAGTCCTGTAAAGCACACTGCACTCTGTCCAACTCCTTCCTAATCTCCAAAACTCGACACGGAATCTTAGAGAAATGCTCAAAATTAAACTTCTTCAAGGCCAACTTAACACTCTTCAGCTTACAACATAAACGGAACATCGGAGTACCATGAACATCAATATCCCACGCCCTAGCCACAACAGAGAGAAAATCAGGATGATCAACCCAAAAATCAAAGAATTTAAAGGGGATTTTCCTCTTAGGGAGCTCTGCAAGCTTAACTACCATAGGAGAATGATCAGAAATCCGGGGGGGAAGAAAGCGGGCAGAAGAGCCCGGGAAGAGACACTCCCAAGAAGAATTAACAAGGACACGGTCCAACTTACGCCAAATAGGAGACTGAATCTGCTTATTAAACCAAGTAAACTGACAACCAGAGAACTGAAGATCATCCAACCCAGCCTGACCCAAACAGCAGCCCAAATCGTCTTTCCAAGCCGGCCAAGCCACAACCCACCACTATGCTCAATCGGAGAACGGATGGCATTGAAATCTCCCAAAACAAGCCACAGAGAATCATCAAAAGCACTACCACTAGAAATCAGGTCAGGCCAAAGTTCCCGACGCTTCTCGTAGTCACACTCACCATAAACCACTGAAACTACACAATTCCACATCCCAGAAATATGAGACACACTACAATGAATAACTTGAGCTGAAGAATGAATAATGCTAACATCAATGTCACTAGGATTCCAACAAACCCAGATACGACCAAACGGGCTAACATCAGAGTGGAAAAACTTCCATGAAGGATTAATCGCACGAGAGACATTCACAAAATTAACCTCATTAACCTTGGTTTCAACTAAACCACACAACGAGAGCTTCTCATCAGAAAGAAACCTCATAACTTCAGCATGTTTTAATGGGTCATTGAGACCCCGAATGTTCCAACAACCAAAAATCATTAAAATAGAGAAGAATAGAGCCAAACCAAACAAATCAGCGTCGACGACCCCCATAGGGGACTGCCGTTTCTGACTCCTCTTACCACCAGAACCCTTTCTAGATTTGTTACCATAAGCCAATTTCTTGAAATCCAGAGAGTCAATGGCCTTATTAGCCAAACTGTTAACCATGGGAGTAGGCGAATCATAAGCTACAGAAGGTGAGCACTCAGCTAAATCAGATTTAGGAAGATCCTCAACAATATGTGAAGAAGCACGAGAGCACTCACCTTCCATATTTCCATCTGATATCAGTTTCGCTGTTAGCATAACCAGTAGATATCAGTCCTATCCAGGAAATGACCATTGGATGGCCATTAAACATATCCTGAAGTATCTTAAAGGTACTAAGGATAAGTTGATTATTTATGGAGGAAATGAACTGTAAGTTAATGGGTATACAGATTCCGACTTCCAATTGGATCCCGAAGATAGAAGGTCTACATCTGGATTCGTCTTTACCCTTCACAGAGGTGCAGTTTGCTGGAAGAGTTCTAAACAGAGGTCAACAGCAGATTCCACCACAGAGGCGGAATACATTGCAGCTTCTGAAGCTGCCAAGGAAACTGTATGGATTAGGAACTTTATCACAGAATTAGGAGTTGTCCCAAGTATCGAGAATGCGATTCCGTTATACTGTGATAATACTGGAGCCATTGCGCAAGTAAAGGAACCGAGGGCGCATCAGAAATCAAAGCAAGTGGAATTCAAGTACCACATCATTCGAGAGATTGTGTCGCGAGGGGATATGTCGTGTGCAAGGTACCGAGTGAAGATAATATAGCGGACCTGCTTACGAATGCCATACCTCATAAGTTATTTGATAAACATGTGGAGTCGATGGGTATTAGATACAATCGATTTTGGCACTAGAGCTAGTGGGAGATTTTGTTGGGGTTGGTGCTCAGAGTGCCAATTCCCCGTTGTATTTCTGACATGATCCAGGCCGACAACAAACCAAATGACGCATTACAAGTACCAGAAGGGCCAATTACGAGGCAGAGGACCAAAAGACACTCAGAGAAACAATGGCGGGATTAGTTCAGAGTTTTATGGCTGACTACAACAAACAAATAGAGATGCATGTGGGCTTCGATGGAAAGGGCCCAAAACCATTTCACTTGGCCCAAATCAGTTTAGAATAAAGCTTCCTAGGCATTTGAAGACTTAAAGACTTGATATTTGTGTAATTTAGTTTTTAGGGGCATTGTTGTCTTTATGCCTTTAGGGTTTCTTTTTGTAACACTATTTAAGCTTACTTTCTTCTTCATTTGAGGGTAATCAATGAAATTGTAAACTCAAAAGCTTAAAGCTTTGGCTATGGCCGAATTATTGTAAGGGAGTGATTCCCCTTTTCAAGTTTGAATCGACTTATCTAAGTTTGGCACACTTAATGGCGTCTCCATTGCTAGCAAAACACTACAAGGATTCATCTTAAAGGTTCTCAAGGGCAAGTTCTTTGTGGGTCTTCTTTGTGGCCTTGGAAGGGTTTTTGTTCCTACAAAATCATTTTACGCGGTTCTTGGGGTTCTGTCCGTTGCTTGGGGTTTGCTTGGATTTCGAATCCAAGTCGGTTTCTTGTCATTTGGTATCAGAGCTCAGGGTTCCAAGGTCTGATTTTTCTATCTTTCCTTTTGTTTGATTCTGTTTTTATTTTGTTCTTTGTTATTTTCGTTTCAGTTCTTGTTGGATCTTGTTTCTATTTTTGTTTTGTTTATATTATGAATCTGGTTTTGTTGTGAAGCATATTCTGGATCTGGTTTTGTTGTTCTGCATATCAGTTCATCTTTTATCTTTTATCAGTTCGTCATAATTGCATATCAGTTCATCTTTATCATTTTCCAGTTCTGGGTTTCTGTTATGTTCTTCCTATCAGTTCGTCACAGTCATTATGTTCTTCAGCATATGTTTAAGAAATAAGCATGTTCTTTGGCGGCTGTGTGATTTATTTCTAAAACCCTAGCCTTTGAAATCTGACCCTGAAATCAGACCCTGAAACTTAGTCTCTGAAATCATACCCTGAAAATTAGCCTCTGAAAATCAGACTCTGAAAAGTAACCTCTGAAATCATACCCTAACCAGTAGCCTCTGAAGTCAGACACTGAATAGTAGCCTCTGAAATCAGACCCTGAAAATTAACCTCTGAAATCAGACACTGACCAGTAGCCTCTGAAATCAGACCCTGACCAAAAGCCTCTGAAATCAGACCCTGAAGATCAGCCTCTGAAATCAGAACATAAATCAGCCTCTGAAATCATAACCTAAATCAGCCTCTGAAATCAGAACCTAAATTAGCCTCTGAAATTAGAACCACAGTATCAGCATCTGATGTTATCAAAAAAAAAAAAAGACTTGAGTGATAGTGATCACTTGAGCAAAAAAAAAAAATTTATAGAGGTGCCAAATTTTCTCCCGAAATTGCATACGACCGTGAATTTGCATGCTTATTTTTTTTCCATTGTGCTAATCGTTTACTCCTTATTTCTAATTACTCTAGCTTAAGTATTATTGATTCAGTCTCCGTCATCACTATTCCTGTTCGCGTTTTGTTTTCCACCTGCCCTATATATATATATATTGTTGGGTCCGTTGTGTTCATGCTAGCTTGAGGACTACATTTGGTTTGTATTCTTAGATTGAGTGTGGTTCACATTTGAATTGAGGACGAACTCAAGAGTGGTAAAAGGTAGTGATTGTGAGCAAAGTATCGGGTAAAAGCCAATAGAGTGCAAACACGAGTGGAGTGATATCATTCGAGTGTAAACACGTGAGATTGTGAGGATTTAGATATTTGCTTTACTTTCTTGTTATTTCTAATCTGTTTGTTTAGTGTTGAGATGGCAGTTCTAACTACTGATGAAAAGCTTGAGGCTTTGGATATGAAATTTACAGATATGATGGAGAACATGAATACTGCTTTGGAGAGATTGTCCAAGAGTGTAGAGAGTATTCAAACTGGTAGCGGTCCCAGAGTACCACCACCTCAGAATGTAACACCACCTCACAATGTGCCACCTCGCCGTGTACCACCATAGTATGTACCACCAGATGAAGAGGAAGCTGAAAATGAGTTTGATGATTCTGATGGTTTTGATGATGTGGAGGAGAGATTTCAGCCTGGGCATGAGTGTGATTCTGATGGTTTTAAGGAATTATATGAGTGTGATTCTGATTTTGGTGAGATTTTTGCTATTTGTGCAAAGTCATCTTTTGGAAAGTTTTACATTCATGACGGATTATTATTTAAAGCGAACAGGTTGTGTGTTCCTGCTTGTAGTATGCGTGAGTTGCTTGTGAAGGAAGCGCATGTGGGAGGTTTGATGGGGCATTTTGGGATTACTAAGACTTTAGCTATTTTACATGAGCACTTTTATTGGCCTACAATGAAACATGATGTTGAGCGTATTTGTGATAAGTGTCTAACATGTAAGCATGCTAAATCTAAATTAATTCCACATGGTTTGTATACTCCTTTTCCTGTACCTAGTGAACCCTGGGTTGATATATCGATGGATTTTGTGTTAGGTTTGCCTAGGACAAATAGGGGAAGGGATTCAATCTTTGTTGTAGTTGATAGGTTTAGTAAAATGGCTCATTTCATTGCATGTCATAAAACCGATGATGCTACAAACATTGCAGATTTATTTTTCAGAGACATAGTGCGACTCCATGGTATACCTAGGAGTATTGTATCTGATAGAGATGTTAAGTTCCTTAGCCATTTTTGGAAGGTGTTGTGGGCTAAACTAGGCACCAAACTATTGTATTCTACCACATGTCATCCACAGACTGATGGACAAACAGAGGTAGTTAATAGGACTTTATCACAATTATTGCGCACAATAGTTGGCAAGAATTTGAAGAGTTGGGAAGATTGTTTGCCATTTATTGAGTTTGCATATAATCGTAGCATTCATTCTTCTACATCATTTTCACCTTTTGAAATTGTTTATGGTTTTCAGCCACTAACTCCATTGGATTTGTTACCTTTGCCTGTTGATGAGCATGCGGGGCTAGATGGAAAACGGAAAGCCGATTTGGTGAAGCACATACATGAGAAAGCAAGAGAGCAAATACAACGAAAGAATGAGCAATATGCTTCTCATGCTAATAAGGGAAGAAAGCGTGTGGTATTTCAGCCTGGAGATTGGGTTTGGGTACATATGCGCAAGGAGAGATTTCCTGAACAACGTAAATCTAAGCTACAACCGAGAGGGGATGGTCCATTTCAAGTTTTGGAACGGATTAATGACAATGCATACAAGCTGGATTTACAAGGTAAGTATAATGTGTCTGCTACATTTAATGTTTCTGACTTAACTCCTTTTGATGCAGGTACAGATTCGAGGTCGAATCCTTTTCAAGAGGGGGGGATTACAAGTACCAAAGGACGCATTACAAGTACCAGAAGGGCCAATTACGAGGCAGAGGACCAAAAGACTCAGAGAAGCAATGGCGGGATTAGTTCAGAGTTTTATGGCCGACTACAACAAACAAATAGAGAAGCATGTGGGCTTCGATGGAAAGGGCCCAAAACCATTTCACTTGGCCCAAATGAGTTTAGAATAAAGCTTCTTAGGCATTTGAAGACTTAAAGACTTGATATTTGTGTAATTTATTTTTTAGGGGCATTGTTGTCTTTATGCCTTTAGGGTTTCTTTTTGTAACACTATTTAAGCTTACTTTCTTCTTCATTTGAGGGTAATCAATGAAATTGTAAACTCAAAA
This sequence comes from Zanthoxylum bungeanum, assembly GCA_019454045.1. NCBI lineage: Eukaryota > Viridiplantae > Streptophyta > Magnoliopsida > Sapindales > Rutaceae > Zanthoxylum > Zanthoxylum bungeanum. The sequence continues at coordinate 268,256 of SKCR01042123.1, forward strand.
GCTTAAAGCTTTGGCTATGGCCGAATTATTGTAAGGGAGTGATTCCCCTTTTCAAGTTTGAATCGACTTATCTAAGTTTGGCACACTTAGTGGCGTCTCCATTGCTAGCAAAACACTACAAGGATTCATCTTAAAGGTTCTCAAGGGCAAGTTCTTTGTGGGTCTTCTTTGTGGCCTTGGAAGGGTTTTTGTTCCTACAAAATCATTTTACGCGGTTCTTGGGGTTCTGTCTGTTGCTTGGGGTTTGCTTGGATTTCGAATCCAAGTGGGTTTCTTGTCAATTTCCTTATAAATACTCTTGTAAATGTTTTATTATTAATAAAATAAGCAATTTCTATAATATAATATATCTCTTGATATGTTAAAGACATAATTGACCTTAGAATTATTAGTTATGATGCAGTTGCAAAAGCATCGCAATTGACATTGAGGTGTATCATGACGTTGTCATTCTTAGACAGTTCCTGGTCAAGGTTTACACTACTTGGTCAGTAAAGTAAACCCGTTGAGACTAGTACATGTCGTATACTTGAATATATGATTCCAATGGTTTCTCAATGAACCATGAGTTTTGGAGACTCGTATAGACGTGTAGGTGTTTATAGTGGATAAACACTGAACGACTCACCGAAGAATCTTAATATATGGTACACCAACGTTAATAATAATCTTCTCGGATTGAGTAGCATTTGTGATTCTTCGACTTGAGATACCACTGTGGGCACATGAGACATCTTCCACACTTAGATGGCAGTCACATCACCGATCTATTCAGATCATATCTCCGCCTGTTCGTTGGGTATGGACAGATCCTCAGGGTGTCCTGTGTGTGTCGAGATAGGATTCATCAGTTCTGTGTATAGAGCATAGGTAGTCCATATATGATTAGCAATCCGATAAAAACCATGGGCCCATGGTACACTTTAGAAGTGAGTTCTAAGTGTTCTTTTAGAGATTGGTAATAGAGACGTCGACGGAATTGTCCCTATAGAGATTTGACGTTTACATCTATATCTCTGTGATATATCCGGATACCTGTGACGGATGAATTAAACATATGCCATGACCTCGACCTATATGATTCAGCGAGTTTATCCGTGGTCGTCATAATTTATGGGTGGGTAAATTATGGACACGAAATTGGATTTCGTGACGGATATGTCTGAATCTAGAGAGTCTGACTAGTGAAATATACTCGTAAAGCACTATGGTAACTTTTATTAATAATACTGATTATTTATAAGTCGTTTAAAGGTTAAACGAAAAATACATGCAAATGGACCTAATGGTCATTTCCTTATTATTGTGTATTTGTATTTAATGATAGATTTTATTAAATACACATTAATTAAATGTCAAATAGTGATATTTGACATATATCGTAAATATATATATGTATTCGATATTTAAAGTGAATATAATACATGTATTTAAAATATTTATATTTAAATAATTATTTAATTATTTAATTGTTAAATAATTAAATTAATTAAAAATATAAATATCTTAATTTTTGATATTTTTGGAGATGACATAAGTTGCTTTATTTGACATGTTGAATTTCATTAAATGTGTAATGATCAAAATTACAAGTTGATAAAGTAAGCTTTATTGTAACAAAAAAAATATCTAGATATTTTACATATACACTCAAATTCGACCAAGGCTATTTGGAGTGAGTATATATTGTTTTGTTTCATTTTATTAGGTTAAGGTTAACAAGTTACCAAAAACAAAACAAAAAAAGTTGAGAGCAAAGTTGAAGATACAAAGGAAAAAGCTTGAAAATACTTTGATTTTGTAAGTTTTTTCTTAAACTTTTCAACTAAGAAAATATTTCTATCATGCTTAGCTTCAACATGTATTGCTAGGATATTGTCTCTACACTTTTTGTTTGTGTTTTAAATGGTTATGAACTTGTTTGAAAGATGAAAGCATGTATAGTTTCTAAGTGAGCTTGAAATGGTTTCATAAGCTCTCTTTTGATTATTTGATAATCAAGTTGCCATTCTAGAGTTGCTAAGCCACTCATTGATGACCTAGAATTGTTCTTGAGTTGTTTCATGATGGTGAGACTTGTTTGGTGTTGTAAAGTTTGTATTAAAGTATTGGATTTAATTGATTTGTTATATTTTGTCAATTTGAAGAAATTATAAAATTAGGGTTCTTAACCCTTTCCAAATTTGTGGCTTTTCATATATATGATGTAATATAGTGTGTATATGATGCATATTATGTTTTGGGTTGATTGGATTTGATCTTGACATGTTTTGAATAAAAATGGATCAAATTGCAAAAACTGAAAAATTATGGGGCTGTTCGGCATTTTGTTGCAATCTGATTTTGATGTGTTGGACATGTTGGAAATCATTTTAGAATTAATTTAGAATTATCCAAAATTGTATTTGACAATTTAAGGACTAAAATGATCAAATTTCCAAACTTTTGGGCCAATTCGGCTATTACCAAGAAATTTGGTTTCTTGTGTAAAATTTCAGTTTTTATGTATTGTGTAATTAAATAAATAAGTTAATTTAATTGATCCAAGAAAAATTATTGAAATCGTAAAATTTTGATTTTCCGCGTTTCCGCTGCGTTACCGGAATTTCGCCATTAAACCCTTACAAAATGCTAATTTCACTTTTATCCTACACTTTGAGCATAATATATAGGTCAGACTCATATCCACTAGAAAATAGTTTTGTAGCAGTTAGATAATAAGGAATTGACAAAGTGACTAGTTGAAATAATCGGTGGATGATGAATGACTGTTTGCCTGGATATTTGATTTTGTTTGCATTTATTTATGATGTGAGGTATGATTATGATTAAAAAAAATGATGAATAAAAACTGACCAAGCTCTTACTTAGTAACCGGGCGTCTTGCCCAGCTAGTAGTGATTGTTCGCGTCAAACGGTACGGCCTGATTTAGATAATAAATAAGCTTCCACTTAGTAACCGGACATCTTGCCTCAGTAAACAGTGATCGTTCGCGTCAAATGGTAAAGCTTAAAAAAATAAAAAATAAAAAATATTATACCACACTTTACGCATATTGTAGTAGACAGAACATTTTTAGATAGTCCGGTTGGTTTGACCCATCAACTACTGAGAATTGAGACAACCTCACCTAGTTAATTACTTAGAATCAAAGCTGTTTACAGATCTATTCACACACAAACTTAGAGTCTGATTTAGATAATTTGTTCAAAGGAAATGATTTTAATTGTAGTATGCATTTTGAAGGTTCCTTTATTATTGCTAGACATTCTCTGAGGACATTGTATATATAGTTATTATTTTCGTTTATTTTATTTCTTTCTTTTTGTTTTGTTTTTATTTGTGATTGCATATGCATGATTGACGTTTGTGGGTATCGTCGCTGTAAACCCTCACGAGACTATAACTCATCCATTATGAACACCTAGGGTTTTAAAGGCTTGTTGCATACGCTAATGCAACTATGATCCCTACGAAAGTGGCTTAGATTATTTAGTCTTAGTTGTTTATTTTATTTTATTTTGTTTGTTTTTCTCGATGACTAGCAAAATGTTAGGTTTGAGGGTGTGATGAGCGGAAAGTATATAAATATTTACCACTCCTTTTACCTAATATTTTGTATAGGATCTCGAGTTTGATGAACGTTTTGATGTGTTTTTGTTTGTTTTGTAGATAAATAATGTTTTGGGACTCAATGAAATCAACTTGGGGCTAAAACGATGAAAAATGGACAAAAAAGGCAAAAACAAAAATTTACTGCATCCGGACCAATAATTCATTTGCTGACACGCGTCATCATTGGCGTCATCAATGTAGCTGGCGTAACGACACAAAAGACCCGTGGCATCGCGACGCACCAATGAAATATGTACAAGTGGATGACAATTGTCTGCGTCGCGACGTAGAAGACCCTACACGTCGCGACGCAGACCAAATTTTTTGCCTTAAATTCCAACTGATTTCATTTTCCATTTTCATACTTTCCTTAGCTTTCTTAATAAGGAACTAAGGATTGTATCTTGTTTATACATATAAATAGTAATGTTTTATTATTTTTAGTAGTAATAATAGTTTGTTTGTTTTATCTTTCTTTTATGTTTTGTAATTAATTTCCGTTGGGGAAAGGGTGGAACTTTTATTATGATAATTTAGATTAATCTCCCTTATTTTATAATATATAAATTATCTTAAAAACTTGATTTATTTGGATATCGCCTTTATGGTCGGTTGGACTTAATTAAATTATTATTTATCCTGACTTAATTGGATACCGCCTATATGGTCGGTTGGTAATTCATGCAAATTTATGCAAATTTATATATTTCTAGATTTGAAATATTAAAGGTGGATCCTTTAATTCTAACATTTTATTTTTAATCTAGCGAAGTGATAAAGCACAATGTTTATGACTTTAATAATTGATTTAGTTATATGATGTGTGATATATTGGCTCGTTTATTGAATCTTAAGCTTAATGCTTTTTATTGCCTGATCACCAATAAGATTGATGTGGTGAACTTAAAATTAACTTGACGAAATGATTTTAGGTTTCAGCCTTAAATTCAACAGCTCACGATCTCTGATTACGCATAAAAAGTACTCGCAGTTATCGCAGTATATATGGTTACAAGGAACTAATTTACTTAAACAAAAACGTTAGCATTAACTTAATGGAAAGATAATGATTGAGTTGGTAATATGAAATAAAAACTATGGAAAATACTTAAGAGTTATCAGTAGAGAAAAACAGCAAAACGTCGGGAATCCCTCTTATATCAACTTCCCATATTCAATTATTGATTCCTTTTATTACTCAATTGAAGGTTTCACATCCCAAATCAACAATCGGAAGATATTCAATTCAAAACACATTAAATTCTAATGTAATCGATGATTTACTTTCTCTATGTTAACAGCACACAAAGTTATCATTATGACCTATCTAACGTCGACAATATACCCACAGGTAATACTGCAGCAGAATATCAACTCATAAAGCAACTTTACCAATCACAATTGGGTTCCCCAATCACACATAGAAGAAGCATGACTATTCATATATGCAAGTTGGAAAAACACAATCTCTGGATTCATAAATCAAAAGATAATAAAGAATAACAAAAAATTAATTTTATTAAACGTTAAAAGTAATTATGAATCAAAAACATGAATATAAGAATCTAATTACAAGTGTTCATCCTTAGTCTCGCCTATGAGATTAGTTCTCCTTATAGAAGAGAGACACAACATGGATAGATCGGAGAGACATCCTATCTGGCTTGAGGCTCTTCGTTCTTCTCTCTCAAAATTATATTTCTAACTCTTTGTTGTGTGTTTTCTCCTCTTTTTCTCCTCCTTTTTTCGCCTCATTTCTCTTGACATGATCTAGGACGACAACAAAGCAAAAGACCCATTACAAGTACCAGAAGGGCCAATTACGAGGCAGAGGACCAAAAGACTCAGAGAAGCAATGGCGGGATTAGTTTAGAGTTTTATGGCCGACTGCAACAAACAAATAGAGACGCATGTGGGCTTCGATGGAAAGGGCCCAAAGCCATTTCACTTGGCCCAAATCAGTTTAGAATAAAGCTTCCTAGGTATTTGAAGACTTAAAGACTTGGTATTTTTGTAATTTCGTATTTAGGGGCATTGTTGTCTTTATGCCTTTAGGGTTTCTTTTGTATCACTATTTAAGCTTTCTTTCTTTTTGATTTGGGAGGTAATCAACGAAATTGTAAACTTAAAATCTTAAAGCTTTGGCTATGGCCGAATTATTGTAAGGGAGGGATTCCCATTTTCAAGTTTGAATCGACTTATCTAAGTTTAGCACACTTAGTGGCGTCTCCATTGCTAGCAAAACACTACAAGGATTCATCTTAAAGGTTCTCAAGGGCAAGTTCTTTGTGGGTCTTCTTTGTGGCCTTGGAAGGGTTTTTGTTCCTACAAAATCAAATTCGCGGTTCTTGGTGTTTTGTCCGTTGCTTGGGGTTTGCTTGGATTTCGAATCCAAGTGGGTTTCTTGTCATTTGGTATCTAGAGCTCAGGGTTCCAAGGTCTGATTTTTCTAACTTTCCTTTTGTTTGATTCTGTTTTTTTTTTGTTCTTTGTTATTTTCGTTTCAGTTCTTGTTGGATCTTGTTGCTGTTTTTGTTTTGTTTATATTCTGGATCTGGTTTTGTTGTGAAGCATATTCTGGATCTGGTTTTGTTGTGAAGCATATCAGTTCATCTTTTTCCAATTCTGGGTTTCTGTTCTGTTCTTCCTGTCAGTTCCTCATAGTTGCATATCAGTTCATCATTTTCCAGTTCTAGGCTTCTGTTATGTTCTTCCTATCAGTTCGTCATAATCATTATGTTCTTAGCATATGTTTAATAAATAAGCATGTTCTTTGGCGGCTGTGTGTTTTGTTTCTAAAACCCTAGTGCAATGTGAAATCAGACCCTGAAAACTAAGTGAAGTCTGAAATCAGACCTAAAACGTAACCTTTGAAATCTGCCTCTGAAATCAGACTCTGAGTTCAGACCCTGAAACTTAACCATTGAATCAGACTCCGAGATCAGACCCTGAAACTTAACCATTGAATCAGCCTCTGAGATCAGACCCTGAAACTTAGCCTCTGAAATCAGACCCAGACCAGTAGCCTCTGAAATCAGACCCAGACCAGTAACCTATGAAATCAGACCCAGACCAATAACCTCTGAAATCAGACCTAGACCAATTGCCTCTGAAATCAGACCCTAACCAGTAACCTCTGAAAATTAGCCTCTGAATTCAGACCCTGAAATCAGACCCTTATTCGACTCTGAAATCAGACACTGACCAGCAGCCTCTGAATTCAGACCCTGGATTCAGACCATCATCAGACTTTGAAATCAGGCTTTGAAAACCAGCCTCTGAAATCAGAACCTAAATCAGCCTCTGAAATCAGAACCACATTTAGCATCTGACGTTATCAAAAAAAAAAGTGAAATTTTTTGGTTGAATCTAGTTTGTTCCATATTATCATTTAGGTGCCCGTGGAAGGTATTCCATCAAAATTTTTATAGAGGTGCCAATTTTTCTCCCGAAATTGCATACGACCGTGAATTTGCATGCTTTTTTTTTTTCCGTTATGCTAATTGTTTACTCCTTATTTCTAATTACTCTAGCTTAAGTATTATTGATTGAGTCTCCGTCATCACTATTCTTGTTCGCGTTTTGTTTTCCGCCTGCCCTATATATATATATATTGTTGGGTCTGTTGTGTTCATGCTAGCTTGAGGACTACATTTGGTTTGTATTCTTGGATTGAGTGTGGTTCACATTTGAATTGAGGACGAACTCAAGAGTGGTAAAAGGCAGTGATTATGAGCACAGTATCGGGTAAAAGCCAATAGAGTGCAAACACGAGTGGAGTGATATCATTCGAGTGTAAACACGTAAGATTGTGAGGATTTAGATATTTGCTTTACTTTCTTGTTATTTCTAATCTGTTTGTTTAGTGTTGAGATGTCAGGTCTAACTACTGATGAAAAGCTTGAGGCTTTGGATAGGAAATTTACAGATATGATGGAGAACATGAATACTGCTTTGGAGAGATTGTCAAAGAGTGTAGAGAGTATTCAAACTGGTAGCGGTCCCAGAGTACCACCACCTCAGAATGTACCACCACCTCACAATGTGCCACCTCGCCGTGTACCACCACAGTATGTACCACAAGATGAAGAGGAAGCTGAAAATGAGTTTGATGATTCTGATGGTTTTGATGATGTGGAGGAGAGATTTCAGCCTGGGCATGATAGGAGGCCTAATAGGAGGTTTGATAGGAGGAATGATATGAGGGATAGACGGTTTGATGATAGAGGTGCATTTGATGCCAGAAGAGGGGATTATGATCGGAGAGGATATGGTAGGCGAGGAGATGTAGATGGTGATCTAGGTAGCATCAAGATCAATACCAACATTCCAAGGCAAGAATGATCCTGAAGCTTATTTAGAATGGGAAAAGAAAATAGAATTGATTTTCAACTGTCATCACTACTCAGACGAGAAGAAGATCAGTCTGGCAACAATTGAGTTTACCGATTATGCTATGATTTGGTGGGATCAGCTTGTCTCTACTCGGAGGAGAAACTATGAGAGACCGGTTCAGACATGGGCAGAACTTAGGGGTCTCATGAGAAAGAGATTTATACCCAGCCAATACTATAGGGAGTTGTATCAGAAACTACAACATCTGTATCAGGGGACCAAGAGTGTTGATGACTATTACACAGAGATGGAAGTTGCCATGATCAGGGCAGATGTAGTTGAGGATGCAGAAGCTACTATGGCACGGTTTCTAAGGGGCTTGAATAGAGAGATTGCAAACATGGTGGAGTTGCATCATTATGTTGATTTGGAGGATATGCTTCACATGGCTATCAAGATAGAAAGGCAACTCAAGAAAAAGTCAACATCCAGATTTGGTACTCAGGCTACTTCTGCATGGAAAGGGAAATGGGTTCCGAATGAGAAGCGAGATGGAGGCTTTGACAAGCCTAAAGGTGAATTCAGTGGAGGCTTTAATAAGCCTAGGGCCGAACCTAGTGCCGAGGGTAAAGAGGCTGCAGAACCGATCAAGACTAGACCAAAACCTGAGGGAGCAACTACTAGAACTAAGGATGTAAAGTGTTTCAAATGTTTGGGCATGGGACACTATGCTTCACAATGTCCCAATAGGCGTACCTTAGTGATTGATAAAAAGAGTGGAGAGGTGTACTCTACCGATAGTGAGGTTGAGGAGGAGATGCCAGAGTTGGAGGATGCTAGTGACCATGAGGGAGCTGCATACCCGCTGGATAACTTATCCTTAGTTGTCAAGCGTGCTTTGAGTGCACATGTTATAGAGGATGAGAGTGTGCTGCAGAGGTAGAATATATTCCATACTAGGTGCCGTGTGAATGGCAAGGGATGTAGTATGATCATAGATGGGGGCAGTTGTACTAATGTAGCTAGCACAGCTTTGATTGAGCGATTGGGGTTGAGTTGCTTAAGACACCCGAAGCCTTACAAGTTGCAGTGGTTAAATGATTATGGGGAAATAAGTGTGACAAAACAGGTATTGTTGAGCTTTACCATTGGGCCATACACAGATGATGTCCTATGTGATGTGATACCGATGCATGCATGACATATTCTTTTGGGCAGGCCGTGGTAGTTTGATAAGAAGGTTATTCATGATGGGTTCAAGAACAAGTACTCTTTCCAGCATAAGGGAAAACCCATTACATTATACCCACTTACACCTGCACAAGTCCATGAAGATCAGGTTAAGTTGCAACTTGAGCGTGACAAAGAGAGAGCGAAGGGAAACACCACCTTGGGTGAGACTAGTGAGAGTGGTGTATATGGTGAGAAAAATAAGGCCAATGCCGTGGGAGTTTCCAAGGGGAGTGTGAGTGAACGTAAGGGGGAACCAAAAGGGAGAGTTAAAAAGAGTTTGACATGAGTCCAACCACACCAGAGACATTACAGCATGCAGCTAACAACTTGGAAGAACCCATGCAGTTTCCAACAGGTCCAATCACTCGCCAAAGAGCAAAGAAGATCAGAGAGGCCTTTGCGGGACTAGCTCAGAGCTATGTGACCAGTTGCAGCAACCGAGTCAAGTGCACACCAGAGACATATATGGGCATAACCAGAGAGGTCCCCAAGCTATTTCATTTGACCCAGATCAGCTCAGACTGAAGCATAGCAGAGTAGCTTCAGCACCAGCATCCTTTTGACCCGATTTCACCCATTTTGGGACCATGTTGAATTCGGCCAAATGGGGGCATTTTTGTCATTTGTGCTCGACATTTTGACTTTATTTATGATGTAATTAGCATGGTTGACTATGCCATTAGGCTTAATTATGCTTAGAACCTTGCTTATTGAGTAAGCACGTCAATTTACTATTTGATGTAAGCACCTCAAATTAGCTTAAGTTAGATTAGTTTCTAATCATTGTTTTAAGCTACTTTAGGTGGGAAAAGACTTTTGGGGACGTGCTTGAGTGAATGGTTTGGGTAGTTTTCAGGTCTTTTGGTAATTTCACTTTAGGGACATTTTTGTCCATTCACACCTTTAGGGTTTCTCTTTGTAACCTATTTAAACTTTGTTTTCTTCTTCTTTGGAATAACATTCACGACATTTTCATCAAAATTTGAAGCTTTTAAGCTTTGGCTATGGCTAAATTTCTTGTAAGGGAGGGATTCCCCTTTTCAAGTTCAAATTGACTTATCTAAGCTTGGCAACTTAGTGGCGTCTCCATTGCTAGCAAAATACAATCTGATTTCATGCTTGTGGTTATCATAGACGTGAGTTTCATGGTGGTTAGGGGCTGATCTTGGTTGGGTTTTGTTCCTACAAAATCAGTATTCAAAGTTCTTGGGGTTTTGAGAAAGATGCTTGGGGGTTGCTTGGTTTCCAACCCAAGTGAGTTCTTGTCATTTGGTATCATGAGCTTAGGGTTATGAGGTCTGATTTCCTATCCTTTGTGTGTTGTTTAATCTTGTATTCGTCTTTGTTCTTTGTTGATTTAATTTTGGCATCAAGGTTTTACTTCCACCTTGATTCGGCCATTGTTGGATCTTGTTGTTTCTTGCTGATTCTTGTTGATTTGTGATCAAAATATCATGAATAACATTCTTCCTTGAGTGTTTTTTGATTGATCATGAGTATTTCTTTGAGTTAAGCTTTGGCTACTTAGGTCAAAATTGGGGCTTTTGTGTTCTTTGCTTGAATCAAGTGTTTAGTTGTTAATTGTAAGTTACTAGGACGTGTTTAACATTGTTATTAAGTTATTAGTTTCAAAAATCAAAAAAAAAAAAAAATGCATCAGGTCAGATTCGGCCAAGGAAGTACCATCACCACCCTTGATTTGTTCTTGCCATATACATGTCACTTAGCTTGTTTTCAATAGGTATTGTTCATATCTACTTTGAGAAAATCAGATTGCACTTCATTACTCCTAGCATTGCTTGAACTAGCTTGTTTGCAATCTTTGTGAAGTTGTTGCAATCTTGTGAAGTGTGTGGAAAACAAGTTTGTTTGAGTGATTTGATGAGGCATTTGAGTGAATGAGTGTTGAAACAAAATGAAATGCTTATGGATTGATGAGGCCGTGACTTACTCCTGAAGTTTACTTAAGCTTGTGTGTTGTTAACTTTGTGAGACAAGTCTGGTTGCTTTGTTACACATATTGCCGTGAGTAAGATGCTTGATGTGCTTATGTTGAAGCATGAATTAACAAGTGTGCTTGCTGATTTGCGTGAGCTATCATTAGCTTGACATTGGATTTGTGTTGAAATCATTAGCATGACATTGAAAATGGAAGCACTCATGAGCTTGACATGGAAACTTGAGTAGCCATCATTGCATTTGAGATGTGCTTGAAGAGGCAAGTTGCTGCATCACCAAGTTAGTTGGAAAAAGTGTTTAGTTGGTTTGTAACTTACCATTGCCGAATTGACATGCTTACTTGACCTACTTGTAAGCTACTTACGTAATCAGCTGAGTCACCTACTTGTTTTGAAAAAAAAAAAAGTGAAAAAAAAAAGAAGAAAGAGAATTGGTCGCATTGTGCTTAGCTTGATTAGACCATTTGCAAGTTGATTGGATTGCTTTACATGAGTTACATTGATTTGATTTGGTTTGTATTGGTTTGAGCTTGAAAGACTATATTTGTGTTATTGCCGAATTGAAATCCTTTGTGCTTCATTGTGTTTCATTGGAGTGTAAACACTTGTAGTATGCGTGAGTTGCTTGTGAAAGAAGCGCATGGGGGAGGTTTGATGGGGCATTTTGGGATTACTAAGACTTTAGCTATTTTACATGAGCACTTTTATTGGCCTAAAATGAAACGTGATGTTGAGCGTATTTATGATCAGTGTCTAACATGTAAGCATGCTAAATCTAAATTAATGCCACATGGTTTGTATACTCCTTTGCCTGTACCTAGCGAACCTTGGGTTGATATATCGATGGATTTTGTGTTAGGGTTGCCAAGGACAAAGAGGGGTAGAGATTCAATCTTTGTTGTAGTTGATAGATTTAGTAAAATGGCTCATTTCGTTGCATGTCATAAAACCGATGATGCTACAAACATTGCAGATTTATTTTTCAGACATAGTGTGACTCCATGGTATACCTAGGAGTATTGTATCTGATAGAGATGTTAAGTTCCTTAGCCATTTTTGGAAGGTTTTGTGGGCTAAACTAGGCACCAAACTATTGTATTCTACCACATGTCACCCACAGACTGATGGACAAACGGAGGTAGTTAATAAGACTTTATCTCAATTATTGCGCACTATAGTTGGTAAGAATTTGAAGAGTTGGGAAGATTGTTTGCCATTTATTGAGTTTGCATATAATCGTAGCATTCATTCTTCTACATCATTTTCACCTTTTGAGATTGTTTATGGTTTTCAGCCACTAACTCCATTGGATTTGTTACCATTACCTATTGATGAGCATACAGGGTTAGATGGCAAAAGGAAGGCTGATTTGGTGAAGCATATCCATGAGAAGGTAAAAGAGCACATTCAACGAAAGAACGAGCAATACGCTTCTCATGCAAATAAGGGAAGAAAACGTGTAGTCTTTCAACCTGGTGATTGGGTTTGGGTACACATGCGTAAAGAGAGATTTCCCGAACAGCGTAAATCTAAGCTACAATCGAGAGGAGATGGACCTTTTCAAGTCTTGGAAAGGATCAATGACAATGCATATAAGCTGGATTTGCAAGGTAAGTACAACGTCTCTGCTACTTTTAATGTTTCTGACTTAACTCATTTTGATGCAGGTTCAGATTCGAGGTCAAATCCTTTTCAACAAGGAGGGAATGACATGAGTCCAACCACACCAGAGACATTACAGCATGCAGCTAACAACTTGGAAGAACCCATGCAGTTTCCAACAGGTCCAATCACTCGCCAAAGAGAAAAGAAGATCAGAGAGGCCTTTGCGGGACTAGCTCAGAGCTATGTGACCAGTTGCAGCAACCGAGTCAAGTGCACACCAGAGACATATATGGGCATAACCAGAGAGGTCCCCAAGCTATTTCATTTGACCCAGATCAGCTCAGACTGAAGCATAGCAGAGTAGCTTCAGCACCAGCATCCTTTTGACCCGATTTCACCCATTTTGGGACCATGTTGAATTCGGCCAAATGGGGGCATTTTTTTCATTTGTGCTCGACATTTTGACTTTATTTATGATGTAATTAGCATGGTTGACTATGCCATTAGGCTTAATTATGCTTAGAACCTTGCTTATTGAGTAAGCACGTCAATTTACTATTTGATGTAAGCACCTCAAATTAGCTTAAGTTAGATTAGTTTCTAATCATTGTTTTAAGCTACTTTAGGTGGGAAAAGACTTTTGGGGACGTGCTTGAGTGAATGGTTTGGGTAGTTTTCAGGTCTTTTGGTAATTTCACTTTAGGGACATTTTTGTCCATTCACACCTTTAGGGTTTCTCTTTGTAACCTATTTAAACTTTGTTTTCTTCTTCTTTGGAATAACATTCACGACATTTTCATCAAAATTTGAAGCTTTTAAGCTTTGGCTATGGCTAAATTTCTTGTAAGGGAGGGATTCCCCTTTTCAAGTTCAAATTGACTTATCTAAGCTTGGCAACTTAGTGGCGTCTCCATTGCTAGCAAAATACAATCTGATTTCATGCTTGTGGTTATCATGGACGTGAGTTTCATGGTGGTTAGGGGCTGATCTTGGTTGGGTTTTGTTCCTACAAAATCAGTATTCAAAGTTCTTGGGGTTTTGAGAAAGATGCTTGGGGGTTTGCTTGGTTTCCAACCCAAGTGAGTTCTTGTCAGAGTTTCTACATGGGTGAGGGTGAAGCAAGGAAAGCGTTCAAGGCTAGCAAGCTCATGTTATTGTTAGTCTATAAGGAGCCTCATATTTATTTTACTAACTCTGACCATTTGCTTCCTGTGTCTATTTCATCTCTTTTACAGGATTACAGTGACGTACTGACAGAGGACATACCTAGTGGGCTTCCACCCATTAGAGGTATTGAACACCAGATAGACTTCATACATGGAGCAGTCATTCCTAACAGACCGGCTTATAGGAGCAATCCCGAGGAGACAAAGGAGCTACAAAGGCAAGTACGGGAGTTGATGGACAAGGGGTATTGTAGGCATTGCATTTTCGCATGTGAAACCCGATGATGAGTCTCATTTGGAGGCACTACCTTTTTAGCTAAGGATATTGCGGGAAACGGAGGTCGGAAGGGGAAATTCAGAATAAGTACATCATCAAGTTCATTTCACAAGTTCACTATCTTCATTAGTGCTGCGTTCGTTACTTCGTTCGAACGTCAGGCAGATTGCGGACGTTCGTGTAGCATTCGAATTGGCGTTCGAACGGCGTCGGTGTTTCTGGTTTTGCTGCTAGCCTCGCACCCCAGCCCAATTAGCCCCCCAAAGCCCATAAAACACATCCCAATTTAATTAAATTAAACATTGAATTAAATAAAATATTTAAACCATTTACCAATTAAATAAAATATAATCATACCTAATAAAGATAAATCAAATATATTAACTTCCTAACTAAACAAAATCACATACTAAATTAAAAAGATGTCATGCCTAATTAAAATCAATCATAACAAATTAAATATTTTGCATTCCTAATCTAGCCAAGATTTGTCCCCCCCTCATCTAATCCTTTCCTTGTTGAATACCAATCAAATCCTCATTTTAATGCCAAAATCCCTTCCTTGTGAGACAAGGTGAAACCCTAGCCCTTCTCTATATAAACAACCCCTAACCAAGACATGCATCCGCTAGCTCATACAGATAACTCACACAAAAATCACAACACAAAGAGCCTTAGCCACTCACGGCTATAGCAACAGGAAGAACACAAACAATTCCCTTCATCTCCTCCACTCCATAACCGAAAACAGCACCCCCTAAACCTCTACCCATAACCGAAAATCTCCCCCATACAGCAGCCCTCCACCACCGAAAATATACCTCCAAACAGCAGCCCAAACACACCCCAAACAGCCCTTGAAAAACGCCTGGACAGCAGCCCAAACCACTCCCAAAACAATCCCTAAAATCCCTTAAAACGGGAACATAAACTGCACTTATAATCCTTGAAATAACCACACAAAACTACACTAAAAAAACCACGAAAACACTCGAAACAGTTCGTTGAAACGTCAAAACAGGTGACCTGACCAGTGAGTAGCAAAGCAGAGCCGAACAGCAGCAGAACGGAGACCGAACGACAAGCAAAACAGCAAAACAGTGAACTAGGACGCTAAACCAGTGAACCGGAGAAGTTGAGGAGCTGTACCCTTTCCGACGTCCGTGAAACGCAAGCCCGAAAGTTGGCAAAAAGGTTAGACCTGAGGGTATTTTTCACACTCGTTTTTTTTGTTTTTTTTTATTTGTATTATCTATTGAGTATTGCTTGCATGATTGTCATTTTGAAATGCATGTTGTGTCCCTTGAGTAGATAAATATGCATGAATTATGAGATGTTGTATGTTGTGGCTTTGGAATAAAATGAGAGATGTGTCAACTCTCGCGGTATATCAGATGGAAACCCGGACATAAATTTCATAGCCGATTCCGAATGGACGGTAGTATGATCTGTACTCGGGATACAACTCCACGTACCACTTGAGTAAACGGCACCCTCTTTTGTTTTGTGTTGCTTTGGTTTATTTATTTTTTCGTCACTTGAATTCTGCATGTTGCTTATTTATGCATGATTCAATCGAGCGCATGGGCTTAGTAAGTGGAATGAAAGATCCCCTACGGGGAGGGGTTAAAGCCCTTTACCACGATGCTTTGCCGCGCCGGTTGATGTGTGTTCGGTTGAATGCAAGATACGTTCAATCGGGCATACTAAGTTTGATATTATTGCTTTTAATTCTTTGTATGCATGATTCAATCGAGTGCATGGGCTTAGTAAGTTCAATGAAAGATCCCCTACGGGGAGGGGTTAAAGCCCTTTACCATGATGCTTTGCCGCACCGGTTGATGTGTGTTCGGTTGAATGCAAGATACGTTCAATCGGGCATACTAAGTCTGATATTATTGTTTTTTAATTCTTTGCATGCGTGATTCAATCGAGCGCATGGGCTTAGTAAGTGTAATGAAAGATCCCTTATGGGGAGGGGTTAAAGCCCTTTACCACGATGCTTTGCCGCGCCGGTTGATGTGTGTTCGGTTGAATGCAAGATACGTTTAATCGGGCATACTGAGCTTGACACTGTTGTCTTTATTCTTTGTGTTGCATGCATCAGGTCTGGTTCCGTTCGAACGTGTTCTCGAACGCTGCACGAACGCCAACCTTCTGTTTACCGTTCGAACGCGTTCTCGAACGCTACGCGAACGCACACGCACTTTCTTAGTCTCATCATGCATCAGGTCTGGTTCCGTTGAACGCGTTCTCGAACGCTATATGAACGCAAACCTTCTGTTTACCGTTCGAACGTGTTCTCGAATGCTACGCAAATGCACACGCACTTTCTTAGTCTTATCATGCATCAGGTCTGGTTCCGTTCAAACGCGTTCTCGAATGCTACACGAACGCGAACCTTCTGTTTATCGTTCGAATGCGTTTTCAAACGCTACGCGAACGCGCACCCACTGAACTGAGTCATTTTCATCAGATTTCATACATAGTTTTCCTAGTAGCTATCCCCACATGTGATATAATGTGTTTAATGTATTACAATTCATATACCTATGTCATGATAATATTTGAGTATTATTTCTTATGGTATATCGGATGGAAACCCAGACATAAATTCCGTAGCCGATTCCGAATGGACGGTAGTACAGTTTGTACTTGGGATACAATTCCACGTACCACTTGAGAAGGTGCTCACATGTGTGCTTGTGTGGTTAGTATGTGTGCTTGTGTTTTCTTGAATATAATATGCCAATGAAGTTGTATGTTTGTCGCTCCTTTGATGTACTTCCAAGCATGCAATCTTAGATGTGAAATATATGTGTAAGTTTTATTTTGTACATGTGAATTTAGAAGCATGATACTCTTGGAAATAAGTGCTACTTAAGCCTGATTAAATTATTACATAAATCCTTTCATTACAAGTGGCATGAGTAAGGGACCATTCCGAACCCAACGATTTGAGGTCTTCCCTTGCGAGGGGTGAGTGCGGCCTTAAATCTCTTTGTCCCGGTTCACACCGGGTGGCGACTCCATTATTCTCCGGTTTAGTCCCCCGTGGCTACTCTGTACTCCCGACCGGGCCGCGAGCCCGGGACAGCATGCGTCGCCCAGTTTATGTGTCCCACAGTCTGGCGACTCCAATGGGGATAGAGAATCGGCCCCAAATATTGTCTTGTAATGTTTGGATTTATGTTTTAATTAACCGTGTCTATAGTGGATAAAATGGGGGTTTAATCAAAGGCATTTTAAGGCTAGGTAATGGTTGGGTGTCTTCCTTCATTCACTACCTTTCTAGAAGGAAAAGCTGTGAAGGCACCTATATAGCCATCTGCCTGTAGCCTATTGTGATGGACTAATTTAGAGGACTCATTGTTTATTCCTGACACCAAGCGATAAGAGCCTAAGAGGCTTGGGTATTTAAGTGAGCCTCGCTCCACCTTCCATCTGGGGAATCTACAACGGGAAATCCATTTGACAGTCCCAAACACACCATAGCTCATTGGCACGTACCTTAGAGTATAAAAAAAGGGTGCGCTCACTTGGTCGCTCGAACCCTTGAATGGGTAGACCTAGTTGTGAGCTATCCTTCGCCGGTGAGAGCCTTTGTCTATACTCCTGCGAACCCACCCATAGACCGGGTTTGCATGGTTAAAGTAACAATTATTTCCTTGAGTATGTGCTAGTGGACCATCCTCATTTGGATGCAGTTGGACCATTGTCAGAAATGCGGACTTGCTGGGCCCTTTAAACTGGGGCGACTTCGTACCTTATGACCATTGGGCCCAAAGCTTCTGAAATGTTGATGGGCCATTCCGTAGAAATTATTACTTTATGTTTGCATTATCTTTTATGCTTGTGTGTGAGAACATGTCGTTTGGATCCATTTGGACCATTTGTCATGAGATATGGGCTTGTGGGCCATTTAAACTGGGACAAGAACGTATTTTATGACGTTGGGCCAAAGGCTTCTACTAAGTGTTGATGGGCCACTTTGTGCTTGTGTTCGGAACGTTACCATTTGGATTTAGTCGGGCTCTTTGTCATGAGATGTGAACTCGTTGGGCCATTTAAACTGGGATGAGTTCACTCCTATAACAATTAGCCCGAAAGATTATAAAATGATAACAGTCCGATTTGTTTGAAAATTTTAATTTTAATTTAGTATGTTATATATGTTACCTGTATCTCATGCACCTCATGCATACATATATCATGTTAACACCCTCTATGTCTCAAAAAGACATCATAGATACCGTTTGGGTTAGAGAAGGGACAAGGCTCATTAAAAGAACAGTAACAGTCATGAGTGAATCTGGTAATGAGGTATCCCGAATGGATCAGTTAGAGAACAGTCTCGCCAAGGTCACGGAACAGTTGCAAGCTTTGACTACTGTTGTGGCTGGTATGGCTGTGCCCCGTGCTGGGGGGATTTATGAGAATGTGAGGCGTGAGGAGCCTCCGAATGGGTTGGGGGATGATATCCCCACTTTTGATGATGATATGGCAGAGTATGCAGCAGGTAGATTATCTGGGTCTCAGACAGAGTTACAGAAACTTCGGGATCAGGTTGAGTCTGTTACCCGCAAGATGAGGGGTAAGAATGAGGATTTGCTGGATTATGACACACTGACTTTCGAGGAACAGTTGCCGGCACAGTTCAAGATGTCTGATATGGCTAAGTTTAACGGGAATGAGGATCCAAGGGTGCATCTCCGACAGTTTGTATCAGTCATGAGTTCAGTTGGCTTATCTCAGCGCCAAGTGCAGAAAATGTTTGGAATGTCGCTTGAAGGAGCTCCCGTGGTATGGTACCACAGTTTGGAGAAGAAAGTGAAGGAAGATTGGAGGGAGTTGGCCGATGCTTTCCTGAAGCAGTATGTCACTGACTTAGAGATCGATCTGTTACTCCCGTGATCTGGAGAATGTTAAGCAGAAAGCGGAGGAGAGTTTTAAGGAGTATGTGGACCGGTGGAGGGGTCAGTTATTGAAAATGCAGACTAGGCCCTCAGAGAAGGACCAGATTAAAATGATTATCAGGGCACCAGGCCCTCCATTTACAGCAAGTTGAGGAGGATGACCTCCATTATTACAGACTTTCGTAGTTTGAGGGAAACTGTCATGGACATTGAAGACGAAGAGGCGGAAAACAAAAAATTCTATGGTCTGAACAGGAGGCCCATTGGGGGAACATCGGGAGCAAAGCTCGTTTCTCTGCTGAGATTGCCGCTATCCGGAACCGGCAGTTTTCCAACTTGGGAGGCCCCTGTCCAAGTGCTAGAGAAATTGAAGAGGCAAGGGCTCTTAAAACCCTTAGAAGCCAAACATTACCCAATCCCCTACCATCACACATATAACCTAAGCCTTTACTGTTTCTTTCACCAACAAAAGGGCCATGACACCGACAACTGCGCCCGACTCCGCCATGAAATCCAAGACCTGATAGACTCCAAGAAAATACCTGACCCAGAAACAGAACAACCTGACACACACAGAAACCCCTTACCCAACTACCGTGTCGTACCACCGCCAGCCTATATGATCAATTCTGGCCTCCCAGAAGACCTTGTCCTGAAATCCTTTCACCCTCAAGCCTTTTGCCTGGGAATCTGGGATAGTACTAGTGAGATGAGTTTGAGCAGGGGAAAAGCTTTTGGCTTGATTTCTCTAGCAGTGATGAGGAAGAAGTAAGGGGAATGACGCGCAGTGGTCGTTTCTACAATGATATGGCGGAAAAGGGTAAGGATGTTTTGACAGATGGTAGAGAAGTGGTTGAGACTGCAGAAAATACTGATGGGGATATAGTGCTGAGGCAATTGAGGAAGACTAGAGCACAAGTGAGTATCTGGGAACTGTTATGTGCATCTCGAGAGCATAGGCAGGCCATGGTTGAGGCCTTGAGCAAGATTGTGGTACCGGAAGACGCCAACCCTGCAATGTTTGTTGGGTCGGTTCAGAAAGAAGCATTGCAGATATCTTTTTCTGAGGATGAACTCCCGGCGGAGGGGAGAAATCATAACATGCCTCTATTTATCAGGGCCGAGGTGAGGGGCAAGAGAACTTCATGTGTAATGGTGGATGACGGTTCGTCCATCAATGTGTGCCCGCTGAAAATTCTGGCGAGATTGGGTATGAAAGCAACAGACTTGGACCCCTCCAGTATGACTATTAAGGCTTATGATGACAGTAAAAGGGAGTTGAGGGTACCTTTGTGGCTATGGTCAAGGTAGGACCGATTGAAGATGAGGTCGAGTTCACAGTACTGGACATCCCGGCTACATTCGCCTTATTGTTGGGAAGGCCTTGGTTTCACAACTTGGGGGCGTGCCTTCCACTTTGCATCAGATGATCAAGTTCCCGTATGAGGGAGAAGTTGTCACCATCCGGGCTGAGTTAGATAATGTCGTGGCTGCCTTGGAGATACAACCTTTCACGAGGTTTCAGGTGTCAGCTACTTTTGAGGAGTGGGTGGATCCTAGGGTGGCTAGGATTATGGAGAAAATGAAGTTTGAGCCGGGTAAAGGTTCAAAATTGCCAGATTTCAGAGGACAGACTACTCGGAAGGGTTTGGGGTACAAGTCTGATGAAGAAAAGCCAAAACTCAGAAAAAGGGCCTGAAACTGATGGAATGTTTTGTGAAAGCTTCAGGATATCAAGGGGAGCCTGAGCCTGTGGAAGTTAATGGAATTGTGGTACCTGGGTTTGAGTTCTTCCAGGATATGTTGGGTAAGAAGCTGATAGTTGGAAATTGTGGAGAAGAAGAAGATAATTGGGAGAAAACTGATGAAGTGTGGAGAGCCTGAAGCTGGAGGAGCCTGAAGCGAAAAGCCTGAGGAAGATCTGATTGCAGAAAGAAGTGTCTAAGATGATGAAGACATTTACCTTCCTGATTTGTTTGAATGTACTTCCGCATTATCCAATAATAAATACATCTATTTTGCTTACTTGTCTGAGTCATTTCCATTTACACATACACGAATCAAGCATATTTGACATCAGTTCAGCCAGACTATTGCATTTAACTTGGGTACACTTGAGAACCCAAGGAAATTCTGATTGCAAGTGAAGTAACCTCCGAAGAGAGGGAGAAACTAGAAGAAGTGTTGGTCAGATATGCCAAAGTATTTGCTTAGTCCTATGAGGACATGCCTGGGGTAGACAAATATTGCCCAGCACACAATACCAACTTATCCGAATATGAGACCAATAAAACAGAAACTCCGACGGATGAGACCAGAATGGGCTGAGAAAGTCAGAGAGAAGTTAGAAACATAGATGTGGGGTTCCTGGAAGTAGTAAAGTATCCTGAATGGTTGGCTAACATGGTACCGGTACCGAAGAAAGATGGGAAGGTCAGAATGTGTGTAGACTACAGAGATCTCAACAAAGCTTGTCCGAAAGATGATTTTCCTTTGCCGCATATAGATGTTCTGGTTGATAGCGCGGCTTTATCCGCTATGTATTCATTTGCAGATGGGTTTTCAGGTTACAATCAGGTTCTCGTGGCTGAGGAAGATAAACACAAGACAATATTTGTTACCGAGTAGGGTACTTATTGTTACAAGGTAATGAGGTTTGGGCTTAAGAATGCAGGAGCTACTTATCAGCGGATAGCCACTACACTTTTCTATGACTTGATGCACAAAGAGATTGAGGTGTATGTAGATGACATGATGGTGAAATCAGAGACAAGGGTTGGGCATATTGAAGCACTGGAAAAGTTTCTTCAGAGAGTTGACAGATACACCTGCGGCTAAACCCTAAGAAATGTGTGTTTGGGGTGACATCAGGGAAATTGCTTGGTCATACAGTGGGAATGGGCGGAAGGTAGACTCTGAAAAGATCAAGGCAATCACAGAAATGCCTGCACCGAAGACAGAAAAAGAAGTCAGAGTATTCTGGGGAAGATTCAGTACATCAGTCGGTTCATTGCCAAGTTGACATCAGTTTGTGAGCCTATCTTCAAACTGTTGAGAAAAGATCAGCCAGTGAGATGGAATGAACAATGTCAGACAACCTTCGACAAAATCAGAGAGTATTTGGTAAAGCCTCATGTATTGAAACCTCCGAGACCGGGCAGACCTTTGATATTGTATTTGGCTATAGAAGCAGAAGCACTGGGGGCAATGATGGTACAGGCTGATGAGACAGGGGTAGAACATGCAGTCTATTATCTGAGTAAGAAGATGCTCCCGTATGAGGCTCGGTATCAAGAGGTTGAGAAGATCTGTCTTGCAGTGGTATGGGCTTCCAAAAAGTTGCAGCATTATTTCCAGTCTTACAAGATCCAGGTGGTGGCAAAGGAGAATCCTCTGAAATATCTTCATTCGGTGCCTTCACTAGTGGGAAAATTGGGCAGATGGTTGGTATTGCTGACAGAGTTTGACATTGAGTATCTCACCTCCAAAGTGATCAAAGGGCGAGTAGTAGCAGAGTTTCTGGCATTGCAACCTGTTGAGGGGGATCAGTATAAGTTTGAATTTCCAGATGAAGAGATCCAAGCGATAACAGTTCAGAGATGGAAGATGTTTTTTGATGGAGCAGTGAATTACAAGGGAGCCGGAATTGGGATCGTGATAGTGACCCCCAAGGGAGAGACTTTGCCTTTAGCCAAGAGGTTGACATTCAGAGTGACTAATAACATGGCCGAGTATGAAGCATGTGCTTTTGGTTTGACAGCATTGATAGCCTTGAAGGCCGGGAGTGTGGAAGTCTACGAGAGATTCTATGTTGGTAGTCCAGCAGATGCGAGGAGAATGGGAATTGAAAGAAGAACGGTTGAAGCCTTACCTTTTTCACCTCAGAAAGTTGGCACAGGTTATCCCCGAGTGTAAGTTTCAGCACTTACCGAGAGAAGAGAATCAGATGGTAGATGCATTGGCTACACTTGCAGCGACTTGGGAAAATCCAAAAAAGTTAGTGATGAGACCGTTGATACTGACAACAGTAAGCAAACCTGTTTATGAGATAGAAAGAATTCTGGAAGTTGAGGTCGACGACGGTAAACCTTGGTATTATGACATTCAGAGGTATCTGGAACATGGTGAACTCCCGGAAGGGGCAGGCAGAAAAGACAGAATAGCCATCCAGAAGTTAGCTTCCCAGTATGTGACTTTGAAAGGGGACTGTACAAGAGGCAAGCAAACGGTATTCAGTTGAAGTGTTTGAGAAAATAAGAAGCTCAGCATGTAATGGAAGAAATACACGCCGGGGTATGTGGTCGCACATGAACGGGTTGAATCTGTCCCGCAAGATAGTGAGACAAGGTTTTTATTGGTCAACCATGGAACGATTGCGCGAAGATGGTGAAGCACTGTCATGACTGTCAAGCACATGGTAATTTGAATCACTTACCGCACACAGAATTGCACGGGTTGTCAGAGCCGTGGCCTTTCTCAGCATGGGGGATTGATATGATTGGGGAAATTCGACCGAATGCATCAAATGGGCATCGCTTCATAGTAGTGGCAGTAGATTACTTCTCGAAGTGGGTGGAAGCCGAATCATTTCGTAATGTTACAGCAAAGCAGATGGCAAAGTTTATAGCTCGGAACCTCATTTGTCGGTATGGTATGCCGCATCATGTAGTGACAGACAACGGGGTCCAGTTTCAAGGAGAGACGAAGGCAATGTTACAGAGGTATGGGACAGGCCACCACAAGTCGTCACCGTACGGGCCGTAGGGAAATGGGGCAGTTGAGGCAGCCAACAAGACTATAAAGACAATTTTAGCCAATATGACAGAAAATTGCAGAGATTGGGCCGAGAAATTACCGTATGCTTTGTGGGGGTACAGAACATCAGTAAAACGCAACATGGGCCACACCTTACTCTTTGGTCTATGGAATGGAAGCAGTATTGCCGGTAGAAGTGGAAATACAGTCTATGAGGGTATTAACAGAGCAGAATTACCAGAACAGGATTGGGCCACACAGAGGTTTGATCAGTTAGCACTATTGGATGAGAAGAGAACGAAGTCTTTGTATCACATGCAGTTGTATCAGAAGAGACTAGCCCGAGCATTCAACAAGAAAGTACGTCCCACCAAGATAAAAAAGGTGATTTGGTACTTAAGCAGTCGAGGTCGTCGACGACAGATCCGAGAGGAAAATTCCGACCAAACTGGGAAGGACCTTACATAGTGCAGAAGGTAATGGGAAATGGAGCAGTGAAGCTATCAGACTTGGAGAGGAACGAGTTCACCGAGCCGATCAACGTAGACAGATTGAAGTAATACTTTGCCTGAGGGAGAGAAGACCGAGCAGTCACATGGGAATTAGCAAAAGACCTAACCCAACGGAATAAGAAAATCATCCATGCATACACGTAACATTGCATTCTCTTCGTGTTTGTATTCGTTTTGTGTTCGCAGGTTCGAAGAAAGGAGAAAGCGGCAGAAATAAGCCAAGCAGCGTCAGCGCAATTTCAGTTTTTGGGATGAATCCCAAGGGGCGAGGCCCATATCAGCTTGGGGGCGAGGCCCATATCATGTCGGCTCGAGGGCGAGGCCCATATCAGCTTGAGGGCGAGGCCCCCGTTGTCAGTTGTAGTTCCGGGTCGAGGTACCAAGGGTCGAGGTACCCACTACATCATCAGTTCGAGGGCGAGGTCCCTATAGTCAGTGGTGTTGGGTCGAGGTGCCCAGAGTCGAGGTGCCCCCGTTGTCAGTTGTAGTTCCGGGTCGAGGTGCCCAGGGTCGAGGTACCCACTACATCATCAGTTCGAGGGCGAGGTCCCTACAGTCAGCGGTGTTGGGTCGAGGTGCCCAGGGTCGAGGTGCCCTCGTTGTCAGTTGTAGTTCCGGGTCGAGGTGCCCACTACATCATGAGTTCGAGGGCGAGGTCCCTATAGTTAGCGGTGGTGGGTCGAGGTGCCCAGGGTCGAGGTGCCCCCGTTGTCAGTTGTAGTTCCGGGTCGAGGTGCCCAGGGTCGAGGTGCCCACTACATCATCAGTTCGAGGGCGAGGTCCCTATTGTCAGCGGTATTGGGTCGAGGTGCCCAGGGTCGAGGTGCCCCCGTTGTCGGATGTAGTTATTGGGATGCGTCCCAGGATCGAGGTCCGCTGCAGCACCAACCCAGCTCGAGGCAGCAGCCGAGCCAGGTAAGTGAAAACGCATTGCATAACTTTGATAGGATTGTTCAAAGTCACACACTGCACAAGTCCCATCAAAGTGGGGGCGACTGTAGGCATTGCATTTTCGCATGTGAAACCCGATGATGAGTCTCAGTTGGAGGCACTACCTTTTTAGCTAAGGATATTGCGGGAAACGGAGGTCGGAATGGGAAATTCAGAATAAGTACGTCATCAAGTTCATTTCACAAGTTCACTGTCTTCGTTAGTGCTGCGTTCATTACTTCGTTCGAACGTCAGGCAGATTGCGGACATTCGTGTAGCGTTTGAATTGGCGTTCGAACGGCGTCGGTGTTTCTGGTTTTGCTGCTAGCCTCGCACCCCAGCCCAATTAGCCCCCCAAAGCCCATAAAACACATCCCAATTTAATTAAATTAAACATTGAATTAAATAAAATATTTAAACCATTTACCAATTAAATAAAATATAATCATACCTAATAAAGATAAATCAAATATATTAACTTCCTAACTAAACAAAATCACATACTAAATTAAAAAGATGTCATGCCTAATTAAAATCAATCATAACAAATTAAATATTTTGCATTCCTAATCTAGCCAAGATTTGTCCCCCCTCAATCTAATCCTTTCCTTGTTGAATACCAAATCAAATCCTCATTTTAATGCCAAAATCCCTTCCTTGTGAGACAAGGTGAAACCCTAGCCCTTCTCTATATAAACAACCCCTAACCAAGATATGCATCCGCTAGCTCATACAGATAACTCACACAAAAATCACAACACAAAGAGCCTTAGCCACTCACGGCTATAGCAACAGGAAGAACACAAACAATTCCCTTCATCTCCTCCACTCCATAACCGAAAACAGCACCCCCCTAAACCTCTACCCATAACCGAAAATCTCCCCCATACAGCAGCCCTCCACCACCGAAAATATACCTCCAAACAGCAGCCCAAACACACCCCAAACAGCCCTTGAAACACGCCTGGACAGCAGCCCAAACCACTCCCAAAACAATCCCTAAAATCCCTTAAAACGGTAACATAAACTGCACTTATAATCCTTGAAATAACCACACAAAACTACACTAAAAAAACCACGAAAACACTCGAAACAGTTCGTTGAAACGTCAAAACAGGTGACCTGACCAGTGAGTAGCAAAGCAGAGACCGAACAGCAGCAGAACGGAGACCGAACGACAAGCAAAACAGCAAAACAGTGAACTAGGACGCTAAACCAGTGAACTGGAGAAGTTGAGGAGCTGTACCCTTTCCGACGTCCGTGAAACGCAAGCCCGAAAGTTGGCAAAAAGGTTAGACCTGAGGGTATTTTTCACACTCGTTTTTTTGTTTTTTTTTTATTTGTATTATCTATTGAGTATTGCTTGCATGATTGTCATTTTGAAATGCATGTTGTGGCCCTTGAGTAGATAAATATGCATGAATTATGAGATGTTGTATGTTGTGGCTTTGGAATAAAATGAGATATGTGTCAACTCTCGCGGTATATCAGATGGAAACCCGGAAATAAATTTCATAGCCGATTCCGAATGGACGGTAGTATGATCTGTACTCGGGATACAACTCCACGTACCGCTTGAGTAAACGGCACCCTCTTTTGTTTTGTGTTGCTTTGGTTTATTCATTTTTTTGTCACTTGAATTCTGCATGTTGCTTATTTATGCATGATTCAATCGAGCGCATGGGCTTAGTAAGTGGAATGAAAGATCCCCTACGGGGAGGGGTTAAAGCCCTTTACCACGATGTTTTGCCGCGCCGGTTGATGTGTGTTCGATTGAATGCAAGATACGTTCAATCGGGCATACTAAGTTTGATATTATTTCTTTTAATTCTTTGTATGCATGATTCAATCGAGCGCATGGGCTTAGTAAGTGCAATGAAAAATCCCCTATGGGGAGGGGTTAAAGCCCTTTACCACGATGCTTTTCCGCGCCAGTTGATGTGTGTTCGGTTGAATGCAAGATACGTTCAATCGGGCATACTAAGTCTGATATTATTGTTTTTTAATTCTTTGCATGCGTGATTCAATCGAGCGCATGGGCTTAGTAAGTGCAATGAAAGATCCCTTATGGGGAGGGGTTAAAGCCCTTTACCACGATGCTTTGCCGCGTCGGTTGATGTGTGTTCGGTTGAATACAAGATACGTTTAATCGGACATACTGAGCTTGACATTGTTGTCTTTATTCTTTGTGTTGCATGCATCAGGTCTGGTTCCGTTCGAACGCGTTCTCGAACGCTGCACGAATGCGAACCTTTTGTTTACCGTTCGAACGCGTTCTCGAACGCTACGCAAACGCACACGCACTTTCTTAGTCTCATCAAGCATCAGGTCTGGTTCCGTTCGAACGCGTTTTCGAACGCTATACGAACGCGAACCTTCTGTTTACCGTTCGAACGCGTTCTCGAACGGTACGCGAATGCACACGCACTTTCTTAGTCTTATCATGCATCAGGTCTGGTTCCGTTCGAACTCGTTCTTGAACGCTACACGAACGCGAACCTTCTGTTTACCGTTCGAACGCGTTTTCAAACGCTACGCGAACACGCACCCACTGAACTGAGTCCTTTTCATCAGATTTCATACATAGTTTTCCTAGTAGCTATCCCCACATGTATGAATACAATGTGTTTAATGTATTACAATTCATATACATATGTCATGATAACATTTGAGTATTATTTCTTGTGGTATATCAGATGGAAACCCAGACATAAATTCCGTAGCCGATTTCGAATGGACGGTAGTACGGTTTGTACTTGGTATACAATTCCACGTACCACTTGAGAAGGTTCTCACATGTGTGCTTGTGTTTTCTTGAATATAATATGCCAATGAAGTTGTATGCTTGTCGCTCATTTGATGTACTTCCAAGCATGCAATCTTAGATGTGAAATATATGTGTAAGTTTTATTTTGTACATGTGAATTTAGAAGCATGATACTCTTAGAAATAAGTGCTACTTAAGCCTGATTAAATTATTACATAAATCCTTTCATTACAAGTGGCATGAGTAAGGGACCATTCCGAACCCAACGGTTTGAGGTCTTCCCTTGCGAGGGGTGAGTGCGGCCTTAAATCTCTTTGTCCCGGTTCACACCGGGTGGCGACTCCATTATTCTCCGGTTTAGTCCCCCGTGGCTACTCCGTACTCTCGACCGGGCTGCGAGCCCGGGACAGCATGCGTCGCCCAGTTTCTGTGTCCTACAGGTATGTAAGGGAAAGCATGAGTCCTTGTGCAGTACCAGTGCTTCTAGTTCCTAAGAAAGATGTGACGTGGCGTATGTGCGTTGACTGCCGAGCTATCAACAATATTACGGTAAAGTATCGTCACCCCATTCCTAGACTAGATGACATGTTGGATGAATTGCATGGTTCCAAAATTTTTATGGCCGACTACAACAAACAAATAGAGATGCATGTGGGCTTCGATGGAAAGGGCCCAAAGCCATTTCACTTGGCCCAAATCAGTTTAGAATAAAGCTTCCTAGGCATTTGAAGACTTAAAGACTTGGTATTTTTGTAATTTCGTATTTAGGGGCATTGTTGTCTTTATGCCTTTAGGGTTTCTTTTGTATCACTATTTAAGCTTTCTTTCTTTTTGATTTGGGAGGTAATCAACGAAATTGTAAACTCAAAAGCTTAAAGCTTTGGCTATGGCCGAATTATTGTAAGGGAGGGATTCCTCTTTTCAAGTTTGAATCGACTTATCTAAGTTTGGCACACTTAGTGGCGTCTCCATTGCTAGCAAAACACTACAAGGATTCATCTTAAAGGTTCTCAAGGGCAAGTTCTTTGTGGGTCTTCTTTGTGGCCTTGGAAGGTTTTTTGTTCCTACAAAATCAAATTCGCGGTTCTTGGTGTTTTGTCCGTTGCTTGGGGTTTGCTTGGATTTCGAATCCAAGTGGGTGACATGATCCAGGACGACAACAAAGCAAAAGACCCATTACAAGTACCAGAAGGGCCAATTACGAGGCATAGGACCAAAAGACTCAGAGAAGCAATGGCGGGATTAGTTCAGAGTTTTATGGCCGACTGCAACAAACAAATACAGACGCATGTGGGCTTCGATGGAAAAGGGCCCAAAGCCATTTCACTTGGCCCAAATCAGTTTAGAATAAAGCTTCCTAGGCATTTGAAGACTTAAAAGGCTTGGTATTTTTGTAATTTCGTATTTAGGGGCATTGTTGTCTTTATGCCTTTAGGGTTTCTTTTGTATCACTATTTAAGCTTTCTTTCTTTTTCATTTAGGAGGTAATCAACGAAATTGTAAACTCAAAAGCTTAAAAAGCTTTGGCTATGGCCGAATTATTGTAAGGGAGAGATTCCCCTTTTCAAGTTTGAATCGACTTATCTAAGTTTGGCACACTTAGTGGCGTCTCCATTGCTAGCGAAACACTACAAGGATTCATTTTAAAGGTTCTCAAGGGCAAGTTCTTTGTGGGTCTTCTTTGTGGCCTTGGAAGGGTTTTGTTCCTACAAAATCATATTCGCGGTTCTTGGGGTTATGTCCGTTGCTTGGGGTTTGCTTGGATTTCGAATCCAAGCGGGTTTCTTGTCATTTGGTATCTAGAGCTCAGGGTTCCAAGGTCTGATTTTTCTATCTTTCCTTTTGTTTGATTCTGTTTTTATTTTTCTCTTTGTTATTTTCGTTTCAGTTCTTGTTGGATCTTGTTTCTGTTTTTGTTTTGTTCATATTCTGGATTTGGTTTTGTTGTTCTGCATATCAGTTCATCTTTTATCATTTTCCAGTTCTGAATTTTTTTTTGTTCTGTTCTTCTTGTCAGTTCATCCTAGTTGCATATCAGTTCATCTTTATCACTTATTCCAGTTCTGGGCTTCTGTTCTGTTCTTCCTATCAGTTCGTCATAGTCATCATGTTCTTTAGCATATGTTTAAGAAATAAGCATGTTCTTGGCGGCTGTGTGTTTTGTTTCTAAACCCTAGTGAAGTGTGAAATCAGACCCTGAAAAACTAAGTGAAGTCTGAAATCAGACCCTGAAATCTTAGCTTCTGAAATCAGACCTAAAACGTAACCTTTGAAATCTGCCTCTGAAATCAGACTCTGAGTTCAGACCTTGAAACTTAACCATTAAATCAGATTCTGAGATCAGACCCTGAAACTTAACCATTGAATCAGACTCTGAGATCAGACCCTGAAACTTAGCCTCTGAAATCAGACCCAGACCAGTAGCCTCTGAAATCAGACCCAGACCAGTAACCTCTGAAATCAGACCCAGACCAATAACCTCTGAAATCAGACCCAGACCAATAGCCTCTGAAATCAGACCCTAACCAGTAACCTCTGAAAATTAGCCTCTGAATTCAGACCCTGAAATCAGACCCTTATTCGACTTTGAAATCAGACACTGACCAGCAGCCTCTGAGTTCAGACCCTGGATTCAGACCATCATCAGACTCTGAAAATCAGGCTTTGAAAACCAGCCTCTGAAATCAGAACCTAAATCAGCCTCTAAAATCAGAACCACATTTAGCATCTGACGTTATCAAAAAAAAAAAAAAGAAAAGAAAAAGGGACTTGAGTGATAGTGATCACTTGAGCAAAAAAAAAAAAGTGAAATTTTTTGGTTGAATCTTTTTTTTTTTTGGATAAGGTAAGTATTATAACCAAAGAAAACTATACAAAGAGCAAAGGGGCATACCCCAGGCACTAGAGAGGACAGGCCCTCCTAGAAGAAAGCCAAAAGGCTACAACAGAATCAACAAAAGATGTCATCGGGAAGGTGCCATGAAAGGTGAAGCCATTTATTGTCATAAGATGGATTTACCTTTCTTAAGGAGCTAACACGATTCCGAACATCAAAAGCAATATCATAAAGAAGAACAGAAACAGGCCGAAGAGGCATATCATGAGTGCGAGCATTCCTCTCCCTCCAAATATGGTAGACTGACGCTGCAAAAGACAGACGAACCAAAAGATGACATAAAGAGGCTCCGGAGAACTGACAAACCCACACAACAGTCTGACACCAATCTCGGCGACTCCAATCTAACCCACACATGGCCAGCACAGACGACCAGACCCTAGAAGAATAGAGGCACTGGAAGAAAAGATGATCAATATCCTCACTCGAACAACCACAGAGAATACACCGAGAGCAACAGAGATGCCAAATCTCATCAGACTGTCCTGAGTACAAAGGCCACCCTGAATAGACATCCGAAGAAGAAAGGAATGACGGGGGATTGCCTTCCGGAACCAAACAACTCGAGACCAATGCAACTGGGGTTTCCTTGACCTCATAGCGTTCCAGACACTATCCACAGAGAATCTTCCGTTTGTATCCTCCTCCCAAACCAGCATATCCTCCCTCAAACTAGAAGGAGACGGAAGATGAGACTGAGCCAAATCAATAAGAGCAGCAGATCTAGATGGGGGCCATCGCCAAGCAGAATCAGCGATAAAGGATGCAACTGTAGCCATTCTATCCAAGCCAGAATCATAAATCACTCTCTCGCCCAATATGTCCATAATCGGGCCAACATGATGCCAATAATCAAACCACAGTAACGTCTTCTCACCATTACCAATCCTCATTCTCATCCGCCTACGGGACCAAGAACGAAGCTCCAAGATCTTACGCCAACTCCAAGAGCAATCTGAAGGACAAGGGACCTCCCAAAAACTTCTCCCCCGCAACAAATAAGAGTGAACCCAACTCGACCATGAGGAAACCTGGCCAGAACAAAGAAACCAAATATGTTTAACAATAGCCGCTCTATTCCAAGAATCCAAACTCTTTATCCCCAGCCCACCCTCCTGAAGAGGTAAACAAACTTTGCTCCAAGCCACTCTCACCCCAGAAGAGGTGAGCGCACTACCCTTCCAAAGGAAAGAGCGAAGAATCGTCTCCACCTTCCTCACAACAGATTTAGGAAGAATAAATAAAGAAGACCAATAAACTTGAATGGAGAACAAAACTGACTTAAAGGCAGTGATTGTGAGCACAGTATCGGGTAAAAGCCAATAGAGTGCAAACACGAGTGGAGTTATATCATTCGAGTGTAAACACGTGAGATTGTGAGGATTTAGATATTTGTTTTACCTTCTTGTTATTTCTAATCTGTTTGTTTAGTGTTGAGATGGCAGGTCTAACTACTGATGAAAAGCTTGAGGCTTTGGATAGGAAATTTACAGATATGATGGAGAACATGAATACTACTTTAGAGAGATTGTCCAAGAGTGTAGAGAGTATTCAAACTGGTAGCGGTCCCAGAGTACCACCACCTCAGAATGTACCACCACCTCACAATGTGCCACCTCGCCGTGTACCACCACAGTATGTACCACCAGATGAAGAGGAAGCTGAAAATGAGTTTGATGATTCTGATGGTTTTGATGATGTGGAGGAGAGATTTCAGCCTGGGCATGATAGGAGGCCTAATAGGAGGTTTGATAGGAGGAATGATAGGAGGGATAGACGGTTTGATGATAGAGGTGCATTTCATGCCAGAAGAGGGGATTATGATCGGAGAGGATATGGTAGGTGAGGAGATGTAGATGGTGATCTAGGTAGCATCAAGATCAAGATACCAACATTCCAAGGCAAGAATGATCCTGAAGCTTATTTAGAATGGGAAAAGAAAATAGAATTGATTTTCAACTGTCATCACTACTCAGACGAGAAGAAGATCAGTCTAGCAGCAATTGAGTTTACCGATTATGCTATGATTTGGTGGGATCAGCTTGTCTATACTCGGAGGAGAAACTATGAGAGACCGGTTCAGACATGATCAGGGCAAATGTAGTTGAGGATGCAGAAGCTACTATGGCACGGTTTCTAGGGGGCTTGAATAGAGAGATTGCAAACATGGTGGAGTTGCATCATTATGTTGATTTGGAGGATATGCTTCACATGGCTATCAAGATAGAAAGGCAACTCAAGAAAAAGTCAACATCCAGATTTGTTACTCAGGCTACTTCTGCATGGAAAGGGAAATGGGTTCCGAATGAGAAGCAAGATGGAGGCTTTGACAAGCCTAGAGGTGAATTCAGTGGAGGCTTTAATAAGCCTAGGGCCGAACCTAGTGCCAAGGGTAAAGAGGCTACAGAACCGATCAAGACTAGACCAAAACCTGAGGGAGCAACTACTAGAACTAAGGATGTAAAATGTTTCAAATGTTTGGGCATGGGACACTATGCTTCACAATGTCCCAATAGGCGTACCTTAGTGATTGATAAAAAGAGTGGAGAGGTGTACTCTACCGATAGTGAGGTTGAGGAGGAGATGCCAGAGTTGGAGGATGCTAGTGACCATGAGGGAGCTGCATACCCGCTGGATAACTTATCCTTAGTTGTCAAGCGTGCTTTGAGTGCACATGTTGTAGAGGATGAGAGTGTGCAGCAAAGGGAGAATATATTCCATACTAGGTGACGTGTGAATGGCAAGGGATGTAGTATGATCATAGATGGGGGCGGTTGTACTAATGTAGCTAGCACAGCTTTGATTGAGCGATTGGGGTTGAGTTGCTTAAGACACCCGAAGCCTTACAAGTTGCAGTGGTTAAATGATTGTGGGGAAATAAGTGTGACAAAACAGGTATTGTTGAGCTTTACCATTGGGCCATACACAGATGATGTCCTATGTGATGTGATACCGATGCATGCAGGACATATTCTTTTGGGCAGGCCGTGGCAGTTTGATAAGAAGGTTATTCATGATGGGTTCAAGAACAAGTACTCTTTCCAGCATAAGGGAAAACCCATTACATTATACCCACTTACACCTGCACAAGTCCATGAAGATCAGGTTAAGTTGCAACTTGAGCGTGACAAAGAGAGAGCGAAGGGAAACACCACCTTGGGTGAGACTAGTGAGAGTGGTGTATCTGGTGAGAAAAATAAGGCCAAGGCCGTGGGATTTTCCAAGGGGAGTGTGAGTGAACGTAAGGGGGAACCAAAAGGGAGAGTTAAAAAGAGTTTCTACATGGGTGAGGGTGAAGCAAAGAAAGCGTTCAAGGCTAGCAAGCTCATGTTATTGTTAGTCTATAAGAAGCCTCATATTTATTTTACTAACTCTGACCATTTGGTTCCTGTGTCTATTTCATCTCTTTTGCAGGATTACAGTGACGTACTGACAGAGGACATACCTAGTGGGCTTCCACCCATTAGAGGTATTGAACACCAGATAGACTTCATACCTGGAGCAGTCATTCCTAACAGACCGGCTTAAAGGAGCAATCCCGAGAAGACAAAGGAGCTACAAAGGCAAGTACGGGAGTTGATGGACAAGGGGTATGTAAGGGAAAGCATGAGTCCTTGTGCAGTACCAGTGCTTCTAGTTCCTAAGAAAGATGGGACGTGGCGTATGTGCGTTGACTGCCGAGCTATCAACAATATTACGGTAAAGTATCGTCACCCCATTCCTAGACTAGATGACAAGTTGGATGAATTGCATGGTTCCAAAATTTTTAGTAAGATTGATTTAAAGAGTGGATACCATCAAATTCGCATGAGAGAGGGAGATGAGTGGAAAACTGCATTTAAGACTAAGTATGGCTTGTATGAATGGTTAATTATGCCATTTGGTCTCTCAAACGCACCTAGCACATTTATGAGATTGATGAATCATGTTATGCGTGCATTTTTAGGTAAGTTTGTTGTGGTTTATTTTGATGACATCTTAGTTTATAGTGAAACAGTAGATGAGCATGTAATGCTTTTGGAGCATGTACTTGATGTTTTACGAAAAGAACAATTGTATGCTAACTCTGAAAAATGCACATTTTGCATGGATAGAATTGTTTTTCTTGGCTTTGTTGTGAGTGCAGATGGCATCGAGGTAGATGTGGAGAAGGTAAAGGCAATTCAGGAATGGCCTACACCAACTACAGTGACAGAAGTCCGAAGCTTTCATGGGTTAGCGAGCTTCTATAGGAGATTTGTAAAGGACTTCAGTAGCATTGCCGCGCTATTGACTGAGGTAGTAAAGAAGACAGTTGGTTTTCAATGGGGCGAGGCGCAAGAGCGAGTATTCCAGGACCTTAAAGCGAAGTTATGCAGTGCACCCATTTTAGCACTACCCAACTTCAAGAAGACATTTGAGATTGAGTGCGACGCATCAGGGTTAGGTATTGGAGCAGTTCTCATGCAAGAAAAGCGGCCAATAGCCTATTTTAGTGAGAAGCTGAATGGAGCAACTTTGAGGTACCCCACCTATGACAAAGAGTATATGCGCTTGTGAGAGCACTTGAGACATGTGCTAGCAGCACTACTTGTGGCCTAAAGAGTTCGTGATCCACACCGACCATGAATCATTAAAACACTTGAAGGGTCAAGGTAAGCTGAATAAGCGACACGCAAAATGGATGGAATTCGTTGAGTTATTTCCATATGTTATACGCTACAAGCAAGGTAAAGAAAACATAGTGGCCGATGCATTATCTCGCAGGTATGTTTTACTTACTTCAATGCATGCACGGATGTTGGGATTTGATTTGATTAAGGAATTATATGAGTGTGATTCTGATTTTGGTGAGATTTTTGCTACTTGTGCAAAGTCATCTTTTAGAAAGTTTTACATTCATGACGGATTCTTATTTAAAGCGAACAGGTTGTGTGTTCCTGCTTGTAGTATGCGTGAGTTGCTTGTGAAGGAAGCGCATGGGGGAGGTTTGATGGGGCATTTTGGGATTACTAAGACTTTAGTTATTTTACATGAGCACTTTTATTGGCCTAAAATGAAACGTGATGTTGAGCGTATTTGTGATAAGTGTCTAACATGTAAGCATGCTAAATCTAAATTAATGCCACATGGTTTGTATACTCCTTTGCCTGTACCTAGTGAACCCTGGGTTGATATATCGATGGATTTTGTGTTAGGTTTGCCTAGGACAAAGAGGGGAAGAGATTCAATCTTTGTTGTAGTTGATAGTTTAGTAAAATGGCTCATTTCATTGCCTGTTGATGATGCTACAAACATTGCAGATTTATTTTCAGAGACGTAGTGCGACTCCATGGTATACTAGGAGTATGTATCTGGAGATGTTAACCTTAGCCATTTTTGGAAGGTGTTGTGGCTAAACTAGGCAAACTATTGTATTATACCACATGTATCACAGACTGATGGACAAACAGAGGTAGTTAATAGACTTTATCTCAATTATTGCGCACTATAGTTGGCAAGAATTTGAAGAGTGGGAAGATTGTTTGCCATTTATTAGTTTGCATATAATCGTAGCATTCATTCTTCTACATCATTTTCACCTTTTGAAATTGTTTATGGTTTTCAGCCACTAACTCCATTGGATTTGTTACCTTTGCCTGTTGATGAGCATGCGGGGCTAGATGGAAAACGGAAACCGATTTGGTCAAGCATATACATGAGAAAGCAAGAGAGCAAATACAACGGAAGAATGAGCAATATGCTTCTCATGTTAATAAGGGAAGAAGCGTGTGGTATTTCAGCCCGGAGATTGGGTTTGGGTACACATGCGCAAGGAGAGATTTCCTGAACAACGTAAATCTAAGCTACAACCGAGAGGGGATGGTCCATTTCAAGTCTTGGAACAGATTAATGACAATGCATACAAGCTGGATTTACAAGGTAAGTATAATGTGTCTGCTACATTTAATGTTTCTGACTTAACTCATTTTGATGCATGTACAGATTCGAGGTCGAATCCTTTTCAATAGGGAGGGGATGACATGATCCAGGATGACAACAAAGCAAAAGACCCATTACAAGTACCAGAAGGGCCAATTACGAGGTAGAGGCGGGATTAGTTCATAGTTTTATGGCCGACTGCAACAAACAAATAGAGACGCATGTGGGCTTCGATGGAAAGGGCCCAAAGCCATTTCACTTGGCCCAAATCAGTTTAGAATAAAGCTTCCTAGGCATTTGAAGACTTAAAGACTTGGTATTTTTGTAATTTCGTATTTAGGGGCATTGTTGTCTTTATGCCTTTAGGGTTTCTTTTGTATCACTATTTAAGCTTTCTTTCTTTTTCATTTAGGAGGTAGTCAACGAAATTGTAAACTCAAAAGCTTAAAACTTTGGCTATGGCCGAATTATTGTAAGGGAGGGATTCCCCTTTTCAAGTTTGAATCGACTTATCTAAGTTTGGCACACTTAGTGGCGTCTCCATTGCTAGCGAAACACTACAAGGATTCATCTTAAAGGTTCTCAAGGGCAAGTTCTTTGTGGGTCTTCTTTGTGGCCTTTGAAGGGTTTTGTTCCTACAAAATCATATTCGCGGTTCTTGGGGTTCTGTCCGTTGCTTGGGGTTTGCTTGGATTTCGAATCCAAGTGGGTTTCTTGTCAGTGGGTTTCTTGTCATCTCATCTCTTTAGGGTTTGGACGAACTTGGATTTATATAGGGCAGTCCCAGAGTCATTGTACACATCAAACATGACTAAATTAAGTTTCTGGGGTCTTACGGGGCACCGCTGCGCTGGCAAGTGGCACCGCGGTGCCCAACTTGCTGGATTTTGTATGAGTGCAGGATCCGTAGGCGCGTCGCGACGCCAAAAATGGCTTGTCACGACGTGTGGCAATTTTGTTGGAATTTGAAACATGTGTAATTGCTCTAAGATTCATGTTCCATTGATTCCTAATAATAAGACATAAAATAAACTATAATTAAGATCAAATACATGATGATCAAGCTGAATTAGTGATGTTCAAAGTATATTTTCATGCACTTATCACAACCCCCAACCGGCTTATTGCTAGTCCATAGCAATTCAAGCGTAAAAAGGAAATAAGAACTAAACTAAATTAATAAATAAAAAACTATCTAAGCCACTTTCGTAGGGATCATGATTGCATTTAGAGTATGCAATAAGCCTTTAAACCCCCAGGTGTCCCTAGTGGATGAGTTATAGTCTCGTGAGGGCTTGCAACGACGACACCCGCAAACGTCATTCAAAACATATGCAATCAAGCAAAATGAAATAGTCCCCATAGTTACGCATATTGTTGTCCTCAAAGAATGCCTAGTAATGAAGTCACAGAATATTCAAAGTACTCAATGCAAATCAAATCCAAGACCTTGAATAAATTAACTAAGCCAGACTCACAGTGTGTGTGTTTTCATTCACAGCTCGACTCCTAGGTAAGCCAACTCAATGATTTTGTTTAAAAATTGGGATCCGATGGGTCAAACCAACCTAGATATCTCAATTGTGCTATGTATTTACCTTTCTGTGCTCAGTATGGTATGATCTTTCTTATCTCTTTTTTTCAACTTTTTTTTACACACCTACCCTTTAATGTAGCATTTCTCCTCATAATGGTCCTAACACTCGTCCATGGGTAGCTTCACGCTTATCGGTTATAGGTGGTTCAATTTCTTCCTTTCTTTTTTTTTTTCTTTCTTTCAAAAATTTCTGTTTTTATTTTTAATCACACCATACATCATAATACTAGCAAATCAGGATAGACATCTAAGCAAACAGTCATTCATCGACATGCAATTTCTTCAACTAGTCACTTTGCCAGCTACCTAGGTTTTCACAGCTAAAAACCTATAGTTTACGAGTCTAACCTAGATCAACTACTCAAAGCATCAGATAAAAGTAAATTAAAGAACTTATCGTTTCTAAGTTTTCATCCTAAAGCAAACAATATTCATCATTGGACATATGATTTACTATTAAGGACTAAAAATAAAATATATATATTTTTTATAACAGGTATCACTACATGCATACACCCCCACACTTAAAACTTGCATTGTCCTCAATGTAAGATAAATATAAAGAAAAATGAGTGAGGAACAACACTACCAGGCATGGAGTTGATTAGGCTTCTGCTGGTGAGACTTGGTCTTGTGAGCTGCGTGGGTTGCGCTAACACCTGCGTGAAAAATAAAATAAAATAAATAGTAAAATAAAATAAAACTAAAGTAAAGAAAACAAAACAAATAAAATAAAATAAATAAAATAAATGTAGATGCAAGTGTTGCCTCCCCGCTAGCGCAAAGTTTAACGTCTTCAGCCAAATGCAATCACCCAAGTTGTCATGGTGGCTTCCATATAGCGGACCAAGTAGTTTCATGTGCTTTCTTCTTTGGTAGACCTTGGTGATTAAGGCATGAAAAAGAATTTATGGCTGGATGTGGCATGTATCCATCGATCCCCCAAGGTCTACTGATGGTTGAGATTTGAGGCTACACATAAGGAAAAATTGGCTCAACCGCCTTTTTAACTTTCCGGGTGAGCACTAACTCTCATTTTCCTCTTTTTACGATTCTTTGGAATTAGTTCCAGTTCGGAAGGGTTAGATTTATGTGGTGTAGAGCCTGTCTCTGGTAAGACTGTGTCTATCATGCATGTGTACTAACACTCATCATCATCTCGTGGTTGTTTCTCAACATGAAAAATATCAACTTCCAGTGTCATATTCCCAAATGATATCTTCATGAGGTCGTTCCTGCAATCGATAAGGGCATTAGCTGTAGCAAGAAAAGGTCTACCTAAGATAAGTGGAATTTTTGACTCAGTGTTAACCACATGTTGAGTATCTAAAATTAGAAAATCAACATGATAGTAGAAGTTATCGATTTGTAGTAAAACATCATCAACTACTCCCCACGGTGTTCTGATAGAGGGATCAGCTAACTGTAAAACCACTGATGTAGGTTTAATCTCTCCAAGTCCAAACTGTAGATAAATAGAATATGGCATGAGATTAACACTAGCACCTAAATCTAATAAATCCTGACCGAACTCATATATGCCAATATGGCAAGCAATAGTGGGGCATCCCAAATCTTTGTATTTTGGTGGGGGCCCTTTGGTCAATCACTGCACTCGCTTGTTCTATAAGACATGATGTTTTCTCTTCATGGTGCATAAATCCTTCAAAACCTTCGAATATGTGGGAATCTATTTGATCACATGTAACAGAGGAAGGTTGATCTTTACTTGCTTCAAATGTTCTAGGATCTCTCCATTAGGGTCTATAGCTTTTATAGTAGGCCTAAGAGCTTGAGGGAAAGGTACTCTAACTGGCTTTGTGTCTCTTATTCTTCTTGATGAGTATTTGCACTACTATCCTTAGTGGCACCTGTAGTGTTGGAGGTGTCCTGCAT
The DNA here is from genome assembly GCA_019454045.1 of Zanthoxylum bungeanum. NCBI lineage: Eukaryota > Viridiplantae > Streptophyta > Magnoliopsida > Sapindales > Rutaceae > Zanthoxylum > Zanthoxylum bungeanum. The sequence continues at coordinate 308,616 of SKCR01042123.1, forward strand.
CCATACCTCTTTACCACTCATAGTGATAATGACATTAACACCTTTTACATTGGATGCTTCATGATCAGCCTGTGCCATGTGTTACCCTTATGGATTTGGTTGAGCTTGAGATGAGAATTTGCCTAGTTCTTGCACTCTTATGACATTTGTCAATTTGAAGACTTGACTCATAATCTCCTTATTTTCCTCAGCCATTTGGGTTATTAGTGACTCAAACTTTTGATTGGTTTTGTTCTGTGCCTCGACAAATGCTTGCACAGTATCTTCAAAAGAATTCCTAGGAACGGCAGGTGTGTGATACTGGGGTGCACTGTAACCTCTAGGTTGCGGTGCTTGAGTTGGCTGTTGAGACTCTTGTTTCCAACTAAAATTGGGATGGTTCCACCAACTAGATTATAAGTGTCCGAATAAGATGTATAAGGCTTTTTGTACATCCCTAGGGCATTGCTTTGTTCCTCATATTTTCCCCTCATCTCACCATATACAGGACACTCCTGGGCCAAATGGTCAGTCCCCTTACACACAAAACATACCCCTTGAGGTTCTAAGTTGGCTACTGCATGCATAGTCTTGCCATCTTTGGATATTAAGGTTCCTATCTGTCTAGTTAATAGCTTAACTTGTGCCTTAAGACTATCCACTTCCCTAAAGTGGTGTATGCCTCTGCTAGAAGGAGTGGGGTGTGTCTTATCAGTGCTATCAATGGCATTAGGTCCAGTCCAAGTGTGAGATTTCTCGGCTAGGTCATTTAAGTATTCTAATGCCTCATCAAGGTCTTTTCATATAAACTTACTATTACACATTGTCTCCATAAATTGGTGCTCTCTAGGGTTCGACCGTCATAAAAATTACTTACTACACGCCAACTCTCATACCCATGGTGAGGACAACTAGCTAACATCTCCTTAAACCTCTCCCAAGTGTGATAAAGGGTTTCAATGTCTTTCTTGGAGAAGGTAGAGATTTGTCTTTTCAGGGCATTAGTTTTTATGATGTGGGAAGTATTTATTGAAAAATGTATGTGTCATCTCACCCCATTATCCTATTGACCGAGGTCGTAAAAAATACAACCAGCTTTTAGCTCTATCCTTAAGGGCAAATGGGAAGAACTAAAGTCTAATTATATTTATAGTCCCGAATCGGTTATGGAAAGTTGCTACGACCTCTTCAAACTCCCTAATGTGCACTTATTCTCATTCTCCAACCCATGAAAGGTTGGGAGATACTGTATCATTCCAGGTGTAAAGTCTATATATGGTGCATTAGAAGGAAACATGATGCTTGATGGTGTAGCTGTGCATGTGGGATGGATATACTCTCTAATAGACCTAATGGATGGTCTCTCGTACTCACTCATGTTGTGTGTGCTCTCTAGTTGGTGTGGCAAAAAGGTTTTCAAATAGAGTTTCTGAATCTGAATCTTCCTCTTCAATTCTAGCAAACCTACCAAACTGATCCCTATGTCTAGGCATGCAATTAAACACAAGTAAAATGAGAAATAGGAATAAAAGAAACTAAACTAAAAAATAAAAATTTAATCTAAACGAAAACATAAATAAATAAATGAAAAAAAATTAAAGATGGAATGAAGTTATCGCTTTTGTTGTTGACCAATCAAACCTGCTCACTTTGCTTGTAAACCGTCTCCTCGGCAACGACGCCAAAATTTGATTACGCCTAAGAAGTACTCGCGGTTATCGCAGTATAGTTGAGGTGTCGATTCCTCAGAGAGATGGTTACAAGGAACTAATTTACTTAAATAAAAATGTTAGCAATAACTTAATGGAAAGACAATGATTGAGTTGGTAATATGAAATAAAAACAATGGAAAATACTTAAGAGTTATCAGTAGAGAGAAACAGCAAAGCGTTGGGAATCCCTCTTGTATCAACTTCCTATATTCAGTTATTGATTTCTTTTATTACTCAATTGAAGGTTTCACATCCCAAACCAACAATCAGAAGATAAAAAAATTCAAAACACTTTAAATTCTAAGGTAATCGATGATTTACTTTCTCTATGTGAACAACACATAAAGTTATCATTATGACCTATCTAACGTCGACAATATACCCACAGGCAATACTGCAGCAGAATATTAACTCATAAAACAACTTTACCAGTCACAACTGGGTTCCTCAATCACACATAGAAGAAGCATGACTATTCCTATATGCAAGTTGGAAAAACACAATCTCTGGATTCATAAATCAAAAGATAATAAAGAATAACAAAACATCAATTTTATTAAACGTTAAAAGTATTTAGGAATCAAAAACATGAATATAAGAATCTAATTACAAGAGTTCATCTTTAGCCTTGCCTAGGAGATTAGTTCTCCATGGAGAAGAGAGACACAACCTGGATAGATCGGAGAGACATCATGTCTGGCTTAAGGCTTTTTCGTTCTTCTCTCTCAAAATTATGTTTCTAACTCTTTGTTGTGTGTTTTCTCTCTGTTTTTCTCATTATTTCTCCTCTTTTTCTCCTCATTTCTCCTCTCTTTAGGGTTTGGATGAACTTGGGTTTATATAGGGAAGTCATTGAGTCATTGTGCATCAAACACGACTAAATTAAGTTTCTGGGGTCTTCCGGAGCACCGCGGCGCTGACAAGTGGAGTTGTGGCGCCCAACTTGCTGGATTTTTTATGCGTCCAGGATCCATAGGCGCATCGTGACACCAAGAAGGGCGCGTCACTACGCATGGTAGTTTTGCTGGAATTATGCTTTCTGCGTTTCTACTTTTCTCGTGTGCTTCTATTGCGTCCGCAAGGTCCCGAAATATTTGTAATTGCTCCAAGATTCATGTTCCATTGCTTCCAAATAATAAGACATAAAATAAACTATAAATAAGATCAAATACATGATTATCAAGCCAAATTAGTGATGTTCAAGGTACATTTTCATGCACTTTTCAATCTCATTTTAAAAATTTCCTTCCAGGATAGACATATACATGTCAGGCATGGGTAGCCATAACTGGAACTTGATCTTAATGAATTCGGAGTTTCTTGGTTAACATAGACATATAGTTAATTGGGTTACTTTGGGTGTTTGCATCTGACCATTAACAGAGGTATTTACATATCTTCATGTTCCAGGTTAACAATGTATTGATTACATATTTATAGGAGAATCAATTCATCATTAGAGTAATATTGGCTGGATTCACAACCATAGATGTTTTCTTTATTATTAATTTCCTTTGTTTTGTTTTTTGTTTTTTTTATTTTTTTATTTAATTAGTAAACTATCTTCAACCAACGAACAAACATTTTCTCCCAACCTTAATTAGATACTTCTAAATAATTAGCATCAACAATTAATAACATCTTAGAAATTAATTCCTATTGGGATCGATATTTTTATACTACTTGAGTGATACAAGAGCGTAACGTGTGGGATTTCACCGATCATTGTTCCTTCATGACTTAGTAAGTTTTTTTTTTCCTTTTCTTCAATTTATGCATGTCTGGGTTTTTTGTTTCAATTTATATCCAGTTAGACATTTTGTAATGTCTTTCCCTAATTTGTTAATATCTGGCTGGATATGAATATCATGTCCGGCCCTTCGGTTATATCTGGTCAAATTCCTTTAATGTCTAACGCCTCTCCATCTTATGTCCGACCATCCTTATTTATATGTCTGGTCAAATTTTTATGGTCATAAAAAATATTCGGCCATCTCCCCATACATTGTAGCTATTGTTTTCACTGTCATTGGATGTTTTATTGAACTTGATTCTTCTTTTACAGCTCGATGAGTCTTGTTTATAGGTTGATGATAACCCCGTAATGTCCGAATATGGTATAACGATCTCTCGCCGATTGTACAAGCTTGGATCGCCACGACAGTGTTTGAACCCTTTATTATTTTCATCTTAACTCGAGCTATGAAGCATGATAAGAGATGATTGCAAGCTCTGATAGAGAGGTGGATGAACATTACTTATACTTTCCAACTTCTAGTCGGTGAGATGACCATCACCCATGGTGATTTCGCCTATTTAACTTGCATTCCCTGCGAGGGTTGCCTACTCGAGTTTGACTGTAGCCTATATACACTCCCACTATCCGGGCGAGTTACATTCAACACCTGCTGGTGGCCATCCCCAAAATTCATTCCAGAATAGTTGCTTATGGGGAACTATAAACTTACTGGCAGGGACGAGCACCTACACGGGACGTCGAGATAGAACAAATGGTGCAGTCATTTCTTCTCTACATATTTGGTTGCACTCTCTTTGCTAACATGGCCAGCTTAGTGGACCTATGCCTTCTCCCTCAACTCTGTGACCTAGATTAAGTCTTGGAATGGGACTAGGGTTCTCTTGTTTTGGCAGCCATTTATCGAGGATTGAATCAATGTTGTCGCGAAATCTCATATGTCCAGTGCTACAACTGCTTTCGTCTTTTCTTTGGTTGGTGACTGAACTTGTCCTTACAACTCAATTTGTGGCGGGTTGATAAGTGTGATTTATACCAACTTATTCATACATTCTTATCTTATTATTTAGTTATGTTTCGTGTCATTTTACGTGTTTTGTAGTTTGTTTTATGTTTTATTGATAAGAAGTATTAAACATAGTTCTTGAGGCTAACGTATGTGTTCTGGGAACCTAAGGATACAAATGAAGCATGCAGAGAAGTAAAATACGCGAAAACAAGTCATCTTGGCAGAGAGATTGCATCGCGACTCCCCTAGAATGAGCAAATACATATGTTTTTCCCGAGAAACATGCATTGTAACTCAAGAAGTGGTGTCGTGATGCCCCGAAAGAGTTTCAAACTTGGAAATCTACTTTCTAAAAGGAAAGTGACACCCAAAACTTTCTTATAAATATATGAGCTCATCTAAAACCCTAAAGAAGAAGATGAGACACAACAATAAAGCTCTAAACACATAATTTGGAGAGATCTAAGTATAAGATTGAAGAGCGACAATAGGAGACGAAGGTCGTGATGTCCAAAGACGAAAGGATTTGATTCGGGTTATATCTTCTAGTTATTTTCTTCAAACTCTAATGAAGTCCAATATGTTCTTGACTCCATTTTCATTGTTTTTCTATTTTGTCATGAACTAATTCCTTTATTTTAGAGGATGATGTAGCTTATGCTTGAACCTATGTTTTTGATTTCCAATTAGCTATTATGAAGTTCAATTCAGTTTATTTATATTTTCTTGTGTTTAATGCTTCTGGTTTGTTGGCCACAAATTAAGATGATTTCATGTTTAGAATCTATCACTCGAGAGATGGGATTTTGAATAAGATCTAGAAAATATAACCTAGGAATTTTATAGAGTTCGGGAGGCCTATAATTCCTTTCAATTCGTTAACAATGAATCATATAGCGTAATGAATTGTTAATTACTAGATTTTTATTGGGATATCGAAGTCGATAATTAATAATATTTTTACTCGGCACTCGGGAAAGGTAGTTAGAATAATTTAGGATTCTTGGCTTATAAACTAAGAAATTGAGTAATAGTTGATTGCTATAAAAAATACATAAGGGATATCTAGGTGAAATCAGTCACTAGAATTCCTCTCATCTTGGTCTTTCTCAATTAAGCTTTTGACTTCTTACTTATTTAGTTCTTAATTTTGTTTTTTAAAATTTAAATTGACTTCTAAATAAAGTTAAGTTTATTAATTATAACACTTAGTGTGAATTTGATTCTAATCCTTGCGGGTTCAACACTCTTACTTATCAACATTCTTACTTATCTTTTACTAAAAACTTGACATCGATACTTGTGGTATGATAATTTCGCAACAAGTTTTTGGCACCGTTATCGGGGATTGTTTAATCTTATTCACATTAATACTATTATCAACTAATTTTTTTTTTTGCTCCGTGAATGCGAAGATTCATAAGTCTTGAATCGGTTCTATTTGATCCTGAAATATAAAGAACAGAGAGGAGACTAAGGAAAGAAAGGAGAATTGAAAAAGAAACTACGGCAGCTAACAATAGAGAGAACAACCCGCGACAGGTGGTAATTTGAGATCCCTTTAAGCCAATAATTGATGATTATTATTCTGGGATTGCGCACCAACTGATCAATGGCAATAACTTTGAGCTGAAACCTTCTTTGATCAATATGGTACAATGAAACCAGTTTAGGGGTTCAGCTGTAGAGGATCCCAACATTCAATTAAGGATATTCTTGAAAATGGTAGATACCATTAAGATGAATGGCGTGAATAGAGACCATAAGATTACGCTTGTTCCCATTCTTTTTAAGGGACAAAGCGAGGGGTTCGCTGCAATCTATACCAATGTGGAGGATCATGACATGAGAGGATAGGCCACAAGATTTCTTGCGAAGTTATTTCCACCCGCTAAATCGTCCCAACTGAGAATAGAGATTAGCATATTTAACCAGTTGGAGACTAATAACTTGTATGAGGCATGAAAGCAATTTAAAGATCTACTTATTTTTTTGGATAAAGTAAGTATTATAACCAAAAGAAAACTATAAAAGGAGCAAAGGGGCATACCCCAGGCAACTAGAGAGGACAAGCCCTCCTAGAAGAAAAGCCAAAAGGCTACAAGTAAAGATCAACATAAGATGTCATCGGGCAAGTGCCACGAAAGGTGAAGCCATTTATTGTCATAAGATGGTTTCACCTTACGTAAAAAGCTAGCACGATTCCGAACATCAAAAACAATATCATATAGAAGAGCAGAAACAGGCCGAAGAGGCATATCATGAGTGCGAGCATTCCTCTCCCTCCAAATATGGTAGACTGACGCTGCAAAAGACAGACGAACCAATAGGTGACATAAAGAAGCATCGGTGAACTGACATAACCACTCAACAGTCTGACGCCAATCCCAGCGTCTCCAGTCTAACCCACACATAGCCAGTACAGACGACCAGACCCTCGAAGAGAAAAGACACTGGAAAAAAAGATGATCAATGTCCTCACTTGAACAACCACAGAGAATACAACGCGAGCAAGTAGAGATGCCAAACCTCATCAAACTATCCTAAGTACAAAGGCCTCCCTGAATAGACATCCAAAGAAGAAAGGAATGGCGTGGAATAGCCTTCCGGAACCAAACAACTCGAGACCAATGCATCAAGGTTCCCCTTGTCCGCATGGCATTCCAGGCACTATCCACATAAAATCTCCCACTCCTATCATCCTCCCAAACTAGCACATCCTCCCTCAAACTAGAAGGAGACGGAAGATGGGACTGAGCCAAATCAACAAGGGCAGCAGACCTAGAAGGGGGCCAATGCCAAGCAGAATCAGAGATAATGGAAGCAACTGTGGCCATCCTATCCAAGCCAGAGTCATAAATCACTCTCTCACCCAACGTGTCCACAATCGGGCCCAGAGGATGCCAATAATCAAACCACAATAAAGTCTTCTCACCATTCCCAATCCTAACTCTCATCCGCCGCCGGGACCAAGAACGAAGCTCCAAGATCTTACGCCAACTCCAAGAGCAGTCAGTAGGACAAGGGACCTCCCAAAAACTTCTCCTTCTCAACAAATAAGAGTGAACCCAATTCGACCAAGAGGAAACCTGGCCAGAACAAAGAAACCAAATGTGCTTAACAATAGCCGCTCTATTCCATGAATCCAAACTCTTAATCCCCAGCCCCCCTCCTTTAGAGGTAAACAAACTTTGCTCCAAGCCACTCTCGCCCCAGAAGAGGTGAGCGCATTACCCTTCCAAAGGAAAGAACGCAGAATCGTCTCCACCTTCATAACAACAGACTTAGGAAGAATAAATAAGGAAGACCAATAAACTTGAATGGAGAACAAAACAGACTTAATAAGCTGAAGCCGACCCGCATAAGAGAGAAACTTACTACTCCAACTCTTAGCACGCATAACAATACGATCCACAAGAGAAACACAATCAGAGGCCCGAAGTTTAGTAGAGATCAAAGGGACTCCCAAATACCGCACTGGAAGAATCCATACTTGGAAACCCAAAACATGACGCAGATGGCCTTGAAGGGTAGAAGAGATACCAGAAGAGAAGAATTGACTTTTAGCTGGATTTGGGATTAAACCTGATAAACCACTGAACTGCCCGAGACAATCCTTGATCAAGGAAACCGATGATTCATCTGCTTTACAAAAAATCATAAGGTCATCCGCAAAGCAGAGATGAGTAAGACGGTCCTTAGAACACCGCCAGTGGAACTTGAAACCCGGATTAGTAGCCATATTACGAAGAAGACTTGACAGAACTTCCATAGCCAAAACAAAGAGATAAGGAGACATAGGATCACCTTGTCGCAACCCACGACCCCCAGAGAAAAAACCATGCAACTCTCCATTAATAGACACAGAGAACCTAGTAGAAGTCATACACTCCTGAATCCAACCCACCATTCTCTCTGGAATACCAACAATCCGCAAAACCTCAACCAAGAAATCCCAACGAACAATATCATAAGCTTCATCAAGTCAATCTTAAGAGCACATCTCGGGGAACTGCCAGTCCGGTGATAATTCCGAACCAATTCCTGACACAAAAGAATATTGTCGCTGATACGCCTTCCCGCAATAAAAGCAGATTGATTATGACTGATCACAGAAGGAAGGATAACCTTGATTCTATTCGCAATAAGCTTAGCAATACACTTGTAAATAGTATTACAACAAGAAATAGGCCTATAATACTTAACATGGGAAGGGTTAGGAATCTTAGGAATCAGAGCAATAGAAGTAGCATTAACCTGCCTCAAAAGACGCCCAGAGGAAAAGAATGAGTGAATAGCACAAAGGACATCATTCCCCACAATATTCCAAGACTTCTTAAAGAAACCCGAATTAAACCCATCTGGGCCTGGAGCTTTATTGTCCTTCAACCCGAACAGGACAACCTTAATCTCCTCATCTGAAACCTCCCTGGAAAGAGCCTCACTTTGCTCAGTAGTCACATGTCTATTAATAGCAGATTGAAGGGCCACCCTATCAAAATCCTGCTGACCATGATGAGGACCTAAAAGGGTCTCAAAAAAAGAAACAATCTCATCTCTAACCAAAACATCTTCCTCCACACGGGTCCCATCCTCCTTAGTTATAGAAGTAATCTTACTACGACCGTGAAAACTCTTCATAGCGGTAAAGAAGAATTTAGTATTCTGATCCCCAAGGTTAAGCCACTGAACACGAGATTTCTGTCTTTTAAAGCCTTCCTCAGCCCGGCTCAAATCACCATACAGTAACGAAAGACGAGCTTCTTCAGCTAGCAGAGCAGGGTCACTAGGGTAGTCCTGTAAAGCACTCTGCACTCTGTCCAACTCCTTCCTAATCTCCAAAACTTGACACGGAATCTTAGAGAAATGCTCAACATTAAATTTCTTCAATGCCAACTTAACACTCTTCAGCTTACAACATAAACAGAACATCGGAGTACCAAGAACATCAATATCCCACGCCCTAGCCACAACAGAGAGAAAATCAGGATGATCAACCCAGAACTCAAAGAACTTAAAGAGGATTTTCCTCTTAGGGAGCTCTGCAAGCCTAAAAACCATAGGAGAATGATCAGAAATCCGGGGAGGAAGAAAGCGGGCAGAAGAACCCGGGAAGAGACACTCCCAATAAGAATTAACAAGAACACGGTCCAACTTACGCCAAATAGGAGACTGAATCTGCTTATTAAACCAAGTAAACTGACAACCAGAGAACTGAAGATCATCCAACCCAGCCTGACCCAAACAGCAGCCCAAATCGTCTTTCCAAGCCGGCCAAGCCACAGACCCACCATAATGCTCAATCGGAGAGCGGATGGCATTGAAGTCTCCCAAAACAAGCCACAGGGAATCATCAAAATCACTACCACTAGAAGTCAGGTCAGCCCAAAGATCCCGACGCTTCTCGTAGTCACACTCACCATAAACCACCGAAACTACACAATTCCACATCCCAGAAATATGAGTCACACTACAATGAATAACTTGAGCTGAAGAATGAATAATGCTAACATCAATGTCACTAGGGTTCCAACAAACCCAGATACGACCAAACGGCTAATATCAGAGTGGCAAAAAAACTTCCATGAAGGATTAATCGCACGAGAGATATTCATAAAATTAACCTCCTTAACCTTGGTTTCAACTAAACCACACAACGAGAGCTTCTCATCACAAAGAAACCTCCTAACTTCAGCATGTTTTAATGGGTCATTGAGACCCCGAATGTTCCAACAACCAAAAATCATTAAAACAGAGAAGAATATAGCCAAACCCAACAAATCAGCGTCGACGACCCCCCCTAGGGGACTGCCGTTTCTGACTCATCTTACCACCAGAACCCTTTCTAGATTTGTTACCATAAGCCAATTTCTTGAAATCTAGAGAGTCAATAGCCTTATTAGCCAAACTGTTAACCATGGGAGTAGGCGAATCATAAGCTATAGAAGGCGAGCACTCAGCTAAATCAGCGGAACTCACTTGGATGTTTAAGGCCAAGCAAACCCCTCGCAACGGATAGAAACCCAAGCACCGCAAATTTGATTTTGTAGGAACAAAACCCTTCCAAGGCCACAAAGAAAACCCACAAAGAACTTGTCTTTGAGAACCCTTAAGATGATTCCTTGTAGTGTTCTACTAGCACGGAGACGCCACTAAGGTTGCCATGCCTTAGATAAGTTGATTGCATGAAATAAGGGCAATCCCTCCCTTAAGCAATTTTTGAACAAATCCAAGCTTTCAAGAAGAAGTTAATTTCGAAATTGATGATTTTTTTTTTAATTAAGAAATAAATGTTACAATATATAGTACAATAAAAGAAACCCTACTATTGAAAAAGACCAAAACACCCTAAATTGCTAACTTATGGCTAATTAAAAGCTATGCCCTTAATGATCATTTAACAACCTAGACAACTTTCCAAGAAAGTCAAAAGTAATAGAAATTTAATCAAAAACTTTGCCAAAAAAGTCAATAAAGGAAAAACAACAAAATCACAAAAATCCAACAAAGATGCCTAATAAGTCAATAAATGTGGAAAACTTTTCCCAAAATGTCTAAAGTTGTCTCCTTGCAACAAAAGCTCCTAAATTTCATGACCTTCATGTAACAAGGCCCAAATTATGTGTCTCAAGCCCATTAAGTCTTGTCTTGACCGAATTTTTGGTGTCGGACTTGATTCGGCATGATTCGTCAAAACTGCTTCTATATTGGGCTTGCGTCATTCTCATCTATTTCAATCTGGTTCTTTAGGTTTGAAAGTTGTCTTGGGCTTGAAGATTGAATACAAATTAACCCACAATAAGCCCAATTGAAGCGTCGTCATTATAACCCACAAAGTTGTCTTGGACTTGCGTTGTTCTCTGATGGCTCTACAGAACATACTTTATCAACATTACCATGTCTCTCACTACTTGTACTCCTCTGAAAATACAACACATCATCATATGCATGCTGTGGTGTTAAAGGAATGATAGTAATGACTTTCCCACCATATTTGACCTTATATCTATTCTTGTCCATATCATAAGTTACCTTGTTAAACTTATACCAAGGCTTGCCCAATGATATATGTGTAGTACTCATAGGAACTACGTCACACACTACCTCATCAATATATTTTTCCCCAATAGCAAAACTAACCACAACTCTATGACTAACCTCAACCTCGCCAAATTCACTTATCCATAAGTAAGGTCTATCCATAGGTATTAATGGTAATCCCAACTTTTCCACTAGTGTAGTACTAGCAAAATTAGTAGGATCTTTTCTGCCGATGATCATACTACACGCTCTAGAGTTGATGCGGCATCTCGTACGAAAGACGAAGACCAAATTATTTTGAAAATTTCTATCCATGGTCTCAAATTCTCTTTCCATCTCAAAACACAATAAAAACTAAATCAAAAACACAAAGTAAAGATAGAAAAATCAGACCTTGGAACCCTAAGCTATGATACCAAATGACGGGGAACTCACTTGGATGTTTAAGGCCAAGCAAACCCCTCACAATGGATAGAACCCCAAGCACCGCGGATTTGATTTTGTAGGAACAAAACCCTTCCAAGGCCACAAAGAAGACCCACAAAGAACTTGTCTCTGAGAACCCTTAAGATGATTCCTTGTAGTGTTCTGCTAGCACGGAGACGCCACTAAGGTTGCCACGCCTTAGATAAGTCGATTGCATGAAATAAGGGGAATCCCTCCCTTAAGCAATTTTTGGACAAAGCCAAGCTTTCAAAATTGATGATTCTTTTTCATTAAGAAATAAATGTTACAATATATAGTACAAAAAAAGAAACCCTAATAGTGAAAAAGACCAAAACACCCTAAATTACTAACTTATGGCTAATTAAAAGCTATGCCCTTAATGATCATTTAACAACCCAGACAACTTTCCAAGAAAGTCAAAAGTAATAGAAACTTAATCAAAAACTTTGCCAAGAAAGACAATAAAGGAAAAACAACAAAATCAAAAAAATCCAACAAAGATGCCTAATAAGTCAACAAATGTGGAAAACTTTTCCCAAAATGTCTAAAGTTGTCTCCTTGCACCAAAAGCTCCTAAATTTCGTGGTCTTCATATAACAAGGCCCAAATTATGTGTCTCAAGCCCATTAAGTCTTGTCTTGGCCGAATTTTTGGTGTCGGACTTGATTCGGCTTGATTCGTCAAAACTGCTTCTATATTGGGCTTGCGTCATTCTCATCTATTTCAATCCGGTTCTTTAGGTTTGAAAGTTGTCTTGGACTTGAAGATTGAATACAAATTAATCCACAATAAGCCCAATTGAACTCTGTCATCGAGGACCCTCTGGTGGGTACCCTGGATCATATCAGAAGATTAGGTCCAGATTCAGCTATTTTATAATGGGTTGAATGGTCTGGATAGGACTATGGTTGATGCAGCTGCTAGATGAAATGTCTTCAAGAAAGCTGCTGAAGATGCTTATGCTTTATTGGAGGAGATGGCTCTTAAAAATTTCCAATGGCCAAGTGAACGTTCAGCGATGACTAAGGTGGCTTGTATACACGAGTTGGTTTCTATTGTTGCACTCACGATTCATATAGCAGCACTGACCAATCAAATGGGTCAACCATCTATTGAAGCTGTTAATGCTAATATAATGATCATTCCAGATAGAGGAGCAAGTTTTAAGCAAGCTCAGTATGTGAATAATCAGAACTTCAGCTGTTACTGCTAATAGAATGATCATTCCGGGAATTACCGGGTTAGCGTAGCGGAACGCGGAAAATCAAAATTTTCCGATTTCAAATCTTGGATCAATTAAATAAACTTATTTATTTGATTAACCAATACTTCAATCTGAAATTTTAACCCAAGAAATCAAATTTCCTATATTTATCGAATTACCCCCAAATTTTACAATTTGATCATTTTGGTCCTTAAATTGTCGAATACATATTTAATTGATTCCAAATCAATCCCAAAATGATTTATACATGTCTAATACATAAAAATACAAATTACAACAAAAATTCATAATTTTCTGAAATTGTCGAACAGTCCCTGTATTTTCCAGGATTTGCAATTTGGTCCTTTTTGGTTCAAAACATGTCAAGATCAAATCCAATCAATCCCAAATTTAATATACATCATATATACATCAAATTACATCACATATATGAAAAGCCCCAAATTTGGAAAGGATTATGAACCCTAATTTTATAATTTTCACAAATTGATAAATTAAACCAAATTCAACACTTTAATCCAATCCTTACTACACTAAACAGGTCAAGAACAATTATAGAACAACTCAAGAACAATTCTAGGTCATTTATGAATGGCTAAACTAATCTAGAATGGCAACATCACCATCAAATGGTTAAAAGAGTATAAATAAACTAATTTCATTCAATCTTTGATTAACATACATGCTCATCTTTCAAAAAAGTTTACAACCATTATTACACACTTAAGGAGTAGAGAAAATTCTAAGCATCACAAATTGAAGCCTAGATAGATGTAAATAATTTCCTAGTTGAAGAAAGTTGGAAATTACTTGCAAATTCCAATAGTTTGATTGATGAATTTCCTTTGTTCTTCTTGTTTTTCTCTCAACCTTACTTTGTAATTCTAATATGAAACTTGCGTTCTCTCATAAAAATTGAAACAAAAAAACTTATATATTTTTGCCTTTGGCCGTGAGCCTTAGAGAAAAAATTAATAATAAGCATTTCAATTTGTTTGATTTCATTTGGAACAAGTTTACTTGAATAAAGATAACATTTATCTTTTATAAAGTAAACTTATAAATGGACCTATAGAATCAAGCCATTTAAAAGGTAAATCATTACTTAAGATATTTCTTTTATTAATTAATTTAATTATTTAACAATTAAATAATTAAATAATTAAATATAAATATTTTAAATATATGTATTATATTTACATTAAATATCTCAAATACATATATTAATGGTATTTGTCAAATATCATAATTTGACAATTAATTAATGTGTATTAATAATATCAAATGTTGAATACAAATGCACATTAATTAGAAAATGACCATTAGGTCCCTATCGCATGTATTTTTCATTTAAACATTAAACGACTTATAATAATCAGTATTATTCATAAAAGTTGCCATAGTACTCTACGAGTATATTTCATTAGTGAGACTCTCTAAGTTCAGACATATCCACACGAAATCAAATTTCGTATTCATAATCTACCCACCCGTAAATTATGACGAACACAGATAAACTCTTTGAACCATATAGGTCGAGGTCATAACATACGTATAATCCCTCCGTCACATGTATCCGGATTATCTCAGAGATATAGATGTAAATGTCAGATCTCTATAGATATAATCACGTCGACGTTTCTATTAGTAATCCCTTAATAATACTTAGAACTAATTTCTACAGTGTATCATGGGCCCATGGATTTAACAGATTGCTAATTCCATATTGAATACATATGCTCTGTACACAAAACTGACATATCCTTTCTTGATACACACATGATTTCTTGAGCATCAGTCCACACCCAATGAATAGGCAGATGTCTGATTTAAATAGATCGGTGATGTGACTGCCATCTAAGTATGGAGGATAACTCATATATCCACAGTGGTATCTCAAGTCAAAGAATCACTATCCTCACTCAACCCGTGAAGATTCTTATTGACATTGGTGTACCATTCATTAAGAATCTTCGGTGAGTCGTTCAGTGTTTATCCGCTATAAACACCCACACGTCTATACGAGTCTCTAAGACTCGTGGTTCATTGAAAAACCATCGGAATCCAAGATTGCAATATACGACATGTACCAGTCTCTACGGGGTTACTTTACTGACCAAGTAGTGTAAACCTTGATCAGGAACTATCTATGAATGACAACGTCATAATACAACTCAATGTCAGTTGAGACGCTTTTGCAACAGTATCATAATTAATCATTCTAAGGTCTGTTACATCTTTACCATATTAAAGAGGATGTTATATAAAAGAAACTGTTTATTTTATTCATAATAAAATGTTACATAATTTACAAGGAAATACATAATAAAATTGGCGCTCAGAACACCAACCCTAACATCAACAACTATCAAGGCAATCATATGTCTAACTATTATCATTTGAACCTGTCATATGTGAACATAGAGAATGTCTTACAACCTCCTTATAACTTCAATAATCAAAGACCTTAACAGAAACCATCTTTAGAAGACCTTATGAGCACGTTTGTTGCTAAAACTTTATAGAGGTTTGAGAAGAATGAGTCGAGGCTGAACAATATTGAAACAGACATGGGCAATATGGGGGCAACAATGAAGTCCTTAGAAGTACAAATAGGTCAACTTGCTTCTTACATGGCTAATCAACAGAAAATGGGCATTTCCTAGTAATACCAAGGTCAACCCTAAGGAACAGTGTCAGGCCATTACCCTAAGGAGTGGGAAAGAGATTAGAGGTGGGAAAGAGATTAGAGATACCCTTAAGGACCAAGGCAGTCAAGAAAAATGGGCGGTATTTGAGGAGAAAACAATAATGAAAGAAGAGAACAATGTAGTAGCTCTTCTGTATAAGCCACCCTCATCCTGAGGACGCCTTTGCCATGCCCTCAACGATTTCAAAAGAAGAAATTGGATGATAAATTCGCCAAGTTCCTAGATATATTTAAAAATATCCATATCAACATCTCTTCCGCTGACGCTTTAGAACAAATGCCAAATTATGTGAAGTTTATGAAGGAGATGATGTCCAAGAAAAGGAAGCTGACTGATTTTGAAACACTAGCACTCACCGAGGAGTGTAATGCCATTATATAGAAAAGCCCCCACCAAAGTTGAAGGATCTTGGCAGCTTTATCATACCATGCATTATTGGAAATCGATATTTTGGTAGGGCGCTATGTGATTTGGGTGTGAGTATCAATCTCATGCCTTTATCCATCTACAAACAGTTGGACTTAGGTGAGGCGAAGCCAACCATAGTCACATTATAATTAGTAGATAGATCCATTACCTACCAACGAGGAATAATAGAGGACGTGTTGGTTAAGGTGGATAATTTATATTTTCCTGTTGATTTCCTTATTCTTGATATGGAGAAAGATCATTTTGTTCCAATCATCCTTGAGAGACCATTCTTGGCAACAGATAGAGTGATAATTGATGTGCAGAAAGGTGAACTGACAATGCGAGTGCAGAACGAAGAAGTCACCTTTAGTGTTTTCAAAGCCTTATCGAGTCCTCAAGATGATGAAGAATGTCGTAAGATAGATATTGTAGAGAATGGAGTTGCAATGGACAATGACCATATGTTAGGTGCATCTCCATGTATTCAAGCCAACACATAGGGTGAACAAATAGTCAAGCAACCAATGAGTATAGTGAAGCCATGGGAAGAAGATCCTCCGCAGCCAAAACTGAAACCAACCCCAAGGCGCCGCAAAAAGAGGAATTCAAAAGTCTATGCTCGACTAAAGATGATCCCTGAAAATCTAAACAAGAGGTTGAGCTAGTTTTATCGCATGTGCAGTCCAGAATTTCAAACTGGCAGAAACTTTATAGATCCTGACCCAAGGATGGAGGCCATAGCTAAACCATCAGTGGACCTTGGGGACCTTCTATAGTTGTTCTGCCACAACGAGCCAAGTAATATTTTTCATGTTATAATCAACAGTAGATAATAAAGAAGAAAGCATATGAGACTATCCGGTTTACTATATTGAAGCCACCATGACCATTTGGGTGGTTATGTCTGGCTGAAGACGTTAAACTTAGAGCTAGCGAGGAGGCAACCCAAACTTTTATTTTTTTTACTTTAGTTTTATTCTATTGTATGTTATTTGCATGTTTATTAGTTTGCATGTGTATTTATGTAAGTTCTAGAGCAACGCACATAGCCCCCGTAATCAAATTCTGACCAGTAGGAGCCTAATCAACTTCATGCATGATAGTGTTGTACCTCATTCTTGTTTATTTATGTTTATCTTACATTGAGGACAATGCCAGTTTTATGTTTGAGGGTGTGCGCATGCTGATAATAGTTTATCTATGATAGTTCCTGCTAGTTTTTTTTGTTAAAATAAATAATTAAAAAAGTAAAAAAAGTTTGTCCTAAGTAGTAAATCATAAATCTAATGATGATTTTGTTTGCTCTAGTTGAAATCTTAGAAATGATAAGTGTCCAATTGATTTTTATCTGAAGCTTTGAGTAGATGATCTAGGTTAGACTCGTAAGCACTTAAAAGTAGATTCTAGCAGTAAGAACCTAGTTAGTTGACAAAGTGACTAGTTAAAGAAATTATTTGAAAATGAATGACTGTTTGCTTAGATATTTGTCTCTTTTTATAATTATTTATGATATATGGTATGTCTAGAGCAAAAAGAAAAAAGATCTTTTGAAAAAAATGAGAGAGTAGAAAAGAAAAAAATGAGATAAACCGCATATAACTGATAAGCGTAAAGCTACCCATGAGCGATTGTAGGACCACCATGAGGAGAAATGCTATCTTAAAGGGTAGGTTATTCAAAAGATTATGAAAAAGAGAAGCCATATCATATCGAGCTTAATACGAAAATAAAGAGCAGTTTTGAGATATCTAGGTTGGTTTTTGAGATAAGTCACTGAGTTGGCTAATTATGAGTCGAGTTGTGACCAAACCATTACACACTCACACACTGTGAGTCTAGCTTATATGATTTATTCAAGAACTTGAATTTAAGTTGTATTAAGTACTTTGAAGGTTCTCTGATTTCATTGGTAGGTATTCTTTAAGGATAATATTATGTGGAACTGCTAGAACCGTTTTATTTATATCTTTATTATTTTTGTATGATTGCATGTGTGTGAATGACGTTTAGGGGTGTCATCGCTATAATCCCTTGTGAGACTATAACTCGTCCACTAGGGCCGCATAGGGGTTAAAGGCTTGTTGCATAAGCTAAATGCAATCGTGATCCCTACAAAAGTGGCCTAGTTAATTAAGTTAATTTTGTTTGTTAATTTTTATTTAGTATTTTACTCAGAACTAGCAAAATCTTAAGTTTTGGGTGTTTGATAAGTGTGATTTACATTAACTTATTCATACATTCTTAGTTTATTATTTTGTTTGGTTTCGTGTCATTTTACGTGTTTCGTAATTTGTTTCATGTTCTATTGATAGGATGCATTAGAGCATAGACCTTGAGTCTAACGTACGTGTTTTGGGAGCTTAAAGATGCAAAGAAAGCACGCATAATCGGTGGTAAACACGCACACGTTACACAAGCGTACGTATCGCTCAAGTAGTATAAAATGTATGGGCGAGAGAGTGATTTATGATTCTGGCTTGGATAGAATGGCTACAGTTGCATCCATTATCGCCGATTCTGCTTGGCAATGGCCCCCATCTAGGGCTAAAACCTTTTTCCAAGTTCATTTTAAGTTTACCAAATCAATCTTATTAATGGCCAGTTAACAAGAAGCATTAAGCTTAAGACTCAATAAATAAACCAATATACTACCCAAAACATAAAATAACCACTTATAAAACGGTGATATTGGAATTCATCACAACCCTAGATAATATTTTTAGTTACAAAACATACCTAAAATTACAAAATGCATAGTTAAACAAAATAACATAACAGAAATTTAAAAAATAAAGAAAATTACAACAATAAAAGAAAATGTTGGAGCTAGGGGTTTCACTTTTAATACTTCAAATATAGATTACTCCCTTATCAATTAATCATTTCTTGAATTAATTATATTAAAATCGACCATATAGGTGGTGAATGTCATTTGTCCAAAGTCCAACCGACCATATAAGCGGTAACAAAATCATATAAACCGACCATGTAGGCGGTAACAAGGTTAGCACCTAAACCGACCATATAAGCGGAAACTAAGTCCAATATGTAAAACCAGCTATATAGGCGGTAAATAATTAATTCAATTTACTTATTTAAATTAAGGGAGTAAATCTAAATTATTATATTAAAAGTTTCACCCCAGACTCCAGCAAAAATAGATTACCTACTCATGATGTAATTAAAAACACATAAAAATTTATTAAATAAATAAAGAAAAAATACAAGAAAACTTAAATAAACATGCAAGACACTTTATTTTAGGTTTTCATGGAGAAATCCCCCAAAGAAAGCATGAAAATTTTACAAAGTTTAGCTTGGTATTTATAGGCAAATATAAAGGCTTCCACCAATTTCTCCACCAAACATCCCACCAAACATGGCACCAAACATGGCACCAAATCCTCCACCAAACATGCAAGAATGTTTGGTGGAGGTTTGACAATTCCTTATTTTATTTTATTTTTGAAAATGACTTTAATAATTACACATAACACACTTGCGGATTTTTCATCAATTTTGGTAATGAAAACTTCAGAATTCGAAAATCTTATAAACCAGTTGTAGATCTTTGAGTATTCTTTAATCTGGAACTTGAATCACCTCAATCTAATATCTGAATACAAAGTTATGACCAAAATACGATAATTGCGCAAAGTTGAAATTTCCAAATTGTACTTCGTTAGAACGCCATTTCAAGTTTCCAATCTCCAAAATCAAAATGTCATGTCCAGTTTTTGCCCTTATTTGTTCCATATTTCGTCCTGATTGATTTCATTAAGTCCCGATTTTATTTTATCTGCAAAATAAACTAAAAAACATCAAAACATTCATAAAACTCGAGAAACTATACAAAATATTAAGTAAAAGGGCCGGTAAATATTGATATATTTTCCGCTCATCACACCCCCAAACCTAACATTTTGCTAGTCCTCGAGCAAAACAATAAAATAAAATGTAATAAACAATAAAAATTAAACTAAGCCACTTTCGTAGGGATTACGGTTTGCATTTAGCATATGCAACAAGCCTTTAAACTTCTAGGTGTCTCTAGTGGACGAGTTGTAGTCTCGTGAGGGCTTACAGTGACGATACCCACAAACATCAATCTAATGCACACAAAAGCAAAAGGACGAAAAGAGAATAAACAAGTTAGTGACTAAACAAGTGAAACTTCTTATCCAAGTTAATATTTGTTTTCTTTCTTTCTAAATTACTAAATAAGTAATTTCTCCGATTATTTTTACCATTCTCCATATACACAACCAACAAAGTATTAATCAGCTCATTGTGCCCACAATATTCATAAGTGTAGTTGACAAGAGAGTAATATTTTTGTCCTAAAGTTATATCAGAATTCACACCTTTTTTAGCAATGGAACTTTTTTCTGATATATTTTTTTTTTACAATATCTTCAATCCATGTAGCGAGCTTTAGGTCAGTGACTCCCAAGCCAGTTGGCTTTAGGGCAATAGGTGTTAAGACACCCTTACATACTTAATGACAAGAAACACACTTGGATTCGAAATCCAAGCAAACCCCAAGCAACGGACAGAACCCCAAGAACCACGAATTTGATTTTGTATGAACAAAACCCTTCCAAGGCCACAAAGAAGACCCACAAAGAACTTGCCATTGAGAACCTTTAAGATGATTCCTTGTAGTGTTTTGCTAGCAATGGAGACGCCACTAAGCTTGCTAAACTTAGATAAGTCGATTTTAACTTGAAAAGTGGAATCCCCCCTTACAAG
Source organism: Zanthoxylum bungeanum (assembly GCA_019454045.1). Lineage (NCBI taxonomy): Eukaryota > Viridiplantae > Streptophyta > Magnoliopsida > Sapindales > Rutaceae > Zanthoxylum > Zanthoxylum bungeanum. Next base: position 329,659 of record SKCR01042123.1, read on the forward strand.
AATTTGGATATAGCCAAAGCTTTAAGCTTTTGTGTTTACAAATTTCGTTGATTCCTCCAAAAATAAAAAATATATAAAGTTTAAATAGTGTTACAAAGAGAAACCCTAAAGGCATAAAGACAACAATGCCCCTAAGGGCTAAATTACAAAAATACCAAAGTCTTCAAAGGCCTGTGAAGCTTCATTCAGAACTGATTTGGGCCAAGTGAAGTGGCTTTGGGCCCTCTCTATTGAAGCCCACATGCGTCTCTATTTGTTTGTTGCAATCGGTCATAACACTCTGAACTAATCCCGCCATTACTTCTCTAAGTATTTTGGTCCTCTGCCTCGTAATTAGCCCTTCTAGTACTTGTAATGGGTCTTTTGCTTTGTTGTCGGCCTGGATCATGTCATCCTCTCCCTCTTGAAAAAGATTCGACCTCGAATCTGTACCTGCATCAAAACGAATTAAGTTAAAAATATTAAATGTAGCAGACACATCATTCTCCCTAAACAGAAACCCATCATGTTGGTAGAATTTACTAAAAGTAGACTTTTCACATGCATAATAGATAGTACTAAAGTCAGTATCACTAACATAAAGTTCTTTAATAAATTCAAACCCAAGCATTCTTGCACTCAATGAAGTAAGTAAAGCATACCTTCACGATAGTGCATCGGCGACAATGTTTTCCTTACCTTGTTTGTAGCGGATAACATATGGAAATGTCTTAACAAACTCTAACCATTTTGTGTGTCGTTTGTTCAGCTTACCTTGGCCCTTCAAATGCTTCAATGATTCATGATCTGTATGGATCACAAACTCTCGAGGCCACAAATAATGTTGCCAAGTCTCAAGGGCTCTCACTAGCGCATACAACTCATTGTCATATGTGGGGTACCTCAAAACTGCTACATTCAGCTTCTCACTAAAGTAGGCTATTGGTCGTTTTTCTTGCATAAGAACTACTCCAATGCCTATCCCGGATGCGTCACACTCAATCTCAAATGTCTTCTCAAAGTTGGGTAGTGCCAAGACTAGTGCACTGCACAACTTCATTTTAAGATCATGGAATGCACGCTCATGTCCTTCTTCCCATTTGAAGCCAACAGTTTTCTTCACTACTTCAATCAGTGGTGCTGCAATACTACTGAAGTCTTTAACAAATCTACGGTAGAAGCTTGCTAATCTATGGAAGCTTCGGACTTCTGTCACTATTGTTGGTGTTGGCCAATCCTGAATTGCCTTCACCTTTTCCAAATCCACCCCGATGCCATCTGCACTCACAACAAATCCAAGGAAAACAATTCTATCCATACCAAAAGTGCACTTATCAAAGTTAGCATACATATTTTCCTGCCTTAACACATCAAGAACATGCTTCAAATGTATAACATGCTCATATAATGTTTTACTATAAACTAAGATGTCATCAAAATAAACCACAACAAACTTACCTAAAAATGCACGCATAACATGATTCATCAATCTCATAAATGTTCTAGGTGCGTTTGAAAGACCAAATGGCATAACTAACCACTCATATAATCCATATTTAGTCTTAAATGCGATTTTCCACTCATCTTCTTCTCTCATGCGAATCTGATGGTATCCACTTTTTAAATCGATCTTACTAAATACCTTGGAACCATGCAATTCATCTAACATGTCATCTAGCCTAGGAATAGGGTGGCGATACTTTACCGTTATATTATTGATTGCTCGACAATCGACACACATTCGCCATGTCCCATCTTTCTTAGGGACTAGAAGCACTAGTACTGCACAAGGACTCATGCTTTCCCTTACATACCCATTGTCCATCAACTCCCGTACTTTCCTTTGTAGCTCATTTGTCTCCTTGGGATTGCTCCTATAAGCCGGTCTATTAGGAATGACTGCTCCAGGTATGAAGTCTATCTGGTGCTCAATACCTCTAATGGGTGGAAGCCCACTAGGTATGTCATCTGTTAGTACGTCACTGTAATCCTGCAAAAGAGATGAAATAAACACAGGAAGCAAAGGGCCAGTGTTAGTAAAATAAATATGAGGCTCCTTATAGACTAACAATAGCATGAGCTTGCTAGCCTTGTATGCTTTCCTCGCTTCACCCTCACCCATGTAGGTTTCTTTTTAACTCTCCCTTTTGTTTCCCCCTCACGTGCACTCACACTCCCCTTGGGAACCCCCACGGCCTTGGCCTTATTTTTCTCACCAGACACACCACTCTCACTAATCTCACCCAAGGTAGTGTTTTCCTTCGCCCTCTCTTTGTCACGCTCAAGTTGCAACTTAACGTGATCTTCATGGACTTGTGCAGGTGTAAGTGGGTATAATGTAATGGGTTTTCCCTTATGCTGAAAGGAATATTTGTTCTTGAACCCATCATGAATATCTTTCTTATCAAACTGCCACGGTCTGCCCAAAATAATATGTCCAGCATGCATCAGTATCACATCACATATGACATCATTTGTGTATGGCCCAATGGTAAAGCTCAACAGTACCTGCTTTGTCACACTTATTTCCCCACAATCATTTACCACTACAACTTGTAAGGCTTTGGGTGTCTCAAGCAACTCAACCCCAATCGCTCAATCAAAGCTGTGCTAGCAACATTAGTACAACTGCCCCCATCTATGATCATACTACACCCCTTGCCATTCACACGACACCTAGTAAGGAATATGTTCTCCCTCTGCTGCACACTCTCATCCTCTACAACATGTGCACTCAAAGCACGCTTGACAACTAAGGATAAGTTATCCAGCGGGTATCTAGCTCCCTCGTGGTCACTAGCATCCTCCAACTGTGGCATCTCATCCTCAACCTCACTATCAGTAGAGTACAGCTCTCCACTCTTTTTATCAATCATTAAGGTACGCCTATTGGGACATTGTGAAGCATAGTGTCTCATGCCCAAACATTTGAAACACTTTACATCCTTAGTTCTAGTAGCTGCACCCTCAGGTTTTGGTCTAGTTTTGCTCGGTTCTGCAGCCTCTTTACCTTTGGCACTAGGTTCGGCCTTAGGCTTATTAAAGCCTCCACTGAACTCGCCTCTAGGCTTGTCAAAGCCTCCATCTCGCTTCTCATTCAGAACCCATTTCCCTTTCCATGCAGAAGTAGCCTGAGTGCCAAATCTGGATGTTGACTTTTTCTTGAGTTGCCTTTCTACCTTGATAGCCATGTGAAGCATATCCTCCAAATCAACATAGTGATGCAACTCCACCATGTTTGCAATCTCTCTATTCAAGCCCCCTAGAAACTGTGCCATAGTAGCTTCTGCATCATCAACTACATTTGCCCTGATCATGGCAACTTCCATCTCTGTGTAATAGTCCTCAACACTCTTGGTCCCCTGATACAGATGTTGTAGTTTCTGATACAATTCCCTATAGTAATGGCTGGGTATAAATATTTTTCTCATGAGACCTCTAAGTTTTGCTCATGTCTGAACCGGTCTCTCATAATTTCTCCTCCGAGTAGAGACAAGCTGATCCCACCAAATCATAGCATAATCGATAAACTCAATTGCTGCCAGATTGATCTTCTTCTCGTCAGTAATGACAGTTGAAAATCAATTATATTTTCTTTTCCCATTCTAAGTAAGCTTTAGGATCATTCTTGTCGTGTAATGTTGGTATCTTGATCTTGATGCTACCTAGATCGCCATCTATATCTCCTCGTCTACCATATCCCCTCCTATCATAATCCCCTCTTCTGGCATCAAATGCACCTCTATCATCAAACCGTCTATCCCTCTTATCATTCCTCCTATCAAACCTCCTATTAGGCCTCATATCTTGCCCAGGCTGAAATCTCTCCTCCACATCATCAAGACCATCAGAATCATCAAACTCATTTTCAGCTTCCTTTTCATGTGGTGGTACATACTGTGGTGGTATATGCTGGAGTGGTGGTGCTCTAGGTCCACTACCAGTTTGAATACTCTCTATATTCTTGGACAATCTCTCCAAAGCAGTATTCATGTTCTCCATCATATCTGTAAATTTTCTATCCAAGGCCTCGAGCTTTTCATCAATGGTTAGACCTGCCATCTCAACACTAAACAAACAAATTAGAAATAACAAGAAAGTAAAGAAAATATGTAAATCCTCACAATCTTACGTGTTTACACTCGAATGATATCACTCCACTCGTGTTTGCACTCTATTGGCTTTTACCCGATACTATGCTCACAATCACTGCCTTTTACCACTCTTGAGTTCGTCCTCAATTCAAATGTGAATCACACTCAATCCAAGAATACAAACCAAATGTAGTCCTTAAGCCAGCATGAAACACAAGATCTAATAATATATATGGGACATATGGAAACAAAATGTGAACAGGAATAGCAACGACAAAGACTCAATCAATATTACTTAAACTAGATAAGGAAATAAACAATTAGCACAATGTAAAAAAAATAAGCATGCAAATTCACGGTCGTGTGTAATTTCGGGAGAAAATTTGGCACCTCTATAGAAATTTTGATGGAATACCCTCCACGGGCACCTAAATGATAATATGGAACAAACCAAATTCAAACAAAAATTTTCACTTTTTTTTTTGCTCAAGTGATCACTATCACTCAAGTCCCCTTTGTGTTTTTTATGGTAATTTCATATGCTGATATTGTGGTTCTGAAATCAAAGTTTGAGCAGAAGTTAAGTTCAGTTCTGATGCTAAGGTTCTGATTTCAGAGGCTGATTTGAGAGGCTGATTTCAGGTTCTGATTTCAGAGGCTAATTTAGGTTATGATTTCAGAGGTTGATTTTTCAGGGTCTGATTTCAGAGGCTGTGTTTCAGGGTCTGATTTCAGAGTCTGAAGGGGCTAATTTTCAGGGTCCGATTTCAGAGGCTGAGTTCAGGGTCTGATTCAGGGTCTGATTTCAGAGGCTAGTTTTCAAGGTCTGATTTTAGAAGCTATGTTTCAGGGTCTGAGTTCATAGTCTGATTTCAGAGGCTAAGTTTTCAGGGTCTGATTTCAGAGGCTAAGTTTCAGGGTCTGATTTCAGAGTTAAGTTTCAGGGTCTGATTTCAAACTCTGAATCTGATGGTTTATTTTCTTTTCTCACTTCACTAGTTTTAGAAACAAATCACACAGCCGCCCAAGAACATGCTTATTTCTTCAACATATGCTAAAGAACAGAATGTATATAACGAACTATATGAAGAACACAACAAAACCTAGGTCCAGAAATAAACAAAGTTTACGGACTGATATGAAGAACAACAACAAAAAACCCAGAACGGGAAAATGATAAAAGATGAACTGATATGCAGAACACAATAAAACCAGATCCAGAAATAAACAAAACGAAAACATAAACAAGATCCAACAAGAACTGAAACGAAAATAACAAAGAACGAAAATAAAAACAGAATCCAACAAAAAGTAAAGATAAGAAAATCAGACCTTGGAACCCTGAGCTCTAGATACCAAATGACAAGAAACACACTTGGATTTAAAATCCAAGCAAACCCCAAGCAACGGATAGAACCCCAAGAACCGCGAATTTGATTTTGTAGGAACAAAACCCTTCCAAGGCCACAAAGAAGACCCACAAAGAACTTGCCCTTGAGAACCTTTAAGATTATTCCTTTATAGTGTTTTGCCAGCAATGGAGACGCCACTAAGCTTGCTAAACTTAGATAAGTCGATTTTAACTTGAAAAGGGGAATCACTCCCTTACAAGAATTCGGCCATAGCCAAAGCTTTAAGCTTTTGTGTTTACAAATTTCATTGATTCCTCCAAAAAGAAAAAGAAAGAAAGTTTAAATAGTGTTACAAAGAGAAACCCTAAAGGCATAAAGATAACAATGCCCCTAAAGGCTAAATTACAAAAATATCAAAGTCTTCAAAGGCCTGTGAAGCTTCATTCAGAACTGATTTGGGCCAAGTGAAGTGGCTTTGGGCCCTCTCTATTGAAGCTCACATGCGTCTCTATTTGTTTGTTGCAATCGGCCATAACACTCTGAACTAATCCCGCCATTACTTCTCTAAGTCTTTTGGTCCTCTGCCTCGTAATTGGCCCTTCTGGTACTTGTAATGTGTCTTTTGCTTTGTTATCGGCCTGGATCATGTCACTTAATTACTCGGATTTCAGATATCTTTTTTTTTATAACATCTTCAATCCATGTAGCGATCTTTGGTCCAGTGACTCCCAAACCAGTTGGTTTTAGGGCACTAGGTGTTAAAACACCATTTCAGACTTAATTACTCGGATCTCAGATGTTTTTTTTTAATATACACAATTATTTTTTTTAAAATTCTATCGTTTTTTTAGATGCTTCCTCTAATTAAATTAGAGCACTGAATATTACAAACTTTTTATTACAGCTCATGGCCGTATGTTACCATGCATATTGATAATACTTGTCAATTGAGCATATGAAGATCCATTTTAGTCAGTATTATAGAGAATTCACAAATTAAATAATTCAAAAGGAAATATACAAAAATTAACTTTTTACAAAATATGTTGAGATACGTCTCAGGAGTGGAAATTCCTTACTCAGCTATCTCACACCAATTTCACATGATTAGTCAAATTAAAAACACAAAAACACAAAATGTTCTTTTTTAAAAAAAAATTTCTTATTTTTTTTTGAATTTTTTGACTAAAAATCATATAAAAACAACACAACGAAAAAATAAAAATAAGATACTAGTCAACTATTCTCCTCCCCAAAACCTAATTGAGACATTGTCCCCAATGTCTAAAAAAATAGAAGAAGAGTTAGAAAACAATACCTGTTTAGTTGAAATTCTACATCTTAAAAAAAAATTAAAGGTTAAGATCCAGATTTATCCGACGATTTTTACCACGATCATTATCAGACCAGTTAATCTTGGAAAGGATAGGGTCCATTTATGGTTCAAAGGCTAAAAGTTGGTCAATTAAATCATGGCCAGTTCTGGCAGTGAAGAGGATATCTTTTACAGGTTTTGACACGAACCCATTTCTCCGGACATCATCAAGAAACACACAAAGAAAGTCATACAATCCATCAACATTAAACAGTCCAATCGATTTCTGGTGTATATTCAAGTTCGCCCAAGATACTACTGTAAATATTTCCTCCATCGTGCCCAAGCCACCTGACAAAGCAATAAAAGCATCAACATGATTAATCATTTCAACTAGTCATTCAGACATACCTGGTACAATAAGTTCCTCTCTGTTTGATGGTCCTATAAGATTCGCCTCTGCCAAAGATTTTGGGATGATTCCCAGAACTTGACTACCTCCTTCCTGTACGGCCCTTGAAACGCACCCCATTAGTCCAAGATTGACACCCCCATTGTTGGGAAGCAGCTGCGAGTGCGCAGCAGAAAATCAAAATTATTATGCCGCTTTCCCTTTGCCCAAGACCCATTTGTTTTTATTATTCTACAAGCCTAGGCATGTTACTATATATTCTAAGCATAATACTCATAAAACATACAAAGAACATAAACCTAAATATGCTAACTATCATAAGAACTCTAATTAAAATAAAGAAAGAAAAAGACTTACTTGAACCGAAGACTCCTCCAGTCCTCCCTCCAATCTACAAGCTTTTCTCGAACTCAGCAAGCTCTTCCACGTTCCAAAGAGCCACCCAAGTGTGTGGCCTCCAAAGATGCACACACCAAAGCCAAAACTCAATGGCAAGACTACGCCTTGAGTGCACGGGTATTTTGCCCTTGGTGCTAGCCTAGGCAAATACCTCAAAACTTTTAACTCGAGGTTCCTTCTAGTCAATTAGACTTAAGGATCCTCAAAATCAGTGGCTTACTTTTAAACTTTAGAGTTGCTCACTTATATAAACCCAAGATATGAAAGGTTTTGTGTAGCAAATTTGTAAATAATTCTTTGGGTTTATATAGTGCTCCAAAGACAACAAAATTAATTAACAATCTGATGTGGGATAAAAGCTAATTTAATCTTAGCCATTGGATCTTAATTAGTGGTTTAATGAGATTATAAAATCCTAATAAGAGTTTGGGCCGAATTGGAATTCAAAACAATAACAAAAATGTTTTTTACTATTCACATTACTATTCATGTGAATAATAATTTTTTTCTCTTTTTTTATTTATTATTTTTTATTCCAATTCCCAAAGTGCCCCCATCGTCATTCTCCAATCACTAAGCCACTATGGAACCTCATAAATGATCCGTTCAATAATTAAACATATTGAACCATTTATGAACAATTCCTACATCAATCATATATGTTGTTATATTTGTACTGTGCACTATTAACCATTTATTTCGATTTTGATGTGTGTGACCTTTTGGGTTCCCCTCAAGTTGGACATGAAATGAATCGTGATAATTTAATCGAACATAAATTATCCTCCAATCAGATGGTCGTTCGATTTCAATGACCAAGGTTGATAATTTAATTGAACATGTCAATGCCCCCAAATGAGAAGGAAATATATATATATATATATATACACATTCTGTATGCGATTTACATATGATACGGTCCCTCGCCTCACTGTATCCCCACCTTTTGACCTAGGGTACGGAAAGTGTCTACCCATATGGTCAAAGGTATGATGTTGATAGTGTCATGAATCGTGCTAACCCAAGAATCTCACATGATTCTTTCATTGTGGCCACAGTCTCAAGCACTGATCACACATATCAACCTGCGAACTGGAATACTACTCTTATAAGAAAATATTATCCGAGAGAGTGGCGATTCTCTGTTGTATATTTACAAACTTCATGTGTTTCAACAAATGACCCAATCATACCCTTATGACCGAATCTGTTGAACCGGGGAAGGAGAATGTCAAAGTTATTTGATCCACACATAAGATTGTAATGACCTCAAGTCAAAGGACTAGTCATATAATCGATACATGAAAGTTCTCATAGACACTTGGGATAAACACTCCATATGAAAACTTTCGGCGGTCAGTTCGATGGACACGAGCAACTCATGAATCCATGTGATACACCAAGCGGACGAATCTCCGCTAGTAGCCTATGAGATCGGCTACCCCACTTAAGGGCGGATCATATCATCATGCTAGTCTCTCCGCTTTGTGAACGCCCAGATTATTCACAAAACTATGAGTAGGAACATTTAAGAGTAATGATTCTCATAAGGTGTGGAAGCCATCGTCTTATTACTCCAATGGCTTTATTACAGTGTTGATGATTCATATAAGTTATGTAAGACACGTATAATGAAGATTGTCATTTTATTAATTAATGAAAATATGACAAATACATGTACATATAGCCCATCCACAAGTTGGGTATAGGGCATATCCCTAACAATCTCCCACTTTCACTATAACCAACTAGTATGAATCTGGACACCATACTCTCGGGTGTGCCTATCATGCTTTTGTTGAGTCAGCCCTTTAGTAAGAGAATCTGCAAGATTATCTTCTGTGGGTATTTTCTCTATAATAACTTCTTTTCTCTAAACAATCTCTCTGATGAGATGAAATCGCCTGAGTACATGCTTGGATTTCTGGTGGGACCTTGGTTCCTTTGATTGAGCAATGGCGACTGTGTTGTCACAGTACATCGTGATGCCATTCTTTATCGCGGGAAGCACTTCCAGCTCCGTGATGAACTTCTTTATCCAGACTGCTTCTTTAGCAGCCTCTGATGCTGCAATATACTCGGCTTCAGTGGTGGAGTCCGCTGTAGTTGACTGCTTTAAGCTTTTCCAACTGACAACACCGCCATTCAAAGTAAACAGATATCTTGTTTGCGATTTGTTGTCATCCCTATCGGTCTGAAAGCTTGCATCACAGTAACCAATGACTTTCATCTCAGAACAATCTCTGTATGTCAAAAACACATCCTTAGTTCTTCTCAGATACTTTAGGATTGTTTTGACAGCTGCCCAGTGTTGCTCACCAGGATTTGCCTGATACCTGCTCGTTATGCTAAGAGCATAAGAGACATCAGGTCTTGTACATAGCATGGCGTACATGATCGATCCTATTGCTGAAGCATAAGGGATCCTACTCATACGCTCTCTATCTGAAGGAGTATGTGGACATTGCTCCTTAGATAATTTGATTCCATGACAAGTAGGTAAATTACCTCTTTTGGAATCTTCCATTTTGAACCTTTTCAAAACTTTATCTATGTACGTAGATTGAGAAAGTCCTAACAACCTCTTAGATCTATTACGGTAGATCTTAATGCCGAGGATGTAGGCTGCTTCTCCCAAATCTTTCATGGGGAAATTCTGAGATAACCATTGCTTGGTGGCTTGCATCATGGGAATATCATTCCCGATGATTAATATATCATCGACATATAATATAAGAAATACAACAACACTCCCACTACTTTTCCTGTAAACACAAGGCTCGTTTACATTTTTGATGAAGTCAAATTCTTTGATTGTCTCATCAAATCGTATATTCCAACTTCTGGAGGCTTGCTTGAGTCCATAAATGGATCGTTTAAGCTTGCATACTTTATTATGATCGTCCTTAGATGCAAACCCTTCAAGTTGTGTCATATAGACTTCCTCTACGAGGTTCCCATTAAGGAAATCTGTTTTGACATCCGTCTGCCAAATCTCATAATCAAAGTGTGCAGCTAGTGCCATAGTAAAATTTGAATGGACTTTATCATTGCAACAGGCGAGAAGGTTTCGTCATAGTCAATTCCTTGGATTTGTCTATAACCTTTCGCCACCAATCTAGCCTTATAGGTTTGGATGTTGCCTTCTGCATCAGTTTTACGCTTGTAAATCCACTTGCAGCCTATGGGTTTTATCCCTTCATGTGCATTTACCAAGTCCCAGATTGATTCTGATACATAAAGTCTATTTCGGATTTCATGGCCTCAAGCCACTTGACTGAATCAATGTCACGCATTGCTTCGTCATAACTGGTGGGATCGTCATTATCAACCTCATTAATATGGAAACCATATCTTTCAGGCTCATGTCTTTCCCTACCAGACCTTCTGAGTTCATAACCTTGTGGTTGTTCCGTCGCTGCCCTTTTGAGGGGCCTGGGGTTTAGTTCTATTTTAGTTTGTTCTTCTCATAACTCTTCGAGGTCAAGTCTACTCCCACTATATTTCTTGAGAAGGAATTCATTCTCTAGAAATTTAGCATTTCGTGAGACAAATGTTCTTTGTTCATTTGGGACGTAGAACATTTTTTCTCTTGAGTTCAAGGCATATCCTACAAACTTACATTTAACTACCATATAATCCAATTTGTTAGTTTGTGTGAGCTTGACATATGTGTCACATCCCCAAACTCTTAGATAACTAAGACTAGGACGTTTCCCAGACCATAACTCATATGGTGTTTGACTAACAGTCTTGGAAGGAACTTGGTGTAGTAGTGTTGCAGTTTCTAAAGCAAGACACCAAAATGAAAGAGGTAGATCCGTGCCTGGCATCATTGATCGGACCATATCTAATAATGTCCGATTTCTCCTTTCGGAGACCCCATTATACTATGGAGTTCCCGGATGAGTCCACTGGGAAACAATGCCATTTTCTATCAAGTAATCTTGAAATTCGTTGCTTAAGTATTCACCACCTCGGTCAGACCTTAGTGACTTAATACTTTTATTAAGCTGGTTTTCTACTTCAGCCTTGAAGTCTTTGAATTTCTCAAAGGCTTCAGATTTGTACCGCATAAGGTACACATACCCATATCGCGAATGATCATCGATAAAGGTAATGAAGTAGGAGAATCAACCTCTAGCGGTGACTGACATTGGTCCACATACATCAAAGTGTATGAGTTCTAATGTCTCCGTTGCACGCTGTCCTTTACCTTTGAAGGGTAATTTGGTCATTTTACCAAGTAAACAAGACTCACAAGTTCCATAAGGTTTATATTTGAAGGGTTTGAAATACCCATCCTTATGTAGCTTTAGTTAATTTTGTTTCTTTGTTATGACTAAGCGACTGTGCCATAGAAGTGATTCATTGAGATTATTCGAGTTAACGTTGTATATATTAGAGGTTGCACATTCTTTGTTAGTTTGTAAGACATAGATACCATTATTCAAAATACCATCTCCATATTTATTTCATTGAAATAAATAGAACATTCATTACAACTTATTAGGCATGAAAAGCCTTTATTACATAAAGAAGAAATTGAAATGATGTTCTTTACTAGAGAAGGTACATAAACACAATCTTCTAAGTCTAAAACTAAACCATTCGGCAAAACTAATGAATAAGTCCCCACGCAAAATGTAGCTAGTTTTGCTCCATTACCCATGCGTAAGTCAACCTCCCCATGACGGAGTCTCCTATGTTTCTCAGGCCCTGCACATTGTTACACAAGTGAGTCCAACAATCGGTGTCAAGCACCCAAGTAGAAGGTTCAGAGTTTTGAGAATATAGTTCAATCATATACAACATACATGAAGCATTGGGTTTCTTGGCCCCTAGCTTCCTTGGCTTTCAAGGATCTGCAGTCTTTCTTCCAATGATCCTTCTTTCCACAAAAGAAACATTACCCCTTTCCGTTTTTCTTCTCCACCTTACCATTGGGCTTTAGTGTGATCTGGAGCCTTGGCCTTGCACTTATTTTTCTTTGGGCCTCGTGGCTTCAGGTCCGTACCCGTAAGCATGACGGAGGTTTTAAGCTGGTTTCAAGTCCTTCTCTGCTTGCTTTATCAGATTGTATAATTCTGCTAAAATAACTTCTTTATCAGACAGATGAAACTGCATAATAAAGTTAGAGAATTTTTTTTTTTTGATAACCGGGGTGTCCGGGCCAGCTTACGCGTACCTCGACTAATCCCCGGGACCTGTGCCCCGTGCCCTCAGAAGATTCCCAACACAGATCAGGGTAAGGACTGAAAATTAGATCGTGACCTATCTCATGATCCATAATGAACCCGAGGGTGGCCAATTTTTCCATGTGGCCAATCATCTTAAGCACATGTCCACTAACCGATCCTTCCTTATACCTTGTTTGGAATAAGGCACATGACACTTGGAATCTCACGGTATGAACGGAAGTTGCATACAACTCCTTCAAGTGAAAGATGATGGTTTGAGCATCCATATCTTCGTGAGCTTTCTGAAGTTCGTCCGACATAGAGCCAAGCATTATGCAAACTGCTTGCTCATCATCATCGACGTGTTTCTTCCAAGCATCAAATGTATCTTGGTCAGCATCTTCTGCGGGTTCATGGGGAAATGGTCTTTCAAGAACATAGAAAATCTTTTCTTGTCGTAAGACAATTTTAATGTTTCTAAACCAGTCATTGTAGTTGTCCCCTTTGACCTTATGCTCATCAAGGATGGAACGAAGTGATACTCTGTTTGCCATTTGAATGTTTGTGAAATATTTTAACCCACATATTAAGAGAAAATGTTAAAATTAGGAATATGTTTTCATTAATGTTTCATAATAACATGAGCTTTTAATATTATGAAGTTGCTCCCACTCAATTGTTTTAAAATTTTAAGCAAATCGCATCAACCCCAATATGACGGATTTCTTGTGGGCAAGGATCCCATTATCATCATTTCATAACTCCGACGAGGGCCGGTCGTTATAAAATATGATAATTAGGTAGGTTCCCAACCAATTTATGATATAAATCACAATTCCTTGATCATTGGGTTGGGCAATCAAACATTCCATAGCTTATGCTAGTCCTTGTGGACACCCAATCTTTGCCACTAAGTTATAAGACCACGCCTAAGGGTCGCTGCGTCTTATGACTCAGAAAAGTCAAACCATTGTCAATAGTACGATTTAGGGACAAATTGGTATTGGTCAGTCTGGTAAAGCCTAGTCCTGCCAATACGGTTTAAGCCCTTTGGGTCTATACTTTACAATGGGAGGTAAATTTTAGACTTAAATTATTATTGAGGATTTTAGCAAATTTAGTGAATAACTGTCAAATGGATTCCTCCATTGAAAATTCCCCAGAGGGAGGGTGGAGCGAACTCTCTCAAATACCATTACCTCTTAGGCTCTTATTGCCTTGGTGACAGGAATAAACAATAGATCCTCCAAATTAGTCCAACACTTTAAATATGCTTTAAGGTAAGCTTTGAGTAAATGATTATCTAGATGTCTTCACAGCTTTTCCTTTTGGCTATAAAAAGGTAGTGAGTGAAGGAAGACACCAAATCATTATCTAACTATAGTAATACCTTTGGTTAAATTAACTTTAGTTTCGAAAGTTTTATTAACCCTTTGGTCCTAACCCACTTGTATCTTTTATAATGTATTTTATTATAAACAAGTTATTTATATTTATTAGCCTTAAAGGTAATAAATCTCTAAGTTCATCACGAAATAATTACTTAGCTAAGGGATAAGCAACACACTCTATATTTCTTAGAAAGTCTCTAGATGCTTGCACCATAAAATAATCATGCCAATTCTAATCATACATAGAATCATCAAGCATATGAGTTTTAATATGTTGGAATTATTTTAGGCATTAAATAACTTTGATTAATATTTAATTATGATATTGTATTTTATTTTATTCAAATAAATTTACTATTCACGTTTTTCTGCAGATGCGTGAACTTTAAATGCAATTTCACAATTCCAATCTTAACCAAATCATGCAAAACTTGTACCTAAAATTAAGTTCAGGGTGTTAGCTTTCCAACGAGCTTTTAAACACCCAATTTCGAGTCCAAATGAGAGAGAACTAATCAAAATAAAAACGGCATGCTGATACCACTGTTGGGAAGCGGCCGCGAGTGCGCAGCGGAAAATCAAAATTATTATGCCGCTTTCTCTTTGCCAAATACCCATTTGTTTTGATTATTCTACAAGCCTAGGCATTTTACTATATATTCTAAGCATAAAACTCGAAAAACATGCAAAGAACATAAACCTAAATATGCTAACTATCATAAGAACTCTAATTAAAATAAAGAAAGAAAAAGATTTACTTGAACCGAAGACTCCTCCAGTCCTCCCTCCAATCTACAAGCTTTTCTCGAACTCAGCAAGCTCTTCCACGTTCCAAAGATCCACCCAAGTGTGTGGCCTCCAAAGATGCACACACCAAAGCCAAAACTCAATGGCAAGACTACGCCTTGAGTGCACGGGTATTTTGCCCTTGGTGCTAGCCTAGGCAAATAACTCAAAACTTTTAACTCGATGTTCTTCTAGTCAATTAGACTTAAGGATCCTCAAAATCAGTGGCTTACTCTTAAACTTTAGAGTTGCTCACTTATATAAACTCAATATATGAAAGGTTTTGGTGTAGCAAATTTGTAAGGAATTCTTTGGGTTTATATAGTGCTCCAAAGACAACAAAATTAATTAAGAATCTGATGTGGGAAAAAAGCTAATTTAATCTTAGTCATTGGATCTTAATTTAGTGGTTTAATGAGATTATAAAACCCTAATAAGAGTTTGGGCCGAATTGGAATTCAAAACAAATAACAAAATTTTTTTTTACTATTCACGTGAATAGTAATTTTTTCTCTTTTTTTTAATAATTATTTTTAATTATTTTTTATTCCAAATCCTAAAGTGCCCCCATCGTCATTCACCAATCCCTAAGCCACTATGGAACCTCATAAATGATCTGTTCAATAATTAAACACATTGAACCATTTATGAACAATTCCTACAGCAATCATATATGTTGTTATATTTGTATTGTGCACTATTAACCATTGATTTCAACTTTGTTGTGTGTGACCTTTTGGGTTCCACTCAAGTTGGACATGAAATGAATCGTGATAATTTAATCAAATATAAATTATCCTCCGATCAGATGGTCGTTCGATTTGAATGACCAAGGTTGACATCTAGCAACATGCCAAGGCCCCCAAATGAGAATGAAAGATATATATACCCATTTTGTATGCGATTTACATATGATACGGTCCCTCGCCTCACTGTATCCCCACCTTTTGACCTAGGGTACAGAAAATGTCTACCCATATGGTCAAAGGTATGATGTTGATAGTGTCATGAATTGTGCTAACCCAAGAATCTCACATGATTCTTCCGCTGTGGCCACAGTCTCAAGCACTGATCACACATATCAACCCGCGAACTGGAATACTACTCTTATAAGAAAATATTATCCGAGAGAGTGGCGATTCTCTGTTGTATCTTTACAAACTTCATGTGTTTCAACAAATGACCCAATCATACCCTTATGACCGGATCTTTTGAACCGGGAAGGAGAATGTCAAAGTTATTTGATCCACACATAAGATTGTAATGACCTCAAGTCAAAGGACTAGTCATATAATCGATACATGAAAGTTCTCACAGACACATGAGATAAACACTCCTTATGAAAAGTTTCGGCGGTCAGTTCGATGGACACGAGCAACTCATGCATCCATGTGATACACCAAGCGGATGGATCTCCACTAGTAGCCTATGAGATCGGCTACCCCCACTTAAGGGCGGATCATATCATCATGCTAGTCTCTCCGCTTTGTGAACGCCCAGATTATTCACAAAACTATGACTATGAACATTTAAGAGTAATGATTCTCATAAGGTGTGGAAGCCATCGTCTTATTACTCCAAGGGCTTTATTACAGTGTTGATGATTCATATAAGTTATGTAAACATGTATAATGAAGATTGCCATTTTATTAATTAATGAAAATATTACAAATACATGTACATATATCCCATCCACAAGTTGGGTATATGGCATATCCCTAACACCCATATACTAGGTGCATAATCCTTTTAGTTATGACTCTACCCAATTCATGTGCTGCCTCAACGAACTCTGGTTTAGAACCAACACTAGTACCGCAAAACACATAGATGGTTACAACTCGTCTTCCTGAAGTTGCTTCCATATTTTTTTTTATTTACTTGTCAACTCTGGATGTCTTCAAGAGTGCAATGATGAGCTGAATTTATAGAACCTGAAAAAGGGTGAGTAAAAAAAGTACTAGTACCTGCCAAATGAAAATTATTAGCTAAATAGTAAAATATATCGTTTTGAACCAATTCATGTGCTGCCTCAACGAACTCTGGTTTAGAACCAACACTAGTACCGCAAAACACATAGATGGTTACAACTCGTCTTCCTGAAGTTGCTTCCATATTTTTTTTTATTTACTTGTCAACTCTGGATGTCTTCAAGAGTGCAATGATGAGCTGAATTTATAGAACCTGAAAAAGGGTGAGTAAAAAAAGTACTAGTACCTGCCAAATGAAAATTATTAGCTAAACAGTAAAATATATCGTGAAAGTCAAAGAGTCTGGATCATGTCGGAGAAAATAAAAGAAAATCACAAAATGAATCACAATTATTAGATAAATACAAAGAGATAATAATATTTACAAGAAGTAACGACTTGATTGACATCTATGCATCATGGACAAGCTTCCCATCCAATTTTCTTATAAATTGGCAAACATGGTCTTTTAAAGTCAGATTCCCGAGACTTAATTATTTTCTTTCTTTTTGAAATTGTGTATATAACATGGGAATTGCGTGATGCACATATCCAGTGGGATATGTCTCAAGAGTCAATGATATGTCATCCAAAGACTCCTTACTCAAGCCATCCCTAAGGAATTTAATTTTATCTTCACGGTTATTAGACATCATTCCTAAAGAACGACAACGAGTATTACATGTCATGCGTGCATATTTATAGCAAACACCCATTCTTTTAGCTCTTCTTTTCTTAGCATAGGTGCTTCTTCCTAAATCAGGCATAGATGAAATAAAAGAGTCAGAGGACTCACCTGCCAATCAGACCCATGCTTCAATTAACCAACGAATGTCATTAGGAATACCTTTGATCATCAGAAGTCTCATTCGTTCCATGCGAGCTTTGTAGACTTTCATCGGAGAGTTTTGAGGGAGAGAATGAAATTACTTGTGAAGATTTGCGAGAACGTCTTCCATCATGTCTGTGACTTAACCTACAAAATAAAACACATAAAAATAAAATGCACCAAATCTAAATATATAAATAAATTACATAGGTCGCCTCTCTGCTAGCGCTAAATTTAACATCGTCAGCTAGTCATGACTGCCCGAATGTTAGGCTGGATCTAAAAGTGTGACACTTTCTTTTTGACGCTCAAATGATTCTCCCCAGTAGTGCTTGACACGCTGGCTGTTAACTTTGAATGTGTTGTTAGACTTGGGGTTGTATATCTCAATAACTTCGTAGAGTAACACATGAGTAATCACAAATGGACCTGACCATCTTGATTTCAGCTTTCCAGGGAAAAGTTTCAACCTTGAATTGTATAACAACACCTGCTGCCCTGGTTCCAGTTGTTTGCACACTATTTTTTTATTATGCCATTTATTGGTCTTTTCTTTGTACAGTTTGGTATTTTCATAAGCATGTAGGTGAAATTCCTCCAATTCGTTGAGTTGGTGGAATCATTTTTCTCCTGCTGCTTGTAGATCAAGATTTAACTTCTTCAGTGCCTAATACGCTTTGTGTTCAAGCTCCACATTCAGATGGCATACTTTCCCAAACACCATTCGATATGGAGACATACCAATTGGTGTCTTGTAAGCTGTCCGGTAGGCCCCTAGTGCGTCATCTAGTTTTATATACCAGTCCTTCCTTGTTGATCCAACGGTTCTCTCTAAGATTCTTTTGATCTCCATGTTTAAAACTTCAACCTATCCATTTGACTGTGGATGGTAAGCGGTGGCAACTTTATGAGTGACTCCGTATTTGGATAGGAGTGCATCGCAATATCTGTTGCAGAAATGTGTGCCTCCATCACTGATAATTGCCCGAGGTGTTCCGAAGCGAGTGAAAATATTCTTTTTAAGGAATTTTATCACCACTTTTGAATCATTTGATGGCAGTGCTATTGCTTCAACCCATTTGGAGACGTAGTCTACTACAACTAATATGTACAAGTTTCCGAATGATGGAACAAAGGGTCCCATAAAATCAATCCCCCATACATCAAATATCTCCACTTCTAGAATGTTTTACAGAGGTCCTTCATTTCTCCTCGAAATATTTCCCGTTCTCTGGCACCTGTCACATTAAACAGCAAATAAGTCAGCATATTTAAAAAGAGTGGGCCAGAACAAACCTGATTGTAGGATTTTGGCTGCAGTTTTATTTCCGCTGAAGTGTCCGCCGTATAATGATGAATGACAATGCTGAAGGACACTATTGACCTTCTCATATGGAACACAACGTCTCAGTAATTGATCAACACATCGTTTGAACACATACGGTTCATCCCAGACATAGTCCTTAACTTCTTTGAAAAACTTCTTTCATTGTTGATGAGTCTATTCCAACGGCCATTTTCTCGATACTATGTAGTTTACATAGTCAGCATACCAAGGGATATCCTACTGTTTCATGGAAAACAACTGTTTATCTGGAAAAAGTTTCTTTGATTATCAGTTTATTGCCAACTGTTTCTCCATTCTCGAGCCTCGATAAGTGATCTGCCACTTGGTTCTATGTCCCTTTCCTGTCTCGAATCTCCACGTCAAATTCTTGTAGAAGAAGCACCCAACGGATCAATCTGGGTTTGGCGTCTTTCTTTGCAATCAGATATTTGATTGCTGAATGATTTGTGTAGACCACCACTTTGGGACCCAGCAGATAAGAGCGAAATTTATGAAAAGCAAACACAACTGCGAGCAACTCTTTTTTAGTGGTTGTGTAGTTGAGTTGAGATTCATTCAGAGTTCTTTTGGAGTAGTAAATGGTATGGAAAATTTTTGCTTTGCGTTGTCCCAAAACTGCACCTACAGCAAAATCACTAGCATCACACATCACCTCACCTCAAATGGAATGGTCCAGTCTGGTGCTACTATGATAGGGGCAGAGACCAGCTTTTGTTTCAAGATCTCAAAAGCTTCGTGGCATTCTTTGGTGAAGTTGAAAGACACATCTTTCTCCAGTATATTGCATAGTGGTTTAGCAATCTTGGATAAGTCTTTGATAAATCTTCTATAAAAGCCTGCATGTCCGAGAAAAATCCGAATTCCTTTGACAGATGATGGTGGAAGCAGTTTTTCTATTGTCTCGATCTTTGCTTTGTCTTTCTCGATTCCCTTTTGTGAGATCCGATGTCCTAGGACAATCCCTTCTTGCACCATGAAGTGGCATTTCTCCCAGTTGAGTACCAGGTTGGTATCTTTGCATCTTTGTAACACTTTTTCCAAATTTTACAAGCAGTAGTCGAACGAGTCTCCAAACATAGAAAAATCATTCATGAAAACCTCCATACTTTATTCCAGCATGTCTGAGAAGATGGCCATCATGCAATGTTGAAATATGGCAGGAGCATTACATAGTCCAAATGGCATCCTGCGGAAAGCAAAAATACCATACAGATATATAAAAGTGGTTTTCTCATGATCTTCTAGGGCGATGGCAATCTGATTGTACCCCGAGTATCCGTCCATAAAATAATAGAACTCATATCTAGCTAGTTTGTCTAACATCTTGTCAATGAATGGTAGCAGAAAATGATCATTCCTTGTTGCTTTATTTAGCTTCCTGTAGTCCATGCATACTCTCCATCCAGTCACCGTTCTTGTTGGAATCAGTTTGTTCTTTTCATTTGTGACTACAGTAATTCCTCATTTCTTTGGCACACATTGCATAGGACTCCCCCACGTGCTGTCAGAGATGGGGTAGATGCTGTCGGCATCCAACCATTTTATAATTTCTTTCTTCACGACCTCCTTCATGATTGGATTTAGTCTCTTTTGATGCTCCACTGTGGCTTTTTACTCGTCGTTCATCAGAATTTTATGCATGCAAAATGATGGACTAATGCCTCGAATGTCTGATAGAGCCAATGGCTTTCTTGTGTTCTCGTAACACTCTCAGCAACTTATCTTCCTGCTCCAATGTTAGCGACGAAGAAATAATCATAGGTAAATCATAAGAGTTTCCTAAGAATACATACTTGAGATGGTTCGGAAGTAGCTTTAGTTCCAGCTGCGGTGGTTCTTCAATCGAGGGCTTGATTCACTCCTTTTTTGGTAGTTCCAAAATTTCCACATGTGGTGTCGATTTGAAGCGAAAGGGTCTGTCAAGATAGTTGATACATTCCAGAATTTTATCATCTAGCTCGCTGTCAGTCATATTGGTGATGCAAGCTTCAAGTTTATCCGTGGAAAGTTGCATTGCATCAGTATCCTGGATGATACTATCTAAAACATCAATTCTGAAATTCATTCCTCCTTCTTTTCATCATTCGGGAATTTCATGGCTTTGAAAACATTGAATGTAACTTCTTGGTCTTACACTTTCATAGTTAGTTTTCCTTTTTGTATATCAATAACAGTTCGACCTGTAGCCAAGAATGGTCTCCCGAGGATGATAGGTACATCTTTATCTTCTTCCATGTCAAGGATAATGAAATCTGCAGGGAAAATAAATTTGTCGACTTTAACCAATATATCTTCCACTACACCTCTCGGAAATGTGAGAGATCTGTCAGCAAGCTGCAAAGTAACTGAGGTGGGTATTGCTTCACCAATCTACAGTTTCCTGTAAATAGACAAAGGCATCAAGTTAATGCTGGCACCTAAATCACATAAAGCCCTATCGAAGTAATGTTCTCCTATAGTGCAAGGGATGGTGAAGCTGCCAGGATCTTTCAACTTTGGGGGAAGCTTCCTCTGAATGATGGCGCTGCATTCTTTTATCAATGCTACTATCTTGGAATCTCCCAATCTCCGCTTTCGTGAAATAATGTCTTTCATGAATTTGACATAGCTGGGCATTTGTTCCAACATTTCTACAAATGGAATGTTGATATGCAATTTTTTGAAGATCTCCAAGAATCGAGCAAATTGTTTGTCCAATTTATTTTTCCGGAGACGTTGTGGAAATGGTGGAGGTGGAGTGAATCTTTCTCGATCATTTTCTTTTACTTCTTTTTCATCCATCGGTGGTTCTGCTTCGCTGCTTTCTTTTGGAACTTCCTCAGTGGATGCCTTGACTCCAACATCTTTGTTGATCTCAGTACCGCTTTTCAAAGTAATTGCTTGACATTGCTCCTTCCTTCGGTTCCTTGGATTTGGTTGCTAGGAAGTGTACCTTGCGGTCTGTAACTCTGAGCATTGGCCAGTTGTCCTATTTGATTCTCCAGTGTTTTCAAAGATGCTGCTTAACTTTGAATTAATGCTACTTGGAATTGAAACATAGCATCATATTTGGCTGCTTGAGAGTCGTATTTTGCGTCTAGCTTTTTAAACATTTCTGCAATCATATCTTCAATTTCTGGCTTCTTTTCATACTTTTGGTCTTTGTTTTGCTGTTAGAATCCTGATGGTGGATTGTTCATTTGCCCTGAATTGTTGTTCCATGCAAAATTGGGATAATTCCTCCACCCTGGATTGTAGGTATTGGAATATAGATTGTTCCCCTGTTTGTTGAAATTGTTGACATAGTTCACCATCCCATCATATTGGTTGTATGATTCTGCTTCTGATGCTCCTCCATATGGTGAACTTGTGGATCCAACATTAACCTTCATGTTAAGAGTTTCCAGATTTTTGCAAATCAGATCCAGCTTGGCATTCATTGCTGTGTTGGCTCCAACTTCATAAATTCCTGTGATTCGTTGAATCATGCTCCTTTCTATTGGCCATAAAGAATTATTGTTGGCCATTTCTTCAATTAAGTCCCAGATCTGATCTTCTTCTTTCGCCATTAAAGCTCCTCTAGTAGTAGCATCAATTGTGGTTCTCATTAATCCAGAAAGTCCATTATAGAAGGTTTGGACTTGTAGCTACTTTGCAATCTCATGGTGAGGATATTTTCTGAGCAAATCCTTGTATCTTTCCCAAGCTTCACAGAGGGATTCTGAGTCATGTTGTACAAAGGATGTAATGTCATTCCTCAACTTTACAATTTTGGCTGGGGGAAAGTACTTTGTAAGGAATTTGGTGGCTAGAGTGTTCCAAGTTGTGATGGAACCCGCTGGTAGTGAATGTGGGCATTAAGATCATTAAATTGCATTCCCCTCAAACTGAACTGACTGATGTATCATCTGGATGCATGTTTTGATGTCACACGTATTTACTGGTAAGGGAGGAAGTACAATACATGAAATGAAGCCGTCAACCACCGGAATAGTTCTGTCTTGAATAGGAATTGGTGGTGCAACTTCTAGGTTCATGTTCTATATTGATCAGTGCTTCTTGGCCTTTTCGAATGGATTTCAAAGCTTCTGGTTCTTCTCATGTGGTAACTGAGAACTTGAAACACAAGAAAACATAAATAATAAGTAAAAATAAATTAGACACAAGTAAATGTATCTAACCCCAAAATTAATAGTGAAAGATAAATAAGTCCCCGGCAACGGCGCCAAAAACTTGATCGGTGGTAAACACACACATGTTACACAAGCACACGTATCGCTCAAGTAGTATAAAATGTATCGATCCCATGAAGACTTAATACCTAAGCTATTAATTTTTGAAGCTAAATGTCTACAAGTATCTAATTGATTGATTTTTGGTTGGATGGTGATTTTAAACTAAAGACAAGTAATTAAAACAAAACAAAGGTAGATTTTAAGTTTTAAACAATGATATGAAAATATCCAGGGTTGTGAATCCTTCCAATATCTTTTAAAGATGAAGTGATTTTCTCATGTTTGTGTAATATATCAGTTTATTAACCTGGAACACTAAGTTATGCAAAAGCCTCTTCCGATGGTCAGATGTAAATACCCAAAGCAAATCAATTAACTATATTCCTATGTTAATTAAGAAACTTTGAATTCATTAAGATTAAGTTCCAATTATGGCTACCCCGCCCGACATGTATATTCCTATCCTGTAAGGAAATCTACCTAAGAGACATCTACCCCAAGGTGAGATTGTGAGCTATTGAGTATATGGCTAAAACCTAAAATCTTTTTTCCAAGTGCATTTTAAGTTTACCAAATCAATCTTATTAATGGCCAGTTAACAAGAAGCATTAAGCTTAAGACTCAATAAATAAACCAATATACTACCCAAAACATAAAATAACCACTTCTAAAACGATGATATTGGAATTCATCACAAACCTAGATAATATTTTTAGTTATAAAACATACCTAAAATTACAAAATACATAGTTAAACAAAATAACATAACAGAAAATTAAAAAGTAAAGAAAATTACAACAATAAAAGAAAATACCGGAGCTAGGGGTTTCACTTTTAATACTTCAATTATAGATTACTCCTTTATCAATTAATTATTTATTGAATTAATTATATTAAAACCGACCATATAGGCGGTGAATGTCATTTTTCCAAAGTCCAACCGACCATATAGTCGGTAACAAAATCATATAAACCGACCATGTAGGGAGTAACAAGGTTAGCACTTAAACCGACCATATAGGTGGAAATTAAGTCCAATATGTAAAACCGGCCATATAGGCGATAAATAATTAATTCAATTTACTTATTTAAATTAAGAGAGTAAATATAAATTATTATATTAAAAGTTTCACCCCAGACTCCAGCAAAAAGAGATTACCTACTCATGATGTAATTAAAAACACATAAAAATTTTTAAATAAATAAAGAGAAAATACAATAAAACTTAATTAAACATGCAAGACATTTTATTTTAGGTTTTCATGGAGAAATCCGCCAAAGAAAGCATGAAAAATTTACAAAGTTTAGCTTGATATTTATAGGAAGATATAAAGGCTTCCACCAATTTCCCCACCAAACATGGCACCAAAAATGTTTGGTGGAAGTTTGACAATTTCCTTTTTTATTTTTTTATTTTTGAAAATGACTTTAATATTTACACATAACACACTTACAGATTTTTCATCAAATTCGGTAATGAAAACTTCAGAATTCGAAAATCTTATGAGCTTCAAAGTTGTAGATCTTTGAGTCTTCTTTAATCTAGAACTTGCATCACCTCAATCCGATATCGAAATAAAAAGTTATGACCAAAATATGACAATTGCGCAAAGTTGAAATTTCCGAAAATTGTACTTCATTAGAACGCCATTTCAAGTTTCCAATCTCCAAAATCAAAATATCAAGTCCAGTTTTTGCCCTTATTTGTTCCATATTTCTTCCTGATTGATTCCATTAAGTCCCTACTTTATTTTATCTGTAAAATAAACTAAAACACATCAAAACATTTATAAAACTCGAGAAACTATACAAAATATTAAGTAAAAGGGGTAGTAAATATTGATATATTTTCCGCTCATCAACACAGGGGAGGAAAATACGTGAAAACAAGTCATCCTAGCATAGAGGTGTTGGGATATATGCCCTAGAGCTACATGTAATGTAAATAGCTTTATGTGTTTTGAAATAAAATGATGCATTATTCATTTATCAAAGTGTTTGTTTAATTTTCACATATTATAAATTAGCTTGAATACCCTAGATTACTTATCTTGAATACCCTAGATTACTTATGTGCCTTGTAGTGTTTTGCTAGCAATGGAGACGCCACTAAGTTTGCCAAAACTTAGATAAGTCGATTCAAACTTGAAAAGGGGAATCCCTCCCTTACAAGAATTCGGCCATAGCCAAAGCTTTAAGCTTTTGTGTTTTACAAATTTCATGATTGTTGTCAAAATGAAAAAGAAAGAAAGCTTAAATAGTGTTACAAAGAGAAACCCTAAAGGCATAAAGACAACAATGCCCCCTAAGGCTAAATTACAAAAATACCAAAGTCTTCAAGTCTTCAAAGGCCTTTGAAGCTGATTTGGGCCAAGTGAAGTGGCTTTGGGCCCTCTCTATTGAAGCCCACATGCGTCGCTATTTGTTTGTTGCAATCGGCCATAAAACTCTGAACTAATCCCGCCATTGTTTCTCTGAGTCTTTTGGTCCTCTACCTCGTAATTGGCCCTTCTGGTACTTGTAATGGGTATTTTGCATTGTTGTCGGCCTGGATCATGTCATCCTCTCCCTCTTGAAAAGGATTCAACCTCGAATCTGTACCTGCATCGAAAGGAGTTAAGTCAGAAACATTAAGATAGCAGACACATTATACTTACCTTGTAAATCCAGCTTGTATACATTGTCATTAATCCATTCCAAGACTTGAAATGGACCATCCCCTCTCGATTGTAGCTTAGATTTACGTTGTTCAGGAAATCTCTCCTTGCGCATGTGTACCCAAACCCAATCTCCAGGCTGAAATACCACACGTTTTCTTCCCTTATTAGCATGAGAAGCATATTGCTCATTCTTTCGCTGTATTTGCTCTCTTGCTTTCTCATGTATATGCTTCACCAAATCGGCTTTCCTTTTACCATCTAGCCCCGCATGTTCATCAACAGGCAAAGGTAACAAATCTAATGGAGTTAGTGGCTGAAAACCATAAACAATTTCAAATGGTGATTAAGATGTAGATGAATGAATACTACGATTATATGTAAATTCAACAAAAGGCAAACAATCCTCCCAAGTTTTTAAGTTCTTATTAATAATAGTACGCAATAACTGAGTCAAAGTCCTATTAACAACCTCGGTCTGTCCATCAGTTTGGGGGTGGCAAGTAGTAGAATACAAAAGTTTAGTTCCCAACTTACCCCATAAAACTTTCCAAAAGTGACTAAGGAATTTGACATCACGATCTGAAACTATACTCCGTGGAATCCCATGGAGTCGTACTACTTCTCTAAAGAACAAGTCAGCAATGTTAGTGGCATCATCAGTTTTATGACATGCTATAAAGTGTGTCATCTTACTGAACTTATCAACCACTACAAAGATGGAATCTCTACCTTTCTTATTCCTATGTAAACCCAAGATAAAGTCCATCGATACATCTACCCATGGCGCACTAGGTATAGGCAATGGTGTATACAACCCATGAGGCATAACCTTAGATTTAGCATGTTTACGAGTTAAGCATTTATCACACAAACGCTCAATATCTCTCCGCATTTTAGGCCAATAAAAATGTTCACTCAATACTCCTAAGGTTTTGGCAATGCCAAAGTGCCCCCATTAAACCTCCCCCATGTGCTTCCCTCACTAAAAACTCACGCATACTACAAGCAGGAATGCATAATCTTTTCTCCCTAAACAGAAACCCATCATATTGGTAGAATTTACTAAAAGCAGACTTTTCACATGCAGCATAGATAGTACTAAAGTCAATATCACTAGCATAAAGTTCTTTAATAAATTCAAACCCAAGCATTCTTGCACTCAATGAAGTAAGTAAAGCATACCTTCGCGATAGTGCATCGGCGATAATATTTTCCTTACCTTGTTTGTAGCGGATTACATATGGAAATGTCTCAACAAATTCTAACCATTTTGCGTGTCGTTTGTTCAGCTTACCTTGGCCTTTCAGATGCTTCAATGATTCATGATCTGTATGGATCGCAAACTCTCGAGGCCACAAATAATGCTGCCAAGTCTCAAGGGCTCTCACTAGCGCATACAACTCCTTGTCATATGTGGGGTACCTCAAAAGTGCTCCATTCAGCTTCTCACTAAAGTAAGCTATTGGTCGCTTTTCTTGCATAAGAACCGCTCCAATGCCTATCCCGGATGCGTCACACTCAATCTCAAATGTCTTCTCAAAGTTGGGTAGTGCCAAGACTGGTGCACTGCACAACTTCATTTTTAGATCCTGGAATTCACGCTCATGCTCTTCACCTCATTTGAAGCCAACAGTCTTTTTCACTACTTCAGTCAGTGGTGCTGCAATACTACAAATCTACGGTATAAGCTTGCTAATCCATGGAAGCTTCTGACTTCTGTCACTGTTGTTGGTTTTGGCCAATCCTGAATTGCCTTCACCTTTTCTAAATCTACCTCGATGCCATCTGCACTCACAACAAATCTAAGGAAAACAATTCTATCCATACAAAAAGTGCACTTATCAAAGTTAGCATACAGTTTTTCTTGCCTTAACACATCAAGAACATGCTTCAAATGCATAACATGCTCATCTACTATTTTACTGTAAACTAAGATGTCATCAAAATAAACCACAACAAACTTACCTAAAAATGCACGCATAATATTTCTCGGTGTCCTTCGCCCCCAAGGCTATTGGTGCTTCTAACCCAAAGATGCAGACTTCATGTTGGTAACGGTGAATATGCTCTCAATTTTGGGCGATTCGCGTCTTCTTCGTCGTGAACTTGGATCTCTTTGGTCTTCTACCAAATTGATCACCGTGATTTTTTAAATCATTTGTTTCTCTATTATCGGTTCTAGTCATCTACTATTCTGATTTCCCAGTTTTGTTTTCAATTTACCGGTTTAAATCTCGTCTTCTCCCCTCTTAAAACTTTCAGATCTAACTTCAGATCTAAACTTTCATCCCTCTTTCCCTGTCTTTCAGATCTCCCCTGTTTCGTTTTCGTATACCCTTTCTCTTACCCTCGTCTTCCTCTCCTGTTTACCCCTCTCACCCGTCACGCTGTCTCTTTTCCCGTTTGTGCTCGTCTTGCGTCGCCTGTGCTGCTTCCCCCATGCCTCCTTCAGGTGTGCCGTGTGTGGGGCCGCGCCTCCTTGGTACTGGCCGGTTGGCTGTTAGGTCTGTCCGGGAGGTTGCTTCCGGTCTGCACGTCCCTGTGCCGACGGTTGAGCCTGATTCTGTAGGTGGTTCTCCAGGAAACACTGCCTCTGATTTTGGCGTCCCCTCTGCGGCTGTCTGTGTTGTTGCCAGCTCTGGTGTTGGCGATCTGTCTTCTCCTCTGGACAGAATGGTTGTAGACACTGATTTGATTGTGGAGAAATTGGTCTCGTGTGGTGAGAATGCCCGTGCTTGTGAGCCAAGAAATGCCGTAGGTTGTGTTGTGTGTGTTGATCGTTCTGGTTCTGGTGTTGGTGTTCAGTGCCCTCATTTGGACAAAATGGTTGTAGCTGCTGATTTGGGTGTGGATTTGGCTTTAGGTGGTGAGTCTGCTAGTGCTCGTGTGCCTTGTAATGTCGTAGGTGTTGTCCCTGATGTTTTGAATTTTCAGTCTGGCCCTGGTGCTCAGTCTGAGTTGAGTGCTGTCTCTGTTTCTGAAGCCGGTGAGGGAGTTGTGGTTTCTGTTCCTGTACTTTGTGGTGTTGGAGCTGCTAATGGGTGTTTGATTGAGTCTGGATTGGATGTATCCTCTGGTTGTATGGCTGGTCATGGTACTTCTGGCGGTTCTGATGGCAGCCTAATTTCTGGGGAGATTGAGGTTAAGAATGGCTTGAATATTGATGCTAGTATTCCTAGTTCTGAACTGGTTGGTTGTAATTCTGATGGTAAGGCTGCTATGGATGCTGGTACTGTTGGTTTTGGTCATGGCAGGAAGTCTTTTTGTGATGCTAATGGTGTGACTGGTAGATTGAGTGAAGTGAACCGTAGTGTTTCTGCTGGTAGAGCCTCATTGAATCCTGATTTTATGAAAGATGGTACTGTGAGGCAGAATGGTGGCTTAGGTGTGAGTCATGTTGCTTTGCCTGAAGCTTCTGTAGCTGCTGCAGGGAGTTGTCTTGGGGGCCCTAAGAGTTATGCCTCTGCTTTGAATGGTGCTATTGGAGTTGACAATCTCGATTCGTCTTTTGCTTCCACAGCTTTACATTATGTCAAACCTGATATTATTGATGGTAAAGTTGTTGTATGCCCTCCAGCAGAAGTTTTGGAAGAAGGGAGTGTGTACTGGCAGAATACTTTAGTTGGTTATTTTGTGGGAAAACGTCTACCCTTCCAAACTGTCAATTCTATTGCACACAAGTTATGGGGAAGGATGGGTTTGTTAGAAGTCCTTACGTCCGAGAATGGTTTCTTTTTGTTTAGATTCAATAGCCTTCAAGAGGCTGGTGTGGTGTTGGATGGAGCCCCTTGGCATATGGCTAATAGGCCGTTGGTTTTAAAACTTTGGCATTCTAATTTATCTTTGACTAAGGAGGATTTGTTCAAGGTCCCGGTCTGGCTCAAACTGTTTGACCTTCCTTTTTCTTTATGGACGGCGAAAGGGATTAGCTGTGTAGCAAGTGCAGTTGGGAAACCTCTCAATGTTGACTATATTACCCAGTCCAGGAAACGTCTCAGCTTTGCTCGTGTTTGTGTTGAGATTGATGCTCGGAGCCCCCTTATTGAGGAGATTGTGTTCCAACACCCTAATGGCACTAGGGTTCCTATTAGGGTTGAGTTTGAATGGGTTCCTGTGAAATGTTCCACTTGTGAAGTTTTTGGGCACTCGGTGAATTCGTGCCCCAGAAAGGCACCTAGTAAGGAGATTAAAAGTTTTCCTCAGCCTGCTATTCCTAAGCCACATCCTCCATCTACGAATAAGGATGCTCCTTTTGATTCTGCTAAGGCTCAGGAGGGGGCTTGGATCCCGGTCACTAAAAATAAGAAAGGTAAGGGTACTTCTTTGAACCATCATGTTAGTTCGAGTGATGTGGTGCCTTTGATTGCTGAGAGAATTCCTGTTTTGGGTGAGGGTTCTTCTAATGGGTTGAATCCGACTTTGGTTACTCATTCTCTGCCTGTGATTCCTTCTGAGACTGCTTCTATGGTGATAGATGGTAATTTGAAAGGGGAAAACTCCATTGACTCCTCACAACTTGGTGAGGATCTTCCTTATACTGAGGTAAATGAGTGCTCGCCGTCTGCAGTTTATGATTCGCCTACTCCGTTGGTTAACAGTTTGGCTATTAAGGCTGTTGACTCCCTGGAATCTAAGAAATTGATTTATGGTAACAAATCCAAAAAGGGTTCAGGTGGGAAAAGGAGTCAGAAGTGGAAGTCTTCTGGGGGGGGTCGTCGACGTTGATTTGTGGGTTTGGCCTTTTTTCATCTGTTTTAATGATTTTTGGTTGTTGGAATATTAGAGGTCTCAATGACCCTTTAAAACATGCTGAAGTCAGGAGGTTTTTTAGTGAGGAGAAGCTCTCGTTGTGTGGTTTAGTTGAAACCAAGGTTAAGGAGGTTAATCTTATGAATGTCTCTCGTGCGATTAATCCTTCTTGGAAGTTTTTTTGCCATTCTGATATTAGTCCGTTTGGTCGTATCTGGGTTTGTTGGAATCCTAATGATGTTGTTGTTAGCATTATTCAGTCTTCAGCTCAAGCTATTCACTGCCGTGTGACTCCTATTTCTGGGGTTTGGAATTGTGTAGTTTCAGTGGTTTATGGTGAGTGTGATTACGAGAAGCGGCGAGATCTTTGGGCTGACCTGCTTAATTGTGGTAGTATGGTTGATGATTCCCCTTGGCTTGTTTTAGGTGATTTCAATGCTATCCGTTCTCCGTTTGAGCATAGTGGTGGATCTGTGGCTTGGCCAGCTTGGAAAGATGACTTGGGTTGCTGTTTGGGTCAAGCTGGCTTGGATGATCTGCAGTATTCTGGGTGTGTAAGTTTACTTGGTTTAATAAGCAGATTCAGTCTCCTATTTGGCGCAAGTTGGACCGTGTTCTGGTAAATCCTTCTTGGGAGTGTATTTTCCCGGGTTCTTCTGCCCGCTTTCTTCCTTCCCGGATTTCTGATCACTCTCCTATGGTTGTTAAGCTTGCAGAGCTCCCTAAAAGGAAAATTCCCTTTAAATTCTTTCAGTTTTGGGTGGATCATCCTGATTTTCTTTCTGTTGTGGCTAGGGCTTGGGATATTGATGTTCATGGTACTCCAATGTTCCGGTTATGTTGTAAGCTAAAGAATGTTAAAGCAGCTTTGAAGAAATTTAATGTTGAGCATTTCTCTAAAATTTCTTGTCGTGTTTTGGAGATCAGGAAGGAGTTGGATAGAGTTCAATGTGCTTTACAGGACTTCCCCAGTGACCCTGCTCTGTTAGCTGAGGAAGCTTGTCTTTCAGTGAGTTATGGTGATTTGAGTCGGGCTGAAGAAGGCTTTAATAGACAGAAATCTCGTGTTCAGTGGCTTAACCTTGGGGATCAGAATTCTAAGTTCTTCTTTACCGCTATGAAGAGTTTTCATGGCCGTAGTAAGGTTACTTCTATTACTAAAGAGGATGGTACCCGAGTGGAGGAAGATGCTTTGGTTAGAGATGAGATTGTTTCCTTTTTTGAGTCCCTTTTTGGTCCTCAGCATCGTCAGCAGGATTTTGATAGGGTGACCCTCCATTCTGCCATTACTAGACATGTGACTGAGGAGCAGAGTATGGCTCTTTCTCGTGAGGTTGAGGATGAGGAGATTAAGGCTGTTTTGTTCGGGCTGAAAGACAATAAAGCTCCAGGTCCGGATGGGTTTAATTCGGGTTTCTTTAAGAAGTGTTGGAATATTGTGGGGGATGATGTCTTATGTGCTATTCATTCATTCTTTTCTTCTGGTCGTCTTTTGAGGCAGGTAAATGCTACATCCATTGCTCTGATTCCTAAGATTCCTAACCCTTCCCAGGTTAAGGATTATAGGCCCATTTCTTGCTGTAACACCATTTACAAGTGCATTGCTAAGCTGATTGCGAACAGAATTAAGGTCATTCTCCCTTCAGTGATCAGTCAGAATCAATCTGCTTTTGTCGAGGGAAGG
Source organism: Zanthoxylum bungeanum (assembly GCA_019454045.1). Classification (NCBI taxonomy): domain Eukaryota; kingdom Viridiplantae; phylum Streptophyta; class Magnoliopsida; order Sapindales; family Rutaceae; genus Zanthoxylum; species Zanthoxylum bungeanum. The sequence continues at coordinate 362,021 of SKCR01042123.1, forward strand.
CGTATTAGCGACAATATTCTCTTATGTCAGGAATTGGTTCGGAATTATCACCGGAATGGCGGTTCCCCGAGGTGTGCTCTTAAGATAGACTTGATGAAAGCTTATGACACTGTTCGTTGGGATTTTTTGGTTGAGGTTCTGAGGACTGTTGGTATTCCTGAGAGGATGGTGGGTTGGATTCAGGAGTGTATGACTACTACGAGATTCTCTGTTTCTATTAATGGTGAGCTGAATGGATTTTTCTCTGGGGGTCGTGGGTTGCGACAAGGTGATCCTATGTCTCCTTATCTCTTTGTTTTGGCTATGGAAGTTTTATCAGGCCTTCTTCGTAATATGGCTACTGATCCGGGTTTCCAGTTCCACTGGCGGTGTTCAAAGGACCGTCTTACTCATCTCTGTTTTGCAGATGACCTTATGATTTTTTGTAAAGCAGATGCATCCTCTGTTTCTTTGATCAAGGATTGTATTGGGCAGTTCAGTGGTTTATCAGGTTTAATTCCGAATCCAGCTAAGAGTCATCTCTTCTCTTCTGGCATCTCTCTTTCTATGCAAGACCAACTGCGAGATGTGTTGAGATTCCAGGTGGGGACTCTTCCTGTGAGGTATTTGGGGGTTCCTTTGATCTCTACTAAACTTAGGGCCTCTGACTGTGCTTCTCTTGTGGATCGTATTGTTATGCGTGCTAAAAGTTGGAGTTGTAAGTTTCTCTCTTATGCAGGTCGGCTCCAGCTTATAAAGTCTGTTTTGTTCTCCATTCAAGTTTATTGGTCTTCTTTATTTATTCTTCCTAAGTCAGTGATTAGGAAGGTGGAGACTATCCTTCGTTCTTTCCTTTGGAAGGGTAGTGCGCTTATCACTACTGGGGCTAGAGTAGCTTGGAGCAAAATTTGTTTACCTCTTAAGGAGGGGGGTCTGGGTATAAAGAGTCTGGAAGCTTGGAATAGAGCAGCTATTGTCAAGCATATTTGGTTTCTCTGTTCTGGTCAGGTTTCTTCTTGGTCTACTTGGGTTTACTCTTATTTACTGAGGGGGAGAAGTTTTTGGGAGATCCCTCGTCCTTCTGATTGCTCTTGGAGTTGGCGTAAGATTTTGGAGCTTCGTTCTTGGTCCCGTCGGCGGATGAGAGTGAGTATTGGGAATGGTGAGTCGACTTTATTGTGGTTTGATAATTGGCATCCTGTAGGCCCGATTGAGTACTCATTGGGCGAGAGAGTGATTTATGATTCTGGCTTGGATAGGATGGCGACAGTTGCTTCCATTATCTCTGATTCTGCTTGGCATTGGCCCCCTTCTAGATCTGCTGCTCTTGTTGATCTGGCTCAGACTCACCTTCCGTCTCCTTCTAGTTTGAGGGAAGATATGCTGGTTTGGGAAGATGATAGACATGGGAAATTTTCTGTGGATTGTGCCTGGAATGCTTTGAGGTCGAGGAGACCCGAGATGCCTTGGTCCAGAGTTGTCTGGTTCCGGAAATCTATTCCCCGCCATTCTTTTCTTCTTTGGATGTCCATTCAGGGAGGCCTGTGTACTCAGGACAGTCTAATGAAATTTGGTATATCCTCTTGCTCGCGGTGTATCCTTTGTGGTAGTTCGAGTGAGGACATCGATCATCTTTTATTTCAGTGCCTCTTTTCATTGAGGGTTTGGTCGTCTGTGTTAGCCATGTGTGGTTTAGACTGGAGCTGTCGAGATTGGCGCCAAACTGTTGAGTGGCTTTGTCAGTTCTCTGGTGCCTCTTTATATCATCTTCTGGTTCGTCTGTCCTTTGCAGCGTCAGTTTACCATATATGGAGGGAGAGGAATGCTCGCACTCATGATATGCCTCTTAGGCCAGTTTTGTTCTTCTATATGATATTGTTTTTGATGTTCGGAATCGTGTTAGTTCTTTACGTAAGGTGACTCCATCTTATGACAATAAATGGCTTCACCTCTCGTGGCACTTGCCCGATGACATCTTTAGTTGATCTATTGTAGCCGTTTGGCTTTCTTCTAGGAGGGCTTGTCCTCTCTAGATCCTGGGGGATGCCCCTTTGCTCTTGTATAGTTTTCTTTTGGTTATAATACTTACCTTATCCAAAAAAAAAAATGCACGCATAACATGATTCATCAATCTCATAAATGTGCTAGGTGCGTTTGAAGACCAAATGGCATACATAACTAACCATTCATACAAGCCATACTTAGTCTTAAATGCAGTTTTCCACTCATCTCCCTCTCTCATGCGAACTTGATGGATCCACTCTTTAAATCAATCTACTAAATTTTTGGAACCATGCAATTCATCCAACATGTCTCTAGTCTAGGAATGGGGTGACGATACTTTACTGTAATATTGTTGATAGCTCGACAATCAACACACATACGCCACGTGCCATCTTTCTTAGGAACTAGAAGCACTGGTACTGCACAAGGACTCATGCTTTCCCTTACATACCCATTGTCCATCAACTCCCGTACTTGCCTTTGTAGCTCCTTTGTCTCATCGGGATTGCTCCTATAAGCCGGTCTGTTAGGAATGAATGCTCCAGGTATGAAGTCTATCTGGTGCTCAATACCTCTAATGGGTGGAAGCCCACTAGGTATGTCCTCTGTCAGTACGTCACTGTAATCCTGCAAAAGAGATGAAATAGACACAGGAAAAAAAAGGTCAGTGTTAGTAAAATAAATATGAGGCTCCTTATAGACTAACAATAGCATGAGATTGCTAGCCTTGAACACTTCCCTCACTTCAACTTCACCCATGTATAAACTCTTTTTAACTCTCCTTTTTGTTTCCCCCTCACGTTCACTCACACTCCTCTTGGGAACTCCCACGGCATTGGCCTTAATTTTCCCACCAGATACATCACTCTCACTAGTCTCACCCAAGGTGGTGTTTCCCTTCGCTCTCTCTTTGTCACGCTCAAGTTGCAACTTAACCTGATCTTCATGGACTTGTGCAGGTGTAAGTGGGTATAATGTAATGGGTTTTCCCTTATGCTGAAAAGAGTACTTGTTCTTGAACCCATCATGAATAACCTTCTTATCAAACTGCCACGGCCTGCCCAAAAGAATATGCCCAGCGTGCATCGGTATCACATCACATAGGACATCATCTGTGTATGGCCCAATGGTAAAGCTCAATAATACCTGCTTTGTCACACTTATTTCCCCACAATCATTTAACCACTACAACTTGTAAGGCTTCGAGTGTCTCAAGCAACTCAACCCCAATCGCTCAATCAAAGCTGTGTTAGCAACATTAGTACAACTTCCCCCATCTATGATCATACTACACCCCTTTCCATTCACACGGCACCTAGTATAGAATATGTTCTCCCTCTGCTGCACACTCTCATCCTCTACAACATGTGCACTCAAAACACGCTTGCCAACTAAGGATAAGTTATTCAGCGGGTATGTAGCTCCCTCATGGTCACTAGCATCCTCCAACTCTGGCATCTCCTCCTTAACCTCACTATCGGTAGAGTACACATCTCCACTCTTTTTATCAATCACTAAGGTATGCCTATTGGGACATTGTGAAGCATAGTGTCCCATGCCCAAACATTTGAAACACTTTACATCCTTAGTTCTAGTAGCTGCACCCTCAGGTTTTGGTCTAGTTTTGCTCGGTTCTGCAGCCTCTTTACCTTTGGCACTAGGTTCGGCCCTAGGCTTATTAAAGCCTCCACTGAAATCACCTCTAGGCTTGTCAAAGCCTCCATCTCGCTTCTCATTCGGAACCCATTTCCCCTTCCATGCAGAAGTAGCCTGAGTGCCAAATCTGGATGTTGACTTTTTCTTGAGTTGCCTTTCTACCTTGATAGCCATGTGAAGCATATCCTCCAAATCAACATAGTGATGCAACTCCACCATGTTTGCAATCTCTCTATTCAAGCCCCCTAGAAACCGTGCCATAGTAGCTTTTGCATCCTCAACTACATTTGCCCTGATCATGGCAACTTCCATCTCGGTGTAATAGTCTTCAACACTCTTGGTCCCCTGATATAGATGTTGTAGTTTCTGATACAATTCCCTAAAGTAATGGCTGGGTATAAATCTCTTTCTAATGAGACCTCTAAGTTCTGCCCATGTCTGAACCGGTCTCTCATAATTTCTCCTCCGAGTAGAGACGAGCTGATCCCACCAAATCATAGCATAATCGGTAAACTCAATCGCTGCCATATTGATCTTCTTCTCGTCTGAGTAGTGATGACAGTTGAAAATCAATTCTATTTTCCTTTCCCATTATAAATAAGCTTCAGGATCATTCTTGCTGTGGAATGTTGGTATCTTGATCTTGATGCTACCTAGATCACCATCTACATCTCTTCGTCTACCATATTCCCTCCTATCATAATCCCCTCTTCTGGCATCAAATGCACCTCTATCATCAAACCGCCTATCCCTCCTATCATTCCTTCTATCAAACCTCATATTATGCCTCCTATCATGCCCAGGCTGAAATCTCTCCTCCACATCATCAAGACCATCAGAATCATCAAACTCATTTTCAGCTTCCTCTTCATCTGGTGGTACACACTGTGGTGGTACACGTCGAGGTGGCACATTATGAGGTGGTGGTACATTCTGAGGTGGTGGTATATGCTGGGGTGGTGGTGCTCTGGGACCGCTACCAGTTTGAATACTCTCTACACTCTTGGTCAATCTCTCCAAAACAGTATTCATGTTCTCCATCATATCTGTAAATTTCCTATCCAAAGCCTCAAGCTTTTCATCAGTGGTTAGACCTGCCATCTCAACACTAAACAAACAGATTAGAAATAACAAGAAAGTAAAACAAATATGTAAATCCTCACAATCTCACGTGTTTACACTCGAATGATATCACTCCACTCGTGTTTGCACTCTATAGGCTTTTACCCGATACTGTGCTCACAATCACCGCCTTTTACCACTCTTGAGTTCTTCCTCAATTCAAATGTGAATCACACTCAATCCAAGAATACAAAACCAAGTGTAGTCCTCAAGCTAGCATGAAACACAACGGACCCAATAATATATATATAGGGCAGGCGGAAACAAAATGTGAACAGGAATAGCAATGACGAAGACTCAATCAATAATACTTAAGCCAGAGTAATTAGAAAAAAAGAAGTAGACAATTAGCACAATGGAAAAAAAAAAGCATGCAAATTCACGGTCGTATGCAATTTCGGGAGAAAATTTGGCACCTCTATGGAAATTTTGATGGAATACCCTTCACGGACACCCAAATGATAATATGGAACAAACTAAATTCAACAAAAAAATTTCACTTTTTTTTTTTTGGCTCAAGTGATCATTATCACTCAAGTCCTTTTTTTTTTATAACGTCAGATGCTGATATTGTGGTTCTGATTTCAGAGGCTGATTTAGGTTATGATTTCAGAGGATGAGTTAGGTTCTAATTTCAAAGGCTGGTTTTCAGGGCCTGATTTTAGAGTCTGATCAGGGTCTGATTTTAGAGTCTAAGTCTCAGGGTCTGATTTCAGAGTCTGATGTCAGGGTCTGATTTCAGAGGCTACTGGTCAGGGTCTGATTTCATAGGTTATTTTTCAGGGTCTGATTTCATAGGCTACTTGTCAGGGTCTGATTTCATAGGTTATTTTTCAAGGTCTGATTTCAGAGGCTACTAGTCAGGGTCTGATTTCAGAGGTTACTTTTCAGGGTCTGATTTCAGAGGCCAATCTTCAGAGTCTGATTTCAGAGGTTGAGTTTCAGGGTCTGAATTCAGAGTCAGATTTCAAAGGCTAAGTTTTTAGAGTCTGATTTCAGAGGTTGAGTTTCAGGGTCTGATTTCAGACTTCACTAGGGTTTTAGAAACAAATCACACAGCCGCCAAAGAACATGCTTATTTCTTCAACATATGCTAAAGAACAGAAAGTATATGATGAACTAATATGAAGAACATAACAAAAAACCCAGAACTGGAAAATGATAAAAGATGAACTGATATGCAAAACACAACAAAATTAGATCCAGAAATAAACAAAACGAAAACAGAAACAAGATCCAACAAGAACTGAAACGAAAATAACAAAGAACGAATATAAAAGCAGAATCAAACAAAAAAAGTAAAGATAGGAAAAATCAAACCTTGGAACCCTGAGCTCTAGATACCAAATGACAAGAAACCCACTTGGATTAGAAATCCAAGCAAACCCCAAGCAACAGACAGAACCCTAGGAACCGCAAATTTGATTTTGTAGAAACAAAACCCTTCCAAGGCCACAAAGAAGACCCACAAAGAACTTGCCCTTGAGAACCTTTAAGATGATTCCTTGTAGTGTTTTGCTAGCAATGGAGACGCCACTAAGTTGCCAAACTTAGATAAGTCGATTCAAACTTCAAAAGGGGAATCCCTCCCTTACAAGAATTCGGCCATAGCCAAAGCTTTAAGCTTTTGAGTTTTACAAATTTCGTTGATTGTCCTCCAAATGAAAAAGAAAGAAAGCTTAAATAGTATTACAAAGAGAAACCCTAAAGGCATAAAGACAACAATGCCTCTAAAGGCTAAGTTTCAGGGTCTGATTTAAGACTTCACTAGGGTTTTAGAAACAAATCACACAGCCGTCAAAGAACATGCTTATTTGTTCAACATATGCTAAAGAACATAAAGTATATGACGAACTGATATGAAGAACAGAACAAAAACCCAGAACTGGAAAATGATAAAAGAGGAACTGATATGCAAAACACAACAAAATCAGATCCAGAAATAAACAAAACGAAAACAGAAACAAGATCCAACAAGAACTGAAACGAAAATAACAAAGAACGAATATAAAAGCAGAATCAAACAAAAAAAGAAAAGATAGGAAAAATCAAACCTTGGAACCCTGAGCTCTATATACCAAATGACAAGAAACCCACTTGGATTCGAAATCCAAGAAAACCCCAAGCAACGGACAGAACCCCAAGATCCGCGAATTTGATTTTGTAGAAACAAAACCCTTCCAAGGCCACAAAGAAGACCCACAAAGAACTTGCCTTTGAGAACCTTTAAGATGAATCCTTGTAGTGTTTTGCTAGCAATGGAGACGCCACTAAGTTTTCCAAAACTTAGATAAGTCGATTCAAACTTGAAAAAGGGAATCCCTCCCTTAAAAGAATTCGTCCATAGCCAAAGCTTTAAGCTTTTGTGTTTTACAAATTTCGTGATTGTTGTCAAAATGAAAAAGAAAGAAAGCTTAAATAGTGTTACAAAGAGAACCCTAAAGGCATAAAGACAACAATGCCCCCTAAGGCTAAATTACAAAAATACCAAAATCTTCAAGTCTTCAAAGGCCTTTGAAGCTGATTTGGGCCAAGTGAAGTGGCTTTGGGCCCTCTCTATTGAAGCCCACATGCGTCTCTATTTGTTTGTTGCAATCGGCCATAAAACTCTAAACTAATCCCGCCATTGCTTCTCTGAGTCTTTTGGTCATCTACCTCGTAATTAGCCATTCTGGTACTTGTAATGGGTCTTTTGCTTTGTTGTCGGCCTGGATCATGTCACTTAGTGTATGAGTGTCATACACAAGAGGATTTATGTCTGAAGTTAGTAATCTTAAATAGTCCATAGAGAGCAAACAAAGCAGGTACTTTGTTTGTGGTTTATCTACAGCTACGATCCACTCTATATTTGTATGGTGACCTTGATCCGGGATCATCCATGTAGAAACATGAGAATAGGGGCACCTTGTATGATGTGATCTTATAGGACTGGACCCAGATGGAAATGACATTCTTATAACATTCGTTAAACAAAGAAAGTCATTTCGATCAACTAGATGGTCATATATGGATTGATCTTAATCCTGAGTGTACTATAAACTCCTGCATGGCAGGATATATCCTTTGATTTACAAAGGTGAGGTTCGTGTAGCAGTCCCGACCAATTGCTACGTACTTTGGGGGCATGGTCTATTGTGTAGCTGGGAATGTTTTACATGGATATGGAGTTCACTCCTTCTTGCGAGAAGTAGAGGAGTATCTTTCTTAAGGGTTGATTCAGTACTTCAATGGTTAGAGCGCTCAAGTCTTTCTATTACGAATAGAAAGATTAAAATTCATAATGGTTATGAATAAATCGTTCTTAGAGAATTAATAGTACTTAAGGTAAAAATAAATAGAGCGGTATAACAGATATTATGACCCGGCTCTAATTACGAGATACTCGTGAATGGTTAATCTATATGTAGTGACTATATCGATGGAAATGAATGGTTAATCTATATGTAGTGACTATATCGATGGAAACCGACTTGGTTCGGCTTAATAAATTATCTACGGCAACAAGAGTGCAACTTCAGGTTTTTTGTGGAATAACCCGGAGTTAATAAATTCAGAATATTTAATTAAGAGCTTAATTAATGTTTCGAGATTATTGGAGCTCGGAATCGTAGGTCCATTTGGTCCCCGTGCTAGCTCGATATACTATAGCGGATTTAGTATAATTGGATAGTCCAATTATATACTCACAAATATATAAATATTTAATAATATCATTTTGTCACATATTAAAAGTTAATATATAGTTTTAATAATTATATGATAATTATATTTGATATAATTTAAATAAGGCCATTATTGGAATTTCGAGTTTTGGATTTTGGAAACCCTTGGCATTATTTTGGAAGTTACACCTTTTAATAAGTTGTTAACTTTTTATTTTTGTAACATATAGTATCTTTATGGAAAGTAAATATGTTGTTACAAAATTTTTGAAATTAACACATGCATGGCCGAATTTTTGCTTGGAGGAAGAGGTAGGGTTTTGTTTTATTTTGTAAAATTAAACCCTAAATATAAAAAGGAAAATATTTTTTTTTTCTTTTGGTCAAGCCATTCATTCTAACCCTAGCCTCCATCCTCTTCTTCTTTATTCTCTCTCAAGTGTTGAGAAAACTAAAAAGAAATAACAAGAAGAAAAACAAAAAAAATTACAAGTGTGTTTAAATCTCTAAAAAGTTTAGGGATTATTTAGTGAGTCTTGCCCATACAAGTTTCCATTGGTAACGAGATATAGTTCGGAAGACTTTATGGTGTCAAACAAATCTTCATCTTCATCTCTTTCTTGTTGTTCTCGGCAGTGAGCATTATTTTTGCTCATTGCCGCCCCTTTACTTGGTGAAACGGAACTCGTTTTGGTTTCGTTTTAATCCAGTTTTTTGGGGGAACATTTTATGTTGTTTTAGGACTGTGTTGGGGCTGTTTTCAAGTGAAAAATCAGAACTAAAACACAGCCATAGTCCACGCATTTCAGTGGCTATTTCTGCAGTGCGTTGGGCGCAAATCGTGTCCAAAACAGTCCAGTTTTTGTCCGGCTCTTCGGGGACTATTCTGGGGCTGTTTCGGGGCTGGTATTTTGTCTAAAAGTGAAGCAAAATTTCAGTGGTGGTGGCAGTAACATTCGGTAATACAAAGGGAATGGTAGAAAAAAAATTTCAAATCCGATCCGTGTGCCTAAACCGATTCCGCTGCGCAAGGAAAGCGTTTCCTACAATTGGCATCGAGAGCAAGGTTGAAAAGTGTTTTTAACCCTTCTCCTTTTCATTTAAAGTTACTATTTTTAATATGTTTATATGTGTTATAAATATTGATATGCATGTTTAGATGAGTAGGCACAAAATAATATTCATATGATGAATGGTTATTGTTTTTCATGTGATGAATAGATGATGACCTATCTCAACACTGCTGAAACCCATGGAGCTCGTATTGACGAGCGTAGCCAGATGACCATGATTATGGAAACTTTTCCGAAGAGTTTCCTGCAGTTTAAAAGCAACTATATTATGAACAAGTTGACTTTTACTTTGACCCAACTGCTTAATGAGCTCACCCTATACGAGTCCATGCTTGTGGATCCATGTAAGCCCAGTGCTAAGAAAATGTTGTCGAGTCTTCTAAGTCTGCAAAGATGAAGAAGAATAGCACTGGGATGGCTAAGGCTAAGCCCATGAAGAAGAAGAACAAGAAAGGCTCTAAGGATGCCAAGCCCAAGGGAAAGTGTTTTCACTGCAACAAGAATGGGCATTGGAAAAGGAATGGTCCTAAATACCTTGCTGAGCTGAAGGAGAAAAGGGATACAGGTACATATGATTTACTCGTTATAGAATCTCTATTAGTGGAGGATGATAAATCTGCCTGGATTGTTGATTCTGGAGCCACTAATCATGTTTGTTCTTCTTTGCAACTACTTGACTCATGGAGGGACCTTGCTGAATGTGACTACACCATGAGGGTCGGGACAAGGGATGTCGTTTCAACAAGAGCAGTGTGAGTTTCTAGTTTAAATTTTACAAATAATAGTTATTTGAATTTGAACAATGTGTTATTCATTTCTGATTTTCGTAGGAATTTGATTTTTGTTTCTAAACTTTTGGATGATGGTTATTCAGTTTCTTTTAATAACAATTTAGTTATTATTGGTAGAAATGGATTAACCATATGCATAGAAAACTCAGAAACTAACTTGTATGTGTTAAGACCGTTAACACATAGGTCACTGCTTAACGCTGAAATGTTTAAGGTTGAGAAACCTAAAACTAAACATCAAAAGATTTCTCACGATGACACATATCTATGGCATCTTAGACTTGGTCATATCAACCTTGACCGAATAGACAGATTGATAAAGAATGGAGCCTTAAACCTTTTTTGGATAAGGAAAGTATTATAACCAAAAGAAAACTATACAAGAGCAAAGTCGGTCAATCACTTGAGCTAATACATTCGGACATTTACGGACCGATGAATGTAAGAGCCCGAGGTGGTTATGAATACTTTGTCACATTTATTGACGATTATTCCAGATATGGGTATGTTTACCTAATGCAGCACAAGTCAGATACTTTTGAAAAGTTCAAAGAGTATCGTGCTGAGGTTGAGAACCAGTTAGGTAAAACAATTAAAACTTTACGATCAAATCGTGGAGGAGAATGCCTTGACAGAGATTTCGAGGAATTCTTACTTGAGCATGAGATAGTATCCCAGCTCACAGCACCTGGAATACCACAGCAAAATGGTGTTGCTGAGAGGAGAAATCGCACCCTACTAGGCATGATGAGATTTATGTTTAGTTATAGCTCACTACCTAGTTCATTCTGGGGATATGCACTACAAACTGTAATGCATATCCTTAATGTAGTTCCATCTAGGTCTCTTCCTAAGACTCCCTTAGAGTTTTGGATTGGTCGTAAAACTAGTTTGCGACATTTCCGCATATGGGGGTGTCCAGCACATGTGCTGAAGAATAAGACTACAAAGTTGGAGCCACGTTCTCAGGTGTGCCTATTTGTAGGCTATCCTAAGGAGACTAGGGGTGGATTCTTCTATAGTTCTGAAGATAACAAAGTGTTTGTATCGACAAATGCTACGTTTCTAGAGGAGGACTATATGAGGGAGTCAAGCCTCGAAGTAAAGTGTTACTCGAGGAGTTACTTGCTGGTTCGACCAGCACACCATCATCAACGACAGTTGACAAATACATAACACCTTCGACATCTGAGCGACAGATGCAAGTTCGTCAGAATGATCTACCACCTAGATGCAGTGAGAGGGTTGTACGACAACCTGATCGCTACCTAGGGGTTGGAGAGGCATAAGTTGTCGTCTTCAGCGATGACATAGATGATCCATTGACCTATAGTAGTGCAATGGATGATTCTGACAAAGAGGAATTGACAAGAACTCACTTGGGTTGGAAACCAAGTAAACCCCAAGCATCTTTCTCAAAACCCCAAGAACTTTGAATACTGATTTTGTAGGAACAAAACCCAACCAAGATCAGCCCCTAACCACCATGAAACTCACGTCCATGATAACCACAAGCATGAAATCAGATTGTATTTGCTAGCAATGGAGACGCCACTAAGTTGCCAAGCTTAGATAAGTCAATTTGAACTTGAAAAGGGGAATCCCTCCCTCACAAGAAATTTAGCCATAGCCAAAGCTTAAAAGCTTGAAAGTTTGATGAAAATGTCGTGAATGTTATTCCAAAGAAGAAGAAAACAAAGTTTAAATAGGTTACAAAGAGAAACCCTAAAGGTGTGAATGGACAAAAATGTCCCTAAAGTGAAATTACCAAAAGACCTGAAAACTACCCAAACCATTCACTCAAGCACGTCCCCAAAAGTCTTTTCCCACCTAAAGTAGCTTAAAACAATGATTAGAAACTAATCTAACTTAAGCTAATTTGAGGTGCTTACATCAAATAGTAAATTGACGTGCTTACTCAATAAGCAAGGTTCTAAGCATAATTAAGCCTAATGGCATAGTCAACCATGCTAATTACATCATAAATAAAGTCAAAATGTCGAGCACAAATGACAAAAATGCCCCCATTTGGCCGAATTCAACATGGTCCCAAAATGGGTGAAATCGGGTCAAAAGGATGCTGGTGCTGAAGCTACTCTGCTATGCTTCAGTCTGAGCTGATCTGGGTCAAATGAAATAGCTTGGGGACCTCTCTGGTTATGCCCATATATGTCTCTGGTGTGCACTTGACTCGGTTGCTGCAACTGGTCACATAGCTCTGAGCTAGTCCCGCAAAGGCCTCTCTGATCTTCTTTGCTCTTTGGCGAGTGATTGGACCTGTTGGCAACTGCATGGGTTCTTCCAAGTTGATAGCTGCATGCTGTAATGTCTCTGGTGTGGTTGGACTCATGTCATTCCCTCCTTGTTGAAAAGGATTCGACCTCGAATCTGAACCTGCATCAAAATGAGTTAAGTCAGAAACATTAAAAGTAGCAGAGACGTTGTACTTACCTTGCAAATCTAGCTTATATGCATTGTCATTGATCCTTTCCAAGACTTGAAAAGGTCCATCTCCTCTCGATTGTAGCTTAGATTTACGCTGTTCGGGAAATCTCTCTTTACGCATGCGTACCCAAACCCAATCACCAGGTTGAAAGACTACACGTTTTCTTCCCTTATTTGCATGAGAAGCGTATTGCTCGTTCTTTCGTTGAATGTGCTCTTTTACCTTCTCATGGATATGCTTCACCAAATCAGCCTTCCTTTTGCCATCTAACCCTGTATGCTCATCAATAGGTAATGGTAACAAATCCAATGGAGTTAGTGGCTGAAAACCATAAACAATCTCAAAAGGTGAAAATGATGTAGAAGAATGAATGCTACGATTATATGCAAACTCAATAAATGGCAAACAATCTTCCCAACTCTTCAAATTCTTACCAACTATAGTGCGCAATAATTGAGATAAAGTCCTATTAACTACCTCCGTTTGTCCATCAGTCTGTGGGTGACATGTGGTAGAATACAATAGTTTGGTGCCTAGTTTAGCCCACAACACCTTCCAAAAATGGCTAAGGAACTTAACATCTCTATCAGATACAATACTCCTAGGTATACCATGGAGTCGCACTATGTCTCTGAAAAATAAATCTGCAATGTTTGTAGCATCATCGGTTTTATGACATGCAACGAAATGAGCCATTTTACTAAATCTATCAACTACAACAAAGATTGAATCTCTACCCCTCTTTGTCCTTGGCAACCCTAACACAAAATCCATCGATATATCAACCCAAGGTTCGCTAGGTACAGGCAAAGGAGTATACAAACCATGTGGCATTAATTTAGATTTAGCATGCTTACATGTTAGACACTGATCACAAATACGCTCAACATCACGTTTCATTTTAGGCCAATAAAAGTGCTCATGTAAAATAGCTAAAGTCTTAGTAATCCCAAAATGCCCCATCAAACCTCCCCCATGCGCTTCTTTCACAAGCAACTCACGCATACTACAAGTAGGAACACACAACCTGTTCGCTTTAAATAAGAAACCGTCATGAATGTAAAACTTTCCAAAAGATGACTTTGCACAAGCAACAATAATCTCACCAAAATCAGAATCACACTCATATAGTTCCTTAATCAAATCAAATCCCAACATCCGTGCATGCATTGAAGTAATTAAAACATACCTGCGAGATAATGCATCGGCCACGATGTTTTCTTTACCTTGCTTGTAGCGTATAATATATGGAAATGACTCAACGAATTCCATCCATTTTGCGTGTCGCTTATTCAGCTTACCTTGACCCTTCAAGTGTTTTAATGATTCATGGTCGGTGTGGATCACAAACTCTTTAGGCCACAAGTAGTGCTGCCACGTCTGAAGTGCTCTCACAAGCGCATATAACTCTTTATCGTACGTGGGGTACCTCAAAGCTGCTCCATTCAGCTTCTCACTAAAATAGGCTATTGGCCGCTTTTCTTGCATAAGAACTGCTCCAATACCTAACCCTGATGTGTCGCACTCAATTTCAAATGTCTTCTCGAAGTTGGGTAGTGCCAAAATGGGCGCACTGCATAACTTCGCTTTAAGATCCTGGAATGCTCGCTCTTGCGCCTCGCCCCATTAAAAACCAACTGTCTTCTTTACTACCTCGGTCAATGGCGCGGCAATGCTACTGAAGTCCTTGACAAATCTCCTATAGAAGCTGGCTAAGCCATGAAAGCTTCGGACTTCTGTCACTGTAGTTGGTGTAGGCCATTCCTGAATTGCCTTCACCTTCTCCACATCTACCTCGATGCCATCTGCACTCACAACAAATCCAAGAAAAACAAGTCTATCCATGCAAAATGTGCATTTGTCAGAGTTAGCATACAGTTGTTCTTTTCGTAAAACATCAAGTACATGTCTCAAATGTAATTCATGCTCCTCAATCGATGTACTGTAAACTAAGATGTCATCAAAGTATACCACAACAAACTTACCTATAAATGCACGCATAACATGATTCATTAATCTCATAAATGTGCTAGGTGCGTTTGTAAGACCAAATGGCATAACTAACCATTCATATAATCCATATTTGGTCTTAAATGCGGTTTTCCACTCATCTCCCTCTCTCATGCGAATTTGATGGTATCCACTTTTCAAATCAATCTTACTAAATATCTTGGAACCATGCAATTCATCTAACATGTCATCTAGCCTAGGAATAGGATGGCGATACTTTACCGTTATATTATTGATGGCTCGACAATCAACACACATCCGCCATGTCCCATCTTTCTTAGGAACTAGAAGCACTGGTACTGCACAAGGACTCATGCTTTCCCTTACATACCCCTTGTCCATCAAATCCCGCACTTGCCGTTGAAGTTCCTTTGTCTCCTCAGGATTACTTCTATAGGATGGCCTGTTGGGAATGACTGCTCCAGGTACGAAGTCTATCTGGTGCTCAATGCCTCTAATGGGTGGAAGCCCACAAGGAATGTCCTCAGTCAGTACATCGTTGTAGTCCTGCAAAAGAGATGAAATAGACATAGGAAGCAAAGAGTCAGTGTTAGAAAAATAAACATGGGGCTCCTTGTAAACTAACAATAGCATCAGGCTGCTAGTCTTGAAAGCTCTCCTCGCTTCACCCTCACCCATGTAGAAACTTCTTTTCACTCTCCCTTTGGTATCCCCCTTACTTTCACTCTCACTTCCCTTGGGTAAACTCTCGGCCTTGGCCTTATTTTTCACACTCTCACTAGTTTCCCCCAAGTTAGTGTTTGCACTCGCCCTCTCTTTATCCCTCTCAAGTTGCAACTTAACCTGATCTTCATGGACTTGCTTTGGTGTAAGTGGGTATAGTGTAATGGGTTTCCCTTTATGTTGAAATGAATACTTATTCTTGAACCCATCATGAATCACCTTCTTATCAAACTGCCACGGCCTCCCCAAAAGTATATGACCCGCATGCATCGGAATCACATCACATAGAACATCATCTGTGTAAGGCCCAATGGTAAAGCTCAATAATACCTGCTTCGTTACCTTCACTTCACCACAATCATTTAACCACTGCAACTTGTAAGGCTTGGGGTGCTTCAAGCAACTCAACCCCAATCTCTCAATCAAAGTCGTGCTAGCCACATTGGTACAACTGCCTCCATCTATAATCATACTACAACCCTTACCATTCACACGGCATCTGGTGTGGAATATGTTCTCCCTCTGCTGATCACTCTCATCCTCAACAACTTGTGCTGTCAAAGCACGCTTAACAACTAGGGATAAGTTATCTAAAGGGTATGCAGCTCCCTCATGGTCACTAGCATCTTCTAACTCCGGCATCTCATCCTCAACCTCATCATCTGTAGAGTACACATCTCCGCTCTTGTCAATCACTAAGGTGCGCCTATTGGGACATTGTGAAGCATAGTGTCCCATGCCCAAACACTTGAAACACTTGACATCCTTAGTTCTCGTAGCTGTACCCTCAGGTTTAGGTCTAGGTTTACTCGATTCTGCAGCCTCTTTACCCTTGCCACTAGGTTCGGCTCTAGGCTTGTTAAAGCCTCCATCTCGCTTCTCATTCGGAACCCATTTCCCCTTCCAAGTAGAAGTAGTCTGAGTACCAAATCTGGATGTGGCCTTCTTCTTGAGTTGCCTCTCTACCTTGATAGCCATGTGAAGCATGTCCTCCAAATCAACATAATGATGTAACTCCACCATGTTGGCAATCTCCCTATTTAAGCCTCCAAGAAACCGTGCCATAGTAGCCTCTGCATCCTCAACTACATTCGCCCTGATCATGGCAACTTCCATCTCTGTGTAGTAATCCTCAACACTCTTGGTACCCTGATACAGATGTTGTAGCTTCTGATACAACTCACGGTAGTAATGGCTCGGAATGAACCTCTTCCTCATAAGACCTATGAGTTCTTCCCAAGTCTGAACTGGTCTCTCATAGTTTCTTATCCGAGTAGTAACAAGCTGATCCCACCATATCATGGCATAATCAGTAAACTCAATAGCTGCCAGACTGATTTTCTTCTCATCTGAGTAGTGATGGCAATTGAATATCAGCTCAATCTTCTTCTCCCATTCCAAATAAGCCTCGGGATCATTCTTCCCCTGAAAGGTTGGTATCTTGATTTTAATGCTACCTAGATCTCCATCTAAGTCCCCTCGTCTACCAAAACCCCTTCGATCATAATCCCCTCGCCTATCATCAAATGCGCCTCTATCATCAAATCGTCTATCCCTCCTATTATGTCTCCCATCAAACCTCCTATCACACCCTCTACCAAAACCCCCTACCATGCCTCCGATCTTGTCTAGGCTGAAACCTCTCCTCAACATCACCAAGATCATCAAAATCATCAAAGTCATTCTCGGCTTCTTCTTCATCTGATGGTATATGTTGCGGTGGTACTCGTCGTGGTGGCACATTATGAGGTGGTGGTACATTATGAGGTGGTAGTACATTATGAGGTGGTGGTACATTCTGAGGTGGTGGTGCTCTGGGAACACTGCCCGACTGAATACTCTCTACACTCTTGGACAACCTTTCCAATGCAGCATTCATATTCTCCATCATATCTGTAAACTTTCTATCCATAGCTGCAAGCTTCTCATCGACGGTTAAACTAACACCTGCCATTTCAAAGCTCAACAAACAAATTAGTAATAACAAGAAAGTAATACGATATGTAAAATCCTCTCAAGCTCACAATCTCACGTGTTTACACTCAATTATATCACTCCACTCGTGTTTGTACTCTATTGGCTTTTAACCGATACTGTGCTCACACTCACTGCCTTTTACCACTATTGAGTTCTTCCTCAATTCAATTACAAATCAACTCAATTCCCAGAATGGTCAACTAAGATGTAGTCCACAAGCTAGCAGAAACACAATGTATATATAGAGCAGGTGGAATAAAGAAAATAAGATAAGTAATCACGGAGACTCAATTGAAAGAAACCTATAGCTAGAGTGCTCAGAATAAGAAAGAATGACGAGTTAGCTAAATGCAATAAATAAGCAAGCAAGCAATCAACGTGTCACTGAAGTAATCTTGTGGTCACTCACTATAGTGTTTGAGCTCACCTTTCTTTTCTTCTCACACACACTCACAAGTGTTTACACTCCAATGAAACACAATGAAGCACAAAGGATTTCAATTCGGCAATAACACAAATATAGTCTTTCAAGCTCAAACCAATACAAACCAAACCAAATCAAATCAATGTAACTCATGTAAAGCAATCCAATCAACTTGCAAATGGTCTAACCAATTCTCTTTCTTTTTTTTTTCACTTTTTTTTTTTTTCAAAACAAGTAGGTGACTCAGCTGCTTATGTAAGTAGCTTACAAGTAGGTCAAGTAAGCATGTCAATTCAGCAATGGTAAGTTACAAACCAACTGAACACTTTTTCCAATTAACTTGGTGATGCAGCAGCTTGCCCCTTCAAGCACCTCTCAAATGCAATGATGGCTACTCAAGTTTCCATGTCAAGCTCATGAGTGCTTCCATTTTCAATGTCATGCTAATGATTTCAACACAAATCCAATGTCAAGCTAATGATAGCTCACGCAAATCAGCAAGCACACTTGTTAATTCATGCTTCAACATAAGCACATCAAGCATCTTACTCACGGCAATATGTGTAACAAAGCAACCAGACTTGTCTCACAAAGTTAACAACACACAAGCTTAAGTAAACTTCAGGAGTAAGTCACGGCCTCATCAATCCATAAGCATTTCATTTTGTTTCAACACTCATTCACTCAAATGCCTCACCAAATCACTCAAACAAACTTGTTTTCCACACACTTCACAAGATTGCAACAACTTCACAAAGATTGCAAACAAGCTAGTTCAAGCAATGCTAGGAGTAATGAAGTGCAATCTGATTTTCTCAAAGTAGATATGAACAATACCTATTCCCCGCCATTCTTTTCTTCTTTGGATGTCTATTCAGGGAGCCTTTGTACTCAGGACAGTCTAATGAAATTTGGTATATCCTCATGCTCGCAGTGTATCCTTTGTGGTTGTTCGAGTGAGGACATCGATCATCTTTTATTTCAGTGCCTCTTTTCACGAGGGTTTGGTCGTTGTGTTAGCCATGTGTGGTTTAGATTGGAGCTGTCGATTGGCGCCAAACTGTTGAGTGGCTTGGTCAGTTCTCTGGTGCCTCTTTATATCATCTTCTAGTTCGTCTGTCCTTTCAGCGTCAGTTTAACCAATATGGAGGGAGAGGAATGCTCGCACTCATGATATGCCTCTTAGGCCAGTTTCTATTCTTCTATATGATATTGTTTTGATGTTCGGAATCGTGTTAGTTCTTTACGTAAGTGTGACTCCATCTTATGACAATAAATGGCTTCACCTTTCGTGGCACTTGCCCGATGACATCTTTAGTTGATCTCTTGTAGCCGTTTGGCTTTCTTCTAGGAGGGCATGTCCTCTCTAATCCTGGGGGATGCCCCTTTGCTCTTGTATAGTTTTCTTTTGGTTATAATACTTACCTTATCCAAAAAACAACTAAACACTTGATTCAAGCAAAGAAAACAAAAGCCCCAATTTTGACCTAAGTAGCCAAAGCTTAACTCAAAGAAATACTCAAAATTAGCACAAACTACTAAAGGACAGATTGTTATTCATGCAACAAGGATCACAAATCTGCAAGAAACAACAAGAAACAACAAAGATCCAACAATGGCCGAATCAAGGTGGAGTAAAACCTTGATGCCGATATTAAATCAACAATAACAAAGATGAATACAAGATTAAACAACACAAAGGATAGGAAATCAGACCTCAGAACCCTAATCTCATGATACCAAATGACAAGAACTCACTTGGGTTGGAAACCAAGCAAACCCCAAGCATCTTTCTCAAAACCCCAAGAACTTTGAATACTGATTTTGTAGGAACAAAACCCAACCAAGATCAGCCCCTAACCACCATGAAACTCACGTCCATGATAACCACAAGCATGAAATCAGATTGTATTTTGCTAGCAATGGAGACGCCACTAAGTTGCCAAGCTTAGATAAGTCAATTTGAACTTGAAAAGGGGAATCCCTCCCTCACAAGAAATTTAGCCATAGCCAAAGCTTAAAAGCTTGAAAGTTTGATTAAAATGTCGTGAATGTTATTCCAAAGAAGAAGAAAACAAAGTTTAAATAGGTTACAAAGAGAAACCCTAAAGGTGTGAATGGACAAAAATGTCCCTAAAGTGAAATTACCAAAAGACCTGAAAACTACCCAAACCATTCACTCAAGCACGTCCCCAAAAGTCTTTTCCCACCTAAAGTAGCTTAAAACAATGATTAGAAACTAATCTAACTTAAGCTAATTTGAGGTGCTTACATCAAATAGTAAATTGACGTGCTTACTCAATAAGCAAGGTTCTAAGCATAATTAAGCCTAATGGCATAGTCAACCATGCTAATTACATCATAAATAAAGTCAAAATGTCGAGCACAAATGACAAAAATGCCCCCATTTGGCCGAATTCAACATGGTCCCAAATGGGTGAAATCGGGTCAAAAGGATGCTGGTGCTGAAGCTACTCTGCTATGCTTCAGTCTGAGCTGATCTGGGTCAAATGAAATAGCTTGGGGACCTCTCTGGTTATGCCCATATATGTCTCTGGTGTGCACTTGACTCGGTTGCTGCAACTGGTCACATAGCTCTGAGCTAGTCCCGCAAAGGCCTCTCTGATCTTCTTTGCTCTTTGGCAAGTGATTGGACCTGTTGGCAACTGCATGGGTTCTTCCAAGTTGATAGCTGCATGCTGTAATGTCTCTGGTGTGGTTGGACTCATGTCAGGAATGGCTCAAATCCATGAACCTAGAGATGGAGTCCATGTACTCCAACTCAGTATGGGAACTTGTAGACCAACCTGATGGGGGTGAAACCCATAGGTTGCAAGTGGATCTACAAGAGGAATAGGGGAGTAGATGGGAAGGTACAGACCTTCAAGGCTATGATAGTGGCCAAGGGTTAGACCCAGAAAGAGGGAGTTGACTATGAGGAAACTTTCTCACCAGTAGCCATGCTCAAATCCATCCGCACTCTTCTATCCATTGCCACATATTATGACTATGAAATTTGGAAAATGGATGTCAAGGCTGCATTCTTGAATGGCAATCTTGACGAGAGTATCTATATGGTACAACCAGAGGGGTTCATAGCCCAAGGTCAAGAGCAAAAAGTTTGCAAGCTGCAAAGGTCCATTTATGGACTTAACAAGCATCTTGATCTTGGAATATAAGATTTGATACCATGATCAAGTCTTAAGATTTTGAGCAGAATGTCGATGAGCATTATGTTTACAAGCGCGTCATTGACGGGAATGTGGTTTTTCTTATTTTATACGTCGATGATATTTTACTCATTGGGAATGATGTAAAGATATTATCGGACATGAAAACTTGGCTAGCTAACCAATTCCAAATGTTAAGATTTGGGAGAGGCCAGTTATGTTCTTGGGATTCAAATACTTCAAGATCGCAAGAAATGACAGTTAGTTATGTCTCAGACATCCTATATCGACAAGATCCTTATGCGATTTGGAATATAGAATTCCAAGAAAGGCAATTACCATATCGACATGGAATTCATTTGTCAAAGGAACAATCTCCTAAGACACCTCAAGATGTTGAGGAAATAAGACATATCCCATATGCCTCAGCAGTTGGTAGTCTCATGTATGCTATGTTATGCACGAGACCGGACATCTGTTTTACAGTGGGAGTAGTCAGTAGGTTTAAGTCGAACCTAGGATTGGATCACTGGGTAGCGGTGAAACACATTCTCAAGTATCTTAAGAGAACGAGAGATTATATGCTTGTATATTCCGATGAGGATATGATCCTAAGGGGATATACGGACCCTGATTTTAAGACAAATGTCGATTCTAGGAAATCAACATCTGGATCAGTGTTTACCCTAGGTGGTGGGGCTATAGCATGGCGGAGTATAAAGTAATATTACATTGTTGACTCCACCATGGAGACCGAATATGTAGCATCTTGTGAAGCAGCTAAGGAAGTAGTCTGGCTCTGTAAATTCTTGGGAGATCTGGAAGTTTTTCCAGATATGGATAGACCACTCACACTTATTGCGATAATAGTGGTGCAGTGGCAAATTCAAAAGAACCAAGAAGCCACAATAGGGGAAAACATATAGAGAGGAAATATCATCTCATCAGGGAGATAGTACAGAGAAGAGACGTTAGCATCACAAAGATTGCATCCGCAAAGAACCTGGCTGATCCGTTTACAAAGACCTTGTCGGCTAAAGTGTTTGAAGGTCACTTAGATGGTATAGGATTACGTGACATGTCCCATTTGCTCTAGTGCAAGTGGGAGATTGTTGGGATGTATGCCCTAGAGCTATATATAATGTAAACGGCTTTATGTGTTTTGAAATAAAATGATACATGATTCATTTATCAAAGTGTTTGTTTAATTTTCGCATATTATAAATTATCTTGAATACCCTAGATTACTTATGTGCCTTCAGACTTAGTGTATGGATGTCATACACAATAGGATTTATGTCTGAAGTTAGTAATCTTAAATAGTCCATAGAGAGCAAACAAAGCGGGTACTTGTTTGTGTTTTATCTATAGCTGCGGTCCACTCTATATTTGTATGGCGACCTTGATCCAGGATCGTCCATGTAGAGACATGAGAATAGAGGCACCTTGTATGATGTGATCATATAGGACTGGACCCAGATGGAAATGACATTCTTATGACATCTGTTTCATTTCAATCTACTAGATGGTCATATATGGATTGATCTTAATCCTGAGTGTACTATGAACTCTTGCATGGCAGACTATGTCATTTGATTTACAAAGGTGAGGTTGGTGTAGCAGTCCCGACCAATAGCTATGTACTTTGGGGGCATGGTCTATTGTGTAGCTGGGAACATTTTACATGGATATGGAGTTCACTCCTTCTTGCGAGAAGTGGAGGAGTATCTTTCTTAAGGGTTGATTCGGTACTTGAATGGTTAGAGCGCTCAAGTCTTTCTATTACGAATAGAAAGATTAAAATTCATAATGGTTATGCATAAATCGTTCATTAGAGAATCAATGGTACTTAAGGTAAAAATAATTAGAGGGGCATTATGACTCGGCTCTAATTATGAGATACTCGTGAAGGGTTAATCTATATGTAGTGACTATATCGATGGTGGCGCGGAACTCACTTGGATGTTTAAGGCCAAGCAAACCCCTCGCAACGGATAGAACCCCAAGCACCGCGAATTCGATTTTATAGGAACAAAACCCTTCCAAGGCCACAAAGAAGACCCACAAAGAATTTGTCTTTGAGAACCCTTAAGATGATTCCTTGCAGTGTTCTGCTAGCACGGAGACGCCACCAAGGTTGCCACGCCTTAGATAAGTCGAAGCTGAAACAAAGGGTGATCCCTCCCTTAAGCTTGAAATTAGGCCATAGCAATTTTTCTTTGAAGAAATTCGAAATTTGCAAGTTTTTATTGAAGAAGACAAAGTTTACAATATATAGGATAAGACAAATTTACTAAAATGCCCTTCAAAAGGTAAAAAGACCAAAAGGTCCTAAAACTACCCAATGGCTACATAAAGCTAAAGCCCTAAGTAGTCATTTACTAAATATCACAAATATCCCCTCCAAGATCTTTATGCAAGTGGCAAAAAGATCAAAAAGAAAAAGTCAACAAAAGGGGCATCTTTTCTAAAGAATGCCTAATAGGTCCTTTAACTAACTAACTTAGTTCTAATCCAATTTGACCCAAATGATCTAGTTAACTAAGTTACAAATAGCCTAACTAGAGTCAACATGTCAAGCAAAATGTCAAAATACAAGCCCATTTGACCGAATTACATATAAGACATTAAATGGCCAAATTCTTCAAAATGCTTCTATCTTCAAAATCGGCTATTGCGCGTCTTCTAGAATGACTTGGACCACGTGAAATAGCTTTGGACCCACTCCATTGAAGCCCTCATGTGACGCCAATATGCCCTGGGGTTGTCTTTCACACTCGGCCATGGCATTCTGTGCTAGTCCCGCGATTGCGTCTCTGATCTTCTTAGCTTTCTGGCGTGTGATTGGCCCTGTTGGAACTTGCAAAGGCTCTATCATGTTACTGGCAGTGACATCTAATGTTCCTTGAGTGGCTGGATTCGTGTCATTCCCTCCCTCTTGAAAAGGATTCGACCTCGAATCTGTACCTGCATAAAAAAGTGTTAAGTCAGAAACATTAAATGTAGCAGACACATTATACTCACATTGTAAATCCAATTTTTACGCATTATCGTTGATCCACTCCAAGACTTGAAATGGACCATCTCCTCTTGGTTGTAACTTGGATTTATGTTGTTCGGGAAATCGCTCCTTGCGCATGTGTACCCAAACCCAATCACCAAGCTGAAATACCACATGTTTTCTTCCCTTATTGGCATGATAACATATTGTTCATTCTTTCTATGTATGTGTTCTCTTGCTTTCTCATGTATGTGTTTCACCAAATCAGCTTTTCGTTTGCCATCTAACCCTGCATGCTCATTTACAGGTAATGGTAACAGATCTAATGGAGTTAGTGGCTGAAAACCATAAACAATTTGAAATGGTGAATAAGATGTAGAAGAATAAATGCTACGGTTATATGCAAATTCAATAAAAGGCAAACAATTTTCCCAAGTTTTTAAGTTCTTAGTGATAATAGTACGCAATAACTGAGTCAAAGTCCTATTAACCACCTCAATTTGTCCATCAGTTTGGGGGTGACAAGTAGTAGAATACAAAAGTTTAGTTCCCAACTTACCCCATAAAACTTTCCAAAAGTGACCAAGGAATTTAACATCACGATCTGAAACTATACTTCGTGGAATTCCATGGAGTCGCAATACTTCTCTAAAGAACAAGTCAACAATGTTATGGCATCATCAGTCTTATGACATGCTATAAAGTGTGCCATCTTACTGAACCTATCAACCACTACAAAATGGAATCTCTACCCCGCCTAGTCCTAGGTAAACCCAATATAAAGTCCATCGATACATCTACCCATGGCTCGCTAGGTACAGGCAATGGTGTATACAAACCATGAGGCATAACTTTAGATTTAGCCTTTTTACAAGTTAAACATTTATCACACAAACGCTCAATATCTCTCCTCATTTTAGGCCAATAGAAATGTTCTCTCAATACTCCTAAGGTCTTGGCAATGCCAAAGTGCCCCATTAAACCTCCCCCATGTGCTTCCCTAACTATGTTCCTTAAACAGAAACCCATCATGTTGGTAGAATTTACTAAAGGTAGACTTTTCACATGTAGCATAGATAGTACTGAAGTCAGTATCATTTTCATAAAGTTCTTTAATAAATTCAAACCCAAACATCCTTGCATTCAATGAAGTAAAGCATACCTTCACGATAGTGTATCGGCGATAATGTTTCCTTACCTTGTTTGTAGCAGATTACGTATGGAAATGTCTCAACAAACTCTAACCATCGTGTGTGCCGTTTGTTTAGCTTACCTTGACCTTTCAAATGCTTCAATGACTCATGATCTGTATGGATCACAAACTCTCGAGGCCATATATAATGCTGCCAAGTCTCAAGGGCTCTCACTAGCGTATACAACTCCTTGTCGTATGTGGGGTATCTCAAAACAGCTCCTTTAAGCTTCTCACTAAAGTAGGCAATTGGCCGTTTTTCTTGCATAAGAACAGCTCCAATGCCTAATCCGGATGCGTCACACTCAACCTCAAATGTCTTCTCAAAGTTAGGTAGCGCCAAAACTGGTGCACTAACTTCATTTTAAGATCCTGGAATGCACGCTCATGCTCTTCTTCCCATTTGAAGCCAACAGTTTTCTTCACTACTTCAATCAGTGGTGCTGCGATACTGCTGAAGTCTCTAACAAATCTATGGTAGAAGCTTGCTAATCCATGGAAGCTTCTAACTTCGGTCACAGTTGTCGGTGTAGGCCAATCCTGAATTGCCTTTGCCTTTTTCACATCAACTTCGATGCCATCTGCACTTACAACAAAGCCAAGGAAAACCATTATATCCATACAAAAAGTGCACTTATCAATGTTAGCATATAGTTTCTCCTGCCTTAACACATCAAGAACATGTTTCAAATGCGTAACATGCTCATATATTATTTTACTGTAAACTATGATGTCATCAAAATAAACTACAACAAACCTACCTATAAATGCATGCATAACATGATTCATCGATCTCATAAATGTGGTAGGTGCATTTGTAAGACCAAATGGCATAACTAGCCATTCATACAAGCCATACTTAGTCTTAAATGCAGTTTTCCACTCATCTCCCTCTCTCATGCGAATTTGATGGTATCCACTCTTTAAATCAATCTTACTAAAAATTTGGAACCATGCAACTCATCTAACATGTCATCTAGTCTAGGAATAGGGTGACAATACTTTACTGTTATATTGTTGATCGCTAGACAATCAACGCACATACGCCACGTCCCATCTTTCTTAGGAACTAGAAGAACTAGTACCGCACAGGAACTCATACTTTCTCTAACATACCCTTTTTCCATCAACTCCCGCACTTGCCTCTGAAGTTCCTTTGTTTCCTCAGGATTGCTTCGGTAGGCTGGTCTATTAGGAATGATTGCGCCAGGTATGAAATCTATCTAGTGCTCAATACCTCTAATGGGTGGGAGCCCACTAGGAATGTCCTCTGTCAGCACATCATTGAATTCTTGTAAAAGAGATGAAATGGACAAAGGAAGCAAAGAGTCAGTGTTAGCGAAACAAATATGGTGATCTTTGTAGACTAGCAAAATCATGAGCTTGCTAGCCTTGTAAGCTTTCATTGCTTCACCCTCACCAATGTAGAAGCTCTTTTTCACTCGCCCTTTTGTTTCCCCCTTAGGTTCACTCACACACCCCTTAGGAACACTCACGTCCTTATCCTTAATTTCCTTACCAGGTTCGGTCACACTCCCCTCACGTGTTTTCTCCAAGGCTATGTTTGTACTCTCTTTCTCTCTATCTCTCTCAAGTTGCAACTTGACTTGATCTTCGTGGACTTGCCTCGGTGTAAGTGGGTATAAGGTAATGGGTTTTCCCTTATGCTGAAATGAATATTTATTCTTAAACCCATCGTGTATAACAGTTCTATCAAATTGCCATGGCCTTCCTAAAAGAATGTGTCCTGCATGCATGGGTATAACATCACAAAAAGCATGCATGGGTATAACATCACAAAAAACATCATCAGTATAAGGCTCAATGGTGAAGCTCAATAATACCTGCCTAGGCACCCGTACTTCTCCACAATCATTCAACCACTGCAACTTGTAAGGCTTGGGATGCTTCAAGCAATCTAATCCCAACCTCTCAACTAAAGATGTACTTGCGACATTAGTACAACTGCCCCCGTCAATGATCATACTACACCCCTTGCCATTCACACGACATCTAGTATGGAATATGTTCTCCCTTTGCATATCACTCTCATCCTCACCAATTTGTGCACTCAAAGCACGCTTCACAACTAAGGACAAGTTATTGAGGTGTTTTGGGAGGAGTCCATTGTGAAAGAATACTATACTCTTTCAAGTAATCGAGAAACTTATTGCTCAAGTATTTTCCACTACGGTCCAA
This sequence comes from Zanthoxylum bungeanum, assembly GCA_019454045.1. Lineage (NCBI taxonomy): Eukaryota > Viridiplantae > Streptophyta > Magnoliopsida > Sapindales > Rutaceae > Zanthoxylum > Zanthoxylum bungeanum. The sequence goes on from SKCR01042123.1 coordinate 389,411, forward strand.
CCGTAATGTATTAATACTTTTGCCGGTCTGTTTTTCTACTTCGTGTCGAAACTCTTTGATTTTATCAAAAGTTTACGATTTGTGTTTCATAAGATACACATAACTATAACGCGATGCAACATCCGTAAAGGTTACGAAGTATTCATAACCACCTCTAGCCTAGTTAGACATGGGCCCACATACATCACCATGAACGAGGGCTAACAGCTCGGTGGCACGTACACCTTTACCATTAAAAGGCGTTTTAAGCACTTTGCCTAATAAACTAGATTCGTAGATGTCATTTGAATTAGGATCAAATCTGTCCAAGTATCCACTCTTCGAAAGTGTGGATATACGAGTCTTGTTAATGTGTCCCAGACAACAATGCCACAAATAAGTGTCATCTGATTAATTCAGTTTGAGCCATTTGTTTGTCATGTTATATGTTTGAGATTTGTTTATATTCAAAATATAAGTATTGTTATTCACATCTAATGTGTATATCTCAATATCTTCTTTATAAACAAAACACCTAGTGTTCTGGAACATAAATGACCGCAACGGGTTAAACAAGATATAGAGATAATGTTTCTAGTCAAACTAGGTACATTATAACACTTTCCTAATTTAAGTATATGCCCAAAGGGCAGTTCTAAAACTTAGGTTCCCACAACCAAAACAGCGACTCTCGTCCCGTTTATGACTCGCAGGTCAATCTCATATGAAGTCAGTCTCCTGCTAATCAGTAAATCCTGCATGTCAGTACATATGTATGTACCACATTCAGTATCAAAAATCCAATTTTTTTTAAAACTAGTAGTGGACATGTTTATAACAAACATACATGAACCCGGAGCCTTGCCCGTCTTCACTTCCATCATGTCTGCCTTGTCCATACGGCAGTCACGCTTATAGTGACCCCGTTTGCTACAGTTTTCGGTAAATATTTTGGGATATGTCATTTGTCTTCCTAGAAGACAGTGACGATTTTACCTTTGCCCTTTTATTCACACCCTCAGAAGCCTTCGACCAAGCCTTGGCCTTCTGTGATGTCGAAGTAAGATGCGCCTTGCGCTTCTTGCCCTTTTGGAAGCTCTGGCTCTGCTTCCTTGAGCATAACCATTAACTCTCCAAGAGTTTTCTGTTGGTTCAAGATGAACCCGTCCCAACTTTCGGGTAGAGACTGTAAGATCAAATCTATGGAAGTCTCGGCCTCATAGGTAATGCCCAGCTAACCTAGCTATTCGATGTCAGCAATCATCTGCAACACACAGTGCTCGACAGATGTACCATCTGACATACGCGAGCGAAAGAGCTTCTTTTGTAATTCGTACTTCTAAGATCTAAGGTTAGATCTGTGAAGATCCTTCAATTTTAACATCATACTATAAAGATCCAATCCTTTGTTCTGACGACGAAATTAAGGAGTCATTGCGGCAAGCATAACAGATTGAGCATTAAAGTTATCATCACGATGAGTCTTCCTAAGCTCATGCTCTACTATTTGCTCAACTCCGGGCTCAGGCCCGAGAGGTCGCTCTATCAAATAGAGTAACTTCTCGGATCTCAGGACTATCCTGAGATTCATTTCCCAATCTGGAAAATTATGTCGTTAAAGATATTTTCACCTAGGATTATGTCCTTTGACGCTAATCTTTCCAGTTATATTGATTGCTATAGTCCAACTATCCAATCAATGATTTTGGGTACAATCAAATGTAATGATTACTATAATCCAACTGTATAATCAACTATAAATGATTAGTTACATTCAAATGTAATGATTACTATAGTCTAACTATATAACCAACTACAAATGAAGTAGTGTGTTTGTACAGTCTAACTGTTCAACAAAAGCAATATTAAATATTAGTCCAACTAATATATTTATAACAATGATAAATAAAATAAAAGAGCGCGTATTGGCAAGTATTTAAACGAAATTGCAAATTTAATACTTGCCTCCCACTATTTTTCGGCGAGCCTCTAACCCTTTGTGGAGTACTCGGGAAACCTAGTTTCCTAGTGGGCTAGGATCCCGTTAAATAAGACACAACCTTGACTTTGGCCAACAAGTTGTATGAAACTTAACTGGGTAGATCTCTAAGATCAATTGGATCTCATCAATTCCTAGATCCAGTAGGTGGACCTCTAAGTCTGAAACATATATCCAATATATGTAAATATATCCAATATATTTCCTAACTTTTTTTCCTCTGAATCAACTAAGCCTTGACTTTGGCTCAACAAGCTTAATGAAACCAGTTAAGCATGACCCATTGACAGTGGGAAAGCTTCGTAATCGAGGTCGACGAACAAGAAGTGACCTTGACTTTGGCCAATAAATCACAACTTGCCCGAGACGTACGATATGGAATAAAGCTTTCGTGATTCAAACACATCTGCGATGGACAAAGCTCTTGATTTTGGCCAACAAACCAATGCCAATCCTGGATCTTGAGAGAGAATCACTCAATGGAAGGAAAAACGCTTAATATAAAATGAGGGTTTTTGTCACGATTTGGCAACCAATTTATTATCTTTAATTAGGTCTCATCATACACCCTTAAGCATGCATTCTAAAAGCATAATAAGGCGCGAATTAAATTAATAATGATATACGGATGGATATATAACAAACTTTATTCCTAGAACAAATCTCTTTCATTTCCTCTCTCCCGCTAGCACTATCCATACTTCTACCCAATTACATAATACTTCTAAAGAAACCTCATTTACATTGAGGGGAATTGGTGAGAAGAGAAATACAAAGAGAATATAGATAATAGGCTGGACACACAGGTCCAATTTAATAAATTCTAAATTTATTACAACAATTTCCAAAATTGCCCTCACCCTTCTAATATCCATCTGATATACATTATTCATTCATACATCTAAGTATTCACACAAAGCATGTTATTCAATCAATCTAATCTAATTAATTAATCTTTGAATTAATGATCATCCAATGTTCAAACAACGATTTGATTTGCGCGAGTCCAACTCGTTTAGGAATAAATACTCAAAGTACGTATTCTTGAATTATATCGAACTACAATTTTAAATCCAATTTAAATTATATTCAATACTAATTCATATTTAATTCCAAATTAAATAATTACACTTTTAAAAGTACCTTTTAGTCTTGGATTCCAAATCCAATCTACATGGGTCTCAAAGGCCCAATTAGTATCCAATACTTTTTAATTAAAGTCCAATGGGCTTTTAATTAATTCTTTAGGCATGGGCTTTGGCCATTATGGATCAAACCCAAGATGCCAAGGCCCAATAAGGAATCACCCTTATGCCATAAACTCAATTTTGGCCCATTAGGCCCAATTAAATTTTTAAAGGCCTAATTGTCATATTTGGACTTTATGGAAATGGTTTTAGGCCCAATTGGATCCAACCCAATTGTCCTAAACCAAACTTGGCCCAACCAAGCCCATTAAGCCCAATTACAACAATTAAATTAATACATTTTTCCAAATTACATATTAATTCAATTCAAGTGTAATTAACATAATTAATCAACTAATCTAATGTTTCCAAAACACTAATTAATCCAATTAATCATGCTCAACATTTTCAATTCATGTCCAACACAAATTGAAGCAAAATCAATCTATTACATGTTATATAGCTCACGGCAAAGGCAAGAATTCATCATGCAATTTGATTTCAATCTAATTAAATCAACATTTAACATACAATTCATGCCATCAACACATCCAATTGCGACATAATTGACTTACTAGCTATGAACAAAATGAAAGAAAAAATTTCCCCTCCAAGGTCCATTGTGTTCGGCAATTTGAGAGAAAAATGGAGATGATGAATAGTTAGTCACACTTCAAAAGTTGACTTACTCCTTTATATCAAGGTTGAGTGTTAGACTTGGTTTGAGTGTATGAAAAGTAATTTAATCTTTTCTCAACCAAATAACAACTTCCATCACTTGTGAAGACATTTGATGTAAGTTGGTGGGCCCCACTTTAAATTTAAAATTTAAGTCGGGCAATCCAACACGCAACTTCGCTTGGGCCCGGGTTCATTTAATTCCGAACTAAACGAATTTACCGTTGCAACATAATTAAATCTAATTTAATTAAATAATTATGCCTCGCATAATTATTACGAAAGTCGCTTACGAATTAATTCCAAATTAATTCGTTCGCTTGAATTAAAATCCAATTTTAATTCCGCTTTGAAATCCAATTTCGATTAATATATCTAATATATTATTTTAGCCCAATTAAATAAATTAAATAGTAAAATCCAATTTAACTATTAAATTTACTTTACCGATTAATTCCAAATTAATCGTGTTCTCTATTCTAGTCGAATTAATCCCAAATTAATTCTTGACGCAATTAATGATAGATTAATTTTCTCTTTGGTAATTAATCCCAGATTAATTTATTGTCGTAATTAATCCCAGATTAATTTTCTCTCTCATAATTAATCCCAGATTAATTCTTGTTCGAGTCAAATGTCATCGGTGAATCTTCGGGAAGCGACCCAAGAGATCCCTGGATATGTTGGCTGTAAATATGGTCATCGGACTATCCAAATACGTGCGTACCCGGTACCACGTTCTTACCGATTTACAAGATATGGTTGGCTTCTAGCAAAGCATCGTGCCTACCCAATTCTCCAAAAATATTCTTTAAAGGAATATATAATCTTTGTCAGGCGTAGTATACGTAGTATTGTGTATTACGATCCAGCATCGGATGTCACATGCAAGGCCTGTGGTTGGAATTGTGTCTGCCCCGTATGAAGCATATATCGGATCACTGGTAACTAGTCTCTATAATCGGATAATCATGACCTAGTCATATTAACCCGATGACTGCAGTATTTAATAGTACCAGTTATGTATCCCTGCGTGATCATCATCTCCATATGAATGAAATGACACTTCCATCTTGACATCACACCCAATACACTACGATTCTCAGTATACCCAGAAGAGGCGTACACAGAACCTGTTAAAGTCTCGGATGACCAAAACCAAAGTTTACCTTCTATAATGGACTTTTTGGAATAATGAGAACCACAATTGATGTTGTGGCTGGAGGAACTTTATTGGCGAAATGAGAAGATCAAGATTGGGACCTAATTGAAGAAATGGCCAACAACAATTCCTTGTGGCCAACAGAAAGGAGCATGATCCAAAGAATTGCTGGAATTTATGAAGTTAGAGCCAACACAGCAGTGAATGCCAAGCTGGATCAGATATGCAAATTCATGGAGACTTTCAGCATGCAAGGTAATGTTGGATCCCCAAGTTTACCATATGGAGGAGCATCAGAGACAACCCATCATGAAGAGACGGTGAATTATGTCAACAATTTCAACAGATAGGGGAACAATCCATATTCCAACACCTACAACCCAAGTGGAGGAATCATCCTAATTTCGCATAGAGCAATAATTCAGGGCAAAAGAACTATCCACCACCTGGATTCCAACAACAAAACAAAGGCAAGAAGCATGAAAAAGAACCAGGAATAGCAGAAGTGCTAGCTCAATTAAAAAAATTTGATGCTATGTTTCAGAGCCAATATGCTTCTATTAAAGCACCGGAGAATTTGGACAACTGACCAATGCTCAGAGTTACAGACCGCCAGGTAACCTTCCTAGCAACACAGAACCAAATCCAATGAACCGAGGGAAGGAGCAATGTCAAGCCATTACTTTGAAAAGCGGCACTGAAATCAACAAAGATGTTGGAATCAAGGCATCCATTGAAGAAGTTCCAAAAGATGCAGTTCCACAGATGGAGGAAAAAGAAGCAAAGGAAAAAGATCAAGAAAGAATCACTCTACCTCCACCTTTTCCACAGCGACTCCAGAAAAGTAAAATGGACAAACAGTTTGCTCGATTCCTGGAGGTCTTCAAAAAGCTGCATATAAACATTCCATTTGCAGAAGCGTTGGAATAAATGCCCAGCTATGTCAAATTCATGAAAAACATTCTTTCACGAAAATGGAGATTGGGAGATTACAAGACAGTAGCATTGACAGAAGAATACAGCGCCATCATTCAGAGGAAACTTCCCCAAAAGTTGAAAGATCCTGGCAATTTCACTGTCCCATGCACCATTGAAGAACATTACATCGGTAAAGCCTTATGTGATTTAGGTGCAAGTGTTAATTTGATGCCTTTTTCGATTTACAGGAAACTGCAAATTGGAGAAGCGATGCCCACCTCAATCTCTCTGTAACTTACTGATAGAACGATCGCATTCCTGAGAGGTGTAGTTGAAGATGTGCTGGTCAAAGTCGACAAACTCATTCTCCCAGCAGATTTCATTATCCTTGACATGGAAGAAGACAAAGATGTACCTATCATCATGGGGCTGGTCAAAGTCGACAAACTCATTCTCCCAGCAGAATTGAAAGGGTTTTTCAAGGTATCAACTACCTTGACAAACCCTTTCAATTCAAATCGACACCACAGGTGGAAAGTCTGGAATTACCAAAAAAGGACCGAATCAAGCCCTCGATTGAAAGAACCACCACAGCTGGAGCTAAAGTTACTTCCGGGCCATCTCAGGTATGCATTCTTAGGAAACACTTCTGAATTACCTTTGATTATTTCTTCTTCGCTAACATTGAAGCAGGAAGAAAAGTTGCTGAGAGTGTTACGAGAACACAAGAAAGCCATTGGCTGGACTATAGCAGACATTCGAGGCATTAGTCCATCATTTTGGATGCACAATCTGATGAACGATGAGTACAAACCCACAGTGGAGCATCAACGGAGACTAAATCCAATCATGATGGAGGTCGTGAAGAAAGAAATCATCAAATGATTGGATGCTAGCATCATCTACCCCATCTCTGACAGCACTTGGGTGAGTCATATTCAATGTGTGCCAAAGAAAGGAGGAATTACTGTAGTCACAAATGAAAAGAACGAGCTGATTCCAACAAGAACAGTGACTGGATGGAGAGTATGCATGGACTACCGAAAGCTGAACAAAGCAACAAGGAAATATCATTTTCCGTTGCCATTCATTGATCAGATGCTAGATAGATTGGTAGGACATGAGTTCTATTACTTTCCGGGCGGATACTCGAGGTACAATCAAATTTCCATCACCCCAGAAGATCAGGAGAAAACCACTTTTACATGTTCGTATGGTATTTTTGCTTTCCGCAGGATGCCATTTGGACTATGTAATGCTCCTGCCACATTTCAACGTTGTATGATGGCCATCTTCTCAGGAATAAAGTATGGAGGTTTTCATGGATGATTTCTCTGTGTTTGGAGACTCATTCGACCACTGCTTGCAAAATCTAGAACAAGTGTTACAAAGATGTGAAGATACCAACATGGTACTTAACTGGGAGAAATGACACTTTATGGTGTAAGAAGGCATCGTCCTGGGACATCGAATCTCACAAAAAGGAATCGATGTAGACAAAGCAAAGATCGATGGCGCGGCATTGAAAACCAATTGTTTTCTTTACTACCTCAGTCAATGGCGCGACAATGCTATTGAAGTCCTTGACAAATCTCCTATAGAAGCTCGCTAACCCATGAAAGCTTCGGACTTCTGTCACTGTAGTTGGTGTAGGCCATTCCTGAATTGCCTTTACCTTCTCCACATCTACCTCGATGCCATCTGCACTCACAACAAAGCCAAGAAAAACAATTCTATCCATGCAAAATGTGCATTTGTCAGAGTTAGCATACAATTGTTCTTTTCGTAAAACATCAAGTACCTACTTCAAATGCATCACATGCTCATCTACTGTTTTACTGTAAACTAAGATGTCATCAAAATAAACCACAACAAACTTACCTAAAAATGCACGCATAACATGATTCATCAATCTCATAAATGTGCTAGGTGCGTTTGAGAGACCAAATGGCATAACTAACCATTCATACAAGCCATACTTAGTCTTAAATGCAGTTTTCCACTCATCTCCCTCTCTCATGCGAATTTGATGGTATCCACTCTTTAAATCAATCTTACTAAAAAATTTGGAACCATGCAATTCATCCAACATGTCATCTAGTCTAGGAATGGGGTGACGATACTTTACCGTAATATTGTTGATAGCTCGACAGTCAACGCACATACGCCACGTCCTATCTTTCTTAGGAACTAGAATCACTGGTACTGCACAAGGACTCATGCTTCCTTACATACCCCTTGTCCATCAACTCTCGTACTTGCCTTTGTAGCTCCTTTGTCTCCTCGAGATTGCTCCTATAAGCCGGTCTGTTAGGAATGACTGCTCCAGGTATGAAGTCTATCTGGTGTTCAATACCTCTAATGGGTGGAAGCCCACTAGGTATGTCCTCTGTCAATACGTCAATATAATCCTGCAAAAGAGATGAAATAGACACAGGAAGCAAATGGTCAGAGTTAGTAAAATAAATATGAGGCTCCTTATAGAATAACAATAACATGAGCTTGCTAGCCTTGAACGCTTTCCTTGCTTCACCCTCACCCATGTAGAAACTCTTTTTAACTCTCCCTTTTGTTTCCCCCTTACGTTCACTCACACTCCCCTTGGAAACTCCCACGGCCTTGGCCTTATTTTTCTCACCAGATACACCACTCTCACTAGTCTCACCCAAGGTGGTGTTTTCCTTCGCTCTCTCTTTGTCACCCTCAAGTTGCAACTTAACCTGATCTTCATGGACTTGTGCAGGTGTAAGTGGGTATAATGTAATGGGTTTTCCCTTATGCTGGAAAGAGTACTTGTTCTTGAACCCATCATGAATAACCTTCTTATCAAACTGCCACGGCCTGCCTAAAAGAATATGTCCTGCATGCATCGGTATCACATCACATAGGACATCATCTGTGTATGGCCCAATGGTAAAGCTCAACAGTACCTGTTTTGTCACACTTATCTCCCCACAATCATTTAACCACTGCAACTTGTAAGGCTTCGGGTGTCTCAAGCAACTCAACCCCAATCGCTCAATCAAAGCTGTGCTAGCAACATTAGTACAACTGCCCCCATCTATGATCATACTACACCCCTTGCCATTCACACGGCACCTAGTATGGAATATATTCTCCCTCTGCTGCACACTCTCATCCTCTACAACATGTGCACTCAAAGCACGCTTGACAACTAATGATAAGTTATCCAGCGGGTATGCAGCTCCCTCATGGTCACTAGCATCCTCCAACTCTGGCATCTCCTCCTCAACCTCACTATCGGTAGAGTACACCTCTCCACTCTTTTTATCAATCACTAAGGTTCGCCTATTGGGACATTGTGAAGCATAGTGTCCCATGCCCAAACACTTGAAACATTTGACATCTTTAGTTCTAGCAGCTGCACCCTCAGGTTTTGGTCTAGTTTTGCTCGGTTCTGCAGCCTCTTTACCCTTGGCACTAGGTTCGGCCCTAGGCTTATTAAAGCCTCCACTAAATTCGCCTCTAGGCTTGTCAAAGCCTCCATCTCGCTTCTCATTCGGAACCCATTTCCCTTTCCATGCAGAAGTAGCCTGAGTACCAAATCTGGATGTTGACTTTTTCTTGAGTTGCCTCTCTATCTTGATAGCCATGTGAAGCATATCCTTCAAATCAACATAATGATGCAACTCCACCATGTTTGCAATCTCTCTATTCAAGCCCCATAGAAACCGTGCCATAGTAGCTTCTGCATCCTCAACTACATTTGCCCTGATCATGGCAACTTCCATCTCTGTGTAATAGTCCTCAACACTTTTGGTCCCCTGATACAGATGTTGTAGTTTCTGATACAACTCCCTATAGTAATGGCTGGGTATAAATCTCTTTCTCATGAGACCCCTAAGTTCTGCCCATGTCTGAACCGGTCTCTCATAGTTTCTCCTCCGAGTAGAGACAAGCTGATCCCACCAAATCATAGCATAATCGGTAAACTCAATTGCTGCTAGACTGATCTTCTTATCGTCTGAGTAGTGATGACAGTTGAAAATCAATTCTATTTTCTTTTCCCATTCTAAATAAGCTTCAGGATCATTCTTGCCTTGGAATGTTGGTATCTTGATCTTGATGCTACCTAGATCACCATCTACATCTCCTCACCTACCATATCCTCTCCGATCATAATCCCCTCTTCTGGCATCAAATGCACCTCTATCATCAAACTGTCTATCCCTCATATCATTCCTCCTATCAAACCTCCTATTAGGCCTCCTATCATGCCCAGGCTGAAATCTCTCCTCCACATCATCAAAACCATCAGAATCATCAAACTCATTTTCAGCTTCCTCTTCATCTGGTGGTACATACTGTGGTGGTACACGGCGAGGTGGTACATTGTGAGGTGGTGGTACATTCTGAGGTGGTGGTACTCTGGGACCGCTACCAGTTTGAATACTCTCGACACTCTTGGACAATCTCTCCAAAGCAGTATTCATGTTCTTCATCATATCTGTAAATTTCCTATCCAAAGCCTCAAGCTTTTCATCAGTAGTTAGACCTGCCATCTCAACACTAAACAAACAGATTAGAAATAACAAGGAAGTAAAACAAACATCTAAATCCTCACAATCTCACGTGTTTACACTCGAATGATATCACTCCACTCGTGTTTGCACTCTATTGGCTTTTACCCGATACTGTGCTCATAATCACTGCCTTTTACCACTCTTGAGTTTGTCCTCAATTCAAAAGTGAACCACACTCAATCCAAGAATACAAACCAAATGTAGTCCTCAAGCTAGCATGAACACAACGGACCCAACAATATATATATATAGGGCAGGCGGAAAACAAAATGCGAACAGGAATAGTAATGACGGAGACTCAATCAATAATACTTAAGCTAGAGTAATTAGAAATAAGGAGTAAACAATTAGCACAATGGAAAAAAAATAAGCATGCAAATTCACGGTCGTATGCAATTTCGTGAGAAAATTTGGCACCTCTATAAAAATTTTGATGGAATACCTTCCACGGGCACCTAAATGATAATATGGAACAAACTAGATTCAACCAAAAAATTTCACTTTTTTTTTTTTTTTTGCTCAAGTGATCACTATCACTCAAGTCCCTTTTTTTTTTTTTTTGATAACGTCAGATGCTAAATGTGGTTCTGATTTCAGAGTATGATGATGGTCTGAATCCAGGGTCTGAATTCAGAGGCTGCTGGTCAGTGTCTGATTTCATAGTCGAATAAGGGTCTGATTTCAGGGTCTGAATTCAGAGGCTAATTTTCAGAGGTTACTGGTTAGGGTCTGATTTCAAAGGCTATTGGTTTGGGTCTGATTTCAGAGGTTATTGGTCTGGGTCTGATTTCAGAGGTTACTGGTCTGGGTCTGATTTCAGAGGCTACTAGTCTGGGTCTGATTTCAGAGGCTAAGTTTCAGGGTCTGATCTCAGAGGCTGATTCAATGGTTAAGTTTCAGGGTCTGATCTCAGAGTCTGATTCAATGGTTAAGTTTCAGGGTCTGAACTCAGAGTCTGATTTCAGAGGCAGATTTCAAAGGTTACGTTTTAGGTCTGATTTCAGACTTCACTTAATTTTCAGGGTCTGATTTCACACTGCACTAGGGTTTTAGAAACAAAACACACAGCCGCCAAAGAACATGCTTATTTCTTAAACATATGCTAAGAACAGAACAGAAGCCCAGAACTGGAAAATGATGAACTGATATGTGTGGGAACACAGAAACTGGACGACGCGTTTTGTTCTAGGCTCGCGGCCTAGTCGGGAGTACGGAGTAGCCATGGGGGACTAAACTGGAGAATAATGGAGTCGCCACCCGGTGTGAACCGGGAAATTGAGATTTAAGGCCGCACTCACCCCTAGGCCGATACTGATGTGATGCGGGTCTCGCCCCTAGAGTGCCATACTCAGTAGGACTGATTCTGATAAGGATGTGGGCCCCACCCCCAGAGTGCCATACTCGGCAAGACTGATGCTGATGCTAATGTGTCATTTCAACATATTAAATTGCCTCTCATGAGATAATCCTGATAACTAGACATATTTTCGTCCTCAACGAATGCTTTCGCATCGAAACCTGAGAACCTTCAAAGTACTTGATACACTCAACTCCGATCCTCTGAATATGTGATCTGAACTAGACTCCTAGTGTGTGTGTGCAAAGGTTCTTTCACAGTATTTTCCTTAAGTTAGCCAACTTGATGATTTCGCTTCGGAGAATCGGACCAGTCGGTCTAACCAATCTGGATGTCTTGATCACTTTCTGTGATTACTTCGGCATACTCAACATGATATGGTCTTCTCTTTCTTTTCTTGTCTCTTTCTTTTCATCGTTTTTTTTTTTTTTTTTTTTTTACATGATATGGTCTTCTCTTTCTTTTCTTGTCTCTTTCACGCTTATCGGTTATAGGCGGTCTATTTTTCTTTTCTTTTTAGAGACTTTCTTTGCTTCCAACCAAATCATATATCGTAGCATAAGTAAACCAGGGTGGACATCCAGGCAAATAGTCATTCATCGATCCATCATCCCTTCGACTAGTCATCTTGCCAACCACTCAGGTTTCCACTGTTGAGATCCCGTAATCAAATGCTCGCGAGTCCAACTGAGATCAATCTATTCAGAATACCGGACGAGAGCACGTCTCACACTTATCGTTTCTCAAGCTTCTCCCTACAACAAACAATGTCATCACTGAACATACGTCTAACTATCAAAGATTTCTCTCTCTCATTTTTTCTCTTTTTTTTTTTTTTCACTAATTCCACAGAATTCTTCCGTTATCTTCTGATAATGTGGGCTTCGCCCCTTGAGATCCATTCCCGAAACTCAAACTCATATGGGCCTCAGCCTTGAGACTCCTCCCCAAAACTAGCACCAATGTGGGCCTCAACCCTCGGATTACTACCCGCATCTGACACCAATATGGGCCTCAGCCCTAGGATTATTACCCGAATCTGATACTGTGCTTTTGATGTTTCTGAATGGCTTGTCTTTGCCGCTTTCCCTTGTCTTCTTCAAAACCTGTGAACACAAAACAAAACAAACACAAAAGGAATGCAAAATGGGTTACGTGTATGCATGCATATATGTGTTTCTTATCCCGTCGGGTTAGGTCTTCTGCCAATTCTCTTGATGACTGCTCGGTCTTTTCTTCCTCAAGCAAGGTACTGTTTCAATCTGTCCGCGTCGATCAGTTCGGTGAACTCATTCTCCTCTAAATTTGACAGTCTCACTGTCCCGTTTCCCATTACTGAATGGCTATCCTGTATTTTCTGTTTGCTTCTTCCAAAAATGTACCGTGTTCTGAGTGTCACTGAATGTCATGGAATCAAGGTTGAATACTTTTGTCCAATATACTTATGTTGCAGAGACTCAGGCAAGTTAACGAAATGAACATCTTTATTATTATTAAGGAAAGGTTCGAACAAATAGACAAAATCAATGTCTCTATTAATAAATGCTGGATCACAACTGAATAAGATCTGGGAGACAAACATCTCCATAAATTGCAACTTTATTTTCCCTTGCTTTCTTATTTCCTTCAACCATCAATTTCTCCAGGTACAGTAGTTCTTCTTCCCATTCACTTTTCCCTTTTGCAACCCCCGTCTCATCACTGTCTGAGAATTTTTCCCAAAGATCCTCCCTTTGCTTTATTTCACTTTTACCACTGTTGCCTCGTATCCCCGTGCAAGAAGTTTGGTAGTTGTGGGTTGGGAAGACAAGATTGTCGGGTAGGCCGGAGTCAATAATGTGGGTAGGTGGAGGTTTTCTGTGTATGTTGGCTTGTTCTTTTTCCGGGTTGGGTATTTTATGGGCATCAATGAGGTTTTGGATTTCATGCCTAAGGCGGATGCAGTTATTAGTTTCATGGCCCCTTTCTTGGTGGAAGTAACAATACTGATTTAGGTTGAGGTACGGTGGCACAGGGTTAGGAAGTGGTCTAGGTTTTAAGTGTTTTAGAAGTCCTTGCATCTTCAGTTTCTTAAACACCTTTGACAAAGGTCTACCAAGATTGGAGAATCGTCTGTTTCTGATAGAGGCGATATCGGAAGGAGGGAGTTTGGTCTCCGAAGGTTCCCCGATGGTCTTTCCATTCTGATTGTTCATCTCTCTGTTATCGGCTATACAGAGTGCGGTTAAACTGGCCACAACATTAGTCAGAGCTTGCAATATCTCAATAATTCCTGTTATTTTGGTCTCCAATTGATCCAGGCGGGATCCCTCGTTGGCTGACTCATTCATATTGGCTGATGGTCTTCTGACAAGTCTTCCCCCAACCCAACGGGTATCTATGATGGCTTTTAACACAAAGGGGGTTAGCATGATGCGTGTATGCATGAGTGCATGTCATGTATGCGATGTATGGAATAAATAAGCTTATAAAATAATTTGCACTAATTGGCCCATCATCATTTTAAAGTGTTCAATCATATTATTGCGCAGTGCAAACTTGTCCCAGTTGAAATGGCCCAACAGGTTTACACTTCGCGATAACATAACCAAATAACTTCATATGATAAAGGGCCAATACATAAAATGGCCCATCGGCATTTTAGAAGCCTTTGGCCCAACTGTCAAAGGACACAAACTCGTCCCAGTTTAAATGGCCCAACAAGTTCACATCTCTTGACAAAAGGTCCAACTGGATCCAAATAATGATGGTCCAAAACACAAACATAACAAGATAATTCAAGCATAAAATAATAATTTCTACATAATGGCCCATCAACATTTCAGAAGCTTTGGGCCCAATGGTCATAAGGTACGAACTCGCCCCAGTTTAAATGGCCCCGCAAGTCCGCATTTCTGACAATGGTCCAACTGTATCCAAATGAGGATGGTCCACAAGCTCATACTCAGGAAATAATTGTTACTTTAACCATACAATCCCGGTCTATGGGTGGGTTCGCAGGAGTGTAGACAAAGGCTCTCATCGGCGAAGGATGGCCCACAACTAGGTCTCCCCAATCAAGGGTTCGAGCAACCAAGTGAGCGCATTCTTTTTTATACACTAAGGTACGTGCCAATGAGCTATGGTGTGTGACTGACTGTCAAATGGATTTCCCGTTGTAGATTCCCCAGAGGGAAGGTGGAGCGAGGCTCACTTAAATACCCAAGCCTCTTAGGCTCTTATCGCTTGGTGTCAGGAATAAACAACGAGTCCTCCAAATTAGTCCATCACAATAGGCTACGAGTAGATGGCTATATAGGTGCCTTCACAGCTTTTCCTTCTAGAAAGGTAGTGAATGAAGGAAGACACCAAACCATTACCTAGCCTCAAAAATGCCTTTGATTAAACCCTCATTTCATCCACTATAGACACAGTCAATTAGAACATAAATCCAAACATTACAAAAGACAATATTTCGGGGCCGATTCTCTATCCCCAGTGGAGTCGCCAGACTGTGGGAACACAGAAACTGGATGACGCGTTCTGTTCTAGGCTCGCGGCCTAGTCGGGAGTACGGAGTAGCCACGGGGGACTAAACCGGAGAATAATGGAGTCGCCACCCGGTGTGAACCGGGAAATTGAGATTTAAGGCCGCACTCACCCCTCGCAAGGGAAGACCTCAAACCGTTGGGTTCGGAATGGTCCCTTACTTATGTCACTTGTAATGAAAGGATTTATGTGATAATTTAATCAAGCTTAAGTAACACTTATTTCCAGGAGTATCATGCTTCTAAATTCACATATACAAAATAAAACTTACGCCTGAATTTACATATATTTCACATCTAAGATTGCATGCTTGAAAGTACATCAAAGTAGCAACGAACATACAACTTCATTGGCATATTGTATTCACGAAAACACGAGCACACACATTAACCACACAAGCACACATGTGAGCACTTTTCCAAGTGGTACGTGGAATTGTATCCCAAAGTACATACCGCACTACCGTCCATTCGGAATCGGCTACGGAATTTATGTCTGGGTTTCCATCCGATATACCACGAGAAATAATACTCAAACGCTATCATGACATAGATATATGAATTGTAATACGTTAAGCCAAGACGAAGGTAAATGATGCAACCAATGGGATAAACATGATATGACGTGGCACAAAAGAAGATAACTAATATGGATACAAACACACATGCGATGAAAATGACTCAATTCAGTGTACTCGCGTTCGTGTAGCGTTCGTAAACGCGTTCGAACGGTAAACAGAAGGTTCGCGTTCGTATAGCGTTTGATAACGCGTTCGAATGGTAAACAGAAGGTTCGGGTTCGTATAGCGTTTGATAACGCGTTCGAACGGTAAACAGAAGGTTCGCGTTCGTATAACGTTTGATAATGCGTTCGAACGGGACCAGACAGAAAACATGCGTTCGTGTGGCGTTTCGGAATGCATTCGAACGGGGTTACAGCAGTGACCTCCCAAATGCAGTAAACAATATGACACATACATGAACGGATGAATAGATGATGCCTAATAAATAATAACGGGCTAAAAGCGCGGCAAAGCATCGTGGTAAAGGACTTTAATCTCTCCAAGTAGAGGACCTTTAATCGCACTTACTAAGCCCATGCGCAATCAACATAATGCATTATATAAAGTAAAGACAATGATATCGGACTTCGTATACCCGATTGAACACATTTTACGTTAAACCGAATATACATTAATCGGCGCGGCAAAACATTGTGGTAAAGGGTTTTAACCCCTCTAAGTAGGGGACCTTTGATCCGACTTACTAAGCCCATGCGCTCGATCGCATCATGCATACAATGAATTAAAACAATAACATCAAAATTAGTATGCCCGATTGAATGTATCTTGCATCCAACCGAACACACATCAACCGGCGCGGCAAAGCATCGTGGTAAAGGGTTTTAACCCCTCCAAATAGGGGACCTTTCGCCGCACTTACTAAGCCCATGCGCTCGATTGCATCATACATACAAAGAATTAAAACAATAATATCAAAATTAGTATGCCCGATTGAACGTATCTTGCATCCAACCGAACACACATCAACCGGCGCGGCAAAGCATCGTGGTAAAGGGTTTTAACCTCTCCAAATATGGGACCTTTCATCACACTTACTAAGCCCATGCGCTCAATTGCATCATACATAAACAAATGACATGCACAATTCAAATAACGGAAAATAAATGAAACAAAGCAACATAAAACAAAAGAGGGAATTATTAAGTGTTATCTTGTATTGATAATCCTTAATAATGATTTCACAAAGTATCGATAATCCTTAAATCGTATGTATCGATTGTCATTAGAAATATCATGTATCGATTGTCATAAGAATTACCTCTATGCCAAAAATTGTGAGTCAGCCAACACTTACTGAGTTAAAAATTAAATTACAAGTGGAATTATTGTTTGTTGTTAGTTTTAAGTTTCAATTCATGTGCCAAAAATTTGTCATTTAGCTAGTTTTTATTGGTTAAAACCAATGGCCCTCTAGAATTTAATTAATTAATTTTTTTTAATTTCAACCTCCAATTTTAATATATTTATGATTTGACCTACTAAATTTAAAAGTCTAAAATGAATCATGACCATAGGTAGAAAACAAAATAAATGAATAAATCTTTACCTACGACTTAAAAATATGGCAATATGATATGCTATGAAATCATTTTAAAGTAAAAAGAAAAACAATATTATGAGAGAATCATAATCCTTATATAACAATATATAAATTCTTCACATTGTATTCGCTTTATATTATTTTATTTGACGTATTGTGGCCAAAATATTAAATATGTTTTGTTAAAGGTGGTAAAATATGGATTTCAATTTGGATTTACATCACATTTTATGGTTGGATGGAAAAAAAAAAACTTATGTGATATTATCTTTGTGGATTTTTATTTTTTATTTTCAACTTAATTAATTGTAAACATCTAGAAAAAAAACATCCATGCTTATCGACCCGATCTGGTTAAAAAAGATAAAGTTTGATCAAACATCATTCATTTCGACATGCTGACCCGAGGAGCAAAAATGAGATCACAAGTCGACCTGTATTGAAGCATATGATTTATGGCCTACTTGAAAGTTTGGGTCTCCAGAAGGTTATGTAACAGAAGTTGGTCAACGACTCTCCTTGGGAAGATACCATGATAAATGAAACAGTATTGGAGTAGTTGGACCGTAGGCTGTCACACCAATAAAACGTGTAGCAGTGGCCAAAAGATTGTAATGATAGGTTTATCCTGACAATGGTGGTTGAGCCAGGTGTCAGTACGACTGTTTGTTGAGTAGTTGGGGAAAAGAAGCATGGGCAATGATGACAGAGTGACATGAGCTGACATCATAAGTTGATGGAATAGTTGATTTGGAAGTCTATATAAAGGAGTTGAAGCCACATATTTAAAGGTTAAAAATCTCGCCTCTCACAACTTAGATAGAAGCCAAGAGCCAAGAGTCTAGTGATAGAAAGAGAAAAGTTGGTCAGTTCTTGATCATTTGAGAGAAGTGTAACGGGCATGTTGTAAAACCTGAGGTGTTTATTTTTCTATGTAAGCTCTAAACCCTGCTTGTAGCTCGGATCGGTCTTGACCCCGAGCAATTAATAAAATATCACTCATTCCTTCCGTGGATGTAGGTTGGAGCCACTCTCCGCCGAACCACGTAAATCCATGTCTCTGATTTTCCTCTACTTGTCAAATTTTCTTTGATTCCCTACTAACCAAATAAATTCACCGCTTTGAAAATATCCATTCACAAATTTGGAATCTGGTTGGCAATTCTTCACTTCTTCGAAGAGAATTACGGTTCCTATCGATAATCTATAATCGATAACCTTAATTATTACATAAGTTGAGAGATATGCTTCGGAACTAGATTAAGCTTCTCATTTCACTAACTATTATCACCATATGGCGTATTATGCTTGTGACATGACATAATACGTGTGTACGTGCCGATACGAAACCTTAAGGGTGGCCTCTAACATCCTATGATTAAATTGGAATGGCTGAAACTGATCCTGAGAAAAGGATATGCATCGTAACGCCAGATATTGCGCGTTGCGACTCCCACTCGGTCCGACATGAGGCTGAGGCATCTTCTTGTTACACACCGCGACGCCAAGTGTTGTGTATCGCTACTCCCATATGATCAGACCCGAGGTAGAGAACACCCTCATGATCTGTGTCACGATGCCAAGTGTTGATCGTCGCGACGCCCACATGACCAGATCTGATAAGAACCCAAGCCCTAACTCTGCCCCAAAAGCTAGCTCAGAGGGAGAGGGTTAGCCCTGGCTTTATAAATTCACACGGAGTGTTCCCAGAGCACTACCACCTCAGAATGTACCACCACCTCATAATGTGCCACCACGACGAGTACCACCGCAACATATACCATCAAATGAAGAAGAAGCCGAGAATGACTTTGATGATTTTGATGATGTTGAGGAGAGGTTTCAGCCTAAACAAGATCGGAGGCATGGTAGGGGGTTTGGTAGAGGGTGTGATAGGAGGTTTGATGGGAGACATAATAGGAGGGATAGACGATTTGATGAAAGGCGAGGGGATTATGATCGAAGGGGTTATGGTAGACGGGGGGACTTAGATGGAGATCTAGGTAGCATTAAAATCAAGATACCAACCTTTCAGGGGAAGAATGATCCCGAGGCTTATTTGGAATGGGAGAAGAAGATTGACCTGATATTCAATTGCCATCACTACTCAGATGAGAAGAAAATCAATCTGGCAGCTATTGAGTTTACTTTTTTTTTTGGATAAAGTAAGTATTATAACCAAAAGAAAACTATACAAAGAGCAAAGGGGCATACCCCATGCAACTAGAGATGACAAGCCCTCCAAGAAGAAAAGCCGAAAGGCTACAAGCAAAAGATCAAAGGGGCATGCCCCAGGCACTAGAGAGGACAGACCCTCCAAGAAGAAAGCCAAACGGCTACAAAAGATCAACAAAAGATGTCATCGGGCAGGTGCCACGAAAGGTGAAGCCATTTATTGTCATAAGATGGATTCACCTTACGTAAAAAGCTAACACGATTCCGAACATCAAAAACAATATCATAAAGAAGAGCAGAAACAAGCCGAAGAGGCATATCATGAGTGCGAGCATTCCTCTCCCTCTAAATATGGTAGACTGACGCTGCAAAAGACAGACGAACCAGAAGATGACATAAAGAGGCACCGGAGAACTGACATAACCACTCAACAGTCTGACACCAATCTCGGCGACTCCAATCTAACCCACACATGGCTAGCACAGACGACCAGACCCTCGAAGAAAAGAGGCACTGGAAGAAAAGATGATCAATGTCCTCACTCGAACAACCACAAAGAATACACCGCGAGCAAGCGGAGATGCCAAATCTCATCAGACTGTCCTGAGTACAAAGGCCTCCCTGAATAGTCATCCAAAGAAGAAAGGAATGGCGGGGAATAGCTTTCCTGAACCAAACAACTCGAGACCAAGGCATCTCGGGTCTCCTTGACCTCATAGCATTCCAGGCACTATCCACAGAAAATCTCTCATTTCTATCGTCCTCCCAAACCAGCACATCCTCCCTCAAACTAGAAGGAGACGGTAGATGAGACTGAGCCAAATCTACAAGAGCAGCAGATCTAGAAGGGGGCCAATGCCAAGCAGAATCCGAGATAATGGAAGCAACTGTGGCCATTCTATCCAAGCCAGAATCATAAATCACTCTCTCGCCCAACATGTCCACAATCGGGCCTAGAGGATGCCAATAATCAAACCACAATAAATTATAAACTCAAAAGCTTAAAGCTTTGGCTATGGACGAATTATTGTAAGGGAGGGATTCCCCTTTTCAAGTTTGAATCGACTTATCTAAGTTTGGCACACTTAGTGGCGTCTCCATTGCTAGCAAAACACTACAAGGATTCATCTTAAAGGTTCTCAAGGGCAAGTTCTTTGTGGGTCTTCTTTTTGGATAAGGTAAGTATTATAACCAAAAGAAAACTATACAAGAGCAAAGGGGCATCCCCCAGGATCTAGAGAGGACAAGCCCTCCTAGAAGAAAGCCAAACGGCTACAATAGATCAACTAAAGATGTCATCGGGCAAGTGCCACGAGAGGTGAAGCCATTTATTGTCATAAGATGGAGTCACCTTACGTAAAGAACTAACACGATTCCGAACATCAAAAACAATATCATATAGAAGAACAGAAACTGGCCTAAGAGGCATATCATGAGTGCGAGCATTCCTCTCCCTCCATATATGGTAAACTGACGCTGCAAAGGACAGACGAACCAGAAGATGATATAAAGAGGCACCAGAGAACTGACAAAGCCACTCAACAGTTGGCGCCAATCTCGATAGCTCCGGTCTAAAACACACATGGCTAACACAGACGACCAAACCCTCAATGAAAAGAGGCACTGAAATAAAAGATGATCGATGTCCTCACTTGAACAACCACAAAGGATACACCGCGAGCAAGAGGATATACCAAATTTCATTAGACTGTCCTGAGTACACAGGCCTCCCTGAATGGACATCCAAAGAAGAAAGAATGGCGGGGAATAGATTTCCGGAACCAGACAACTCTGGACCAAGGCATCTCGGGTCTCCTCGACCTCAAAGCATTCCAGGCACAATCCACAAAAAATTTCCCATGTCTATCATCTTCCCAAACCAGCATATCTTCCCTCAAACTAGAAGGAGACGGAAGGTGAGTCTGAGCCAGATCAACAAGAGCAGCAGATCTAGAAGGGGGCCAATGCCAAGCAGAATCAGAGATAATGGAAGCAACTGTCGCCATCCTATCCAAGCCAGAATCATAAATCACTCTCTCGCCCAATGAGTACTCAATCGGGCCTACAGGATGCCAATTATCAAACCACAATAAAGTCGACTCACCATTCCCAATACTCACTCTCATCCGCCGACGGGACCAAGAACGAAGCTCCAAAATCTTACGCCAACTCCAAGAGCAATCAGAAGGACGAGGGATCTCCCAAAAACTTCTCCCCCTCAGTAAATAAGAGTAAACCCAAGTAGACCAAGAAGAAACCTGACCAGAACAGAGAAACCAAATATGCTTGACAATAGCTGCTCTATTCCAAGCTTCCAGACTCTTTATACCCAGACCCCCCTCCTTAAGAGGTAAACAAATTTTGCTCCAAGCTACTCTAGCCCCAGTAGTGATAAGCGCACTACCCTTCCAAAGGAAAGAACGAAGGATAGTCTCCACCTTCCTAATCACTAACTTAGGAAGAATAAATAAAGAAGACCAATAAACTTGAATGGAGAACAAAACAGACTTTATAAGCTGGAGCCGACCTGCATAAGAGAGAAACTTACAACTCCAACTTTTAGCACGCATAAAATACGATCCACAAGAGAAGCACAGTCAGAGGCCCTAAGTTTAGTAGAGATCAAAGGAACCCCCAAATACCTCACAGGAAGAGTCCCCACCTGGAATCTCAACACATCTCGCAGTTGGTCTTGCATAGAAAGAGAGATGCCAGAAGAGAAGAGATGACTCTTAGCTGGATTCGGAATTAAACCTGATAAACCACTGAACTGCCCAATACAATCCTTGATCAAAGAAACAGAGGATGCATCTGCTTTACAAAAAATCATAAGGTCATCTGCAAAACAGAGATGAGTAAGACGGTCCTTTGAACACCGCCAGTGGAACTGGAAACCCGGATCAGTAGCCATATTACGAAGAAGGCCTGATAAAACTTCCATAGCCAAAACAAAGAGATAAGGAGACATAGGATCACCTTGTCGCAACCCACGACCCCCAGAGAAAAATCCATTCAGCTCACCATTAATAGAAACAGAGAATCTCATAGTAGTCATACACTCCTGAATCCAACCCACCATCCTCTCAGGAATACGAACAGTCCTCATAACCTCAACCAAAAAATCCCAACGAACAGTGTCATAAGCTTTCATCAAGTCTATCTTAAGAGCACACCTCGGGGAACCGCCATTCCGATGATAATTCCGAACCAATTCCTGACATAAGAGAATATTGTCGCTAATACGCCTTCCCTCGACAAAAGCAGATTGATTCTGACTGATCACTGAAGGGAGAATGACCTTAATTCTGTTCGCAATCAGCTTAGCAATGCACTTGTAAATGGTGTTACAGCAAGAAATGGGCCTATAATCCTTAACCTGGGAAGGGTTAGGAATCTTAGGAATCAGAGCAATGGATGTAGCATTTACCTGCCTCAAAAGACGTCCAGAAGAAAAGAATGAATGAATAGCACATAAGAAATCATCCCCCACAATATTCCAACACTTCTTAAAGAAACCCGAATTAAACCCATCCGGACCTGGAGCTTTATTGTCTTTCAGCCCGAACAAAACAGCCTTAATCTCCTCATCCTCAACCTCACGAGAAAGAGCCATACTCTGCTCCTCAGTCACATGTCTAGTAATGGCAGAATGGAGGGTCACCCTATCAAAATCCTGCTGACGATGCTGAGGACCAAAAAGGGACTCAAAAAAGGAAACAATCTCATCTCTAACCAAAGCATCTTCCTCCACTCGGGTACCATCCTCTTTAGTAATAGAAGTAACCTTACTACGGCCATGAAAACTCTTCATAGCGGTAAAGAAGAACTTAGAATTCTGATCCCCAGGTTAAGCCACTGAACACGAGATTTCTGTCTATTAAAGCCTTCTTCAGCCCGACTCAAATCACCATAACTCACTGAAAGACAAGCTTCCTCAGCTAACAGAGCAGGGTCACTGGGGAAGTCCTGTAAAGCACATTGAACTCTATCCAACTCCTTCCTGTTCTCCAAAACACGACAAGAAATTTTAGAGAAATGCTCAACATTAAATTTCTTCAAAGCTGCTTTAACATTCTTTAGCTTACAACATAACCGAAACATTGGAGTACCATGAACATCAATATCCCAAGCCCTAGCCACGACAGAAAGAAAATCAGGATGATCCACCCAAAACTGAAAGAATTTAAAGGGAATTTTCCTTTTAGGGAGCTCTGCAAGCTTAACAACCATAGGAGAGTGATCAGAAATCCGGGAAGGAAGAAAGCGGGCATAAGAACCCGGGAAAATACACTCCCAAGAAGGATTTACCAGAACACGGTCCAACTTGCGCCAAATAGGAGACTGAATCTGCTTATTAAACTGTTCCTTTGTGGGTCTTCTTTGTGGCCTTGGAAGAGTTTTTGTTCCTACAAAAATCAAATTCGCGGTTCTTGGGGTTCTATCCAAGTGGGTTTCTTGTCACAAAATTTATCATCTCTAGTAATGGTATAGATGATTTATTGAGCTATTATAGTGCGATCGATGATCCTGATAAAAATGAATGGCTCAAAGCCATGAATCTTGAGATGAAGTCTGTGTACTCCAACTCAGTCTGGAATCTTGTAGGTCAACCTGATGGCGTAAAACCTATAGGTTGCAAGTGGATCTACTAGAGGAAGAGATGAGTATATGTGAAGATACATACCTTCAAAGCTAGGTTAATGGCCAAAGGTTATACCTAGAAAGAGAAAGTCGACTAAGATGAGATTTTCTTGCATGTAGCCATGCTTAAATCTATTCGTACTCTACAATCCATTGCCACATATTTGAATGTGAGATATGGAAGATGGACGTCAAGACAATATTCTTGAATGGTAGTCTTGATGAGAGCATCTATATTGTACAACTATAGAGTTTTCATTATAAATATCCACAAACTTAGAAATTAAAAGTATACAAATAGATATTCGATATACGATACAACTAGTTCCTTTAATACAAATCCAACAAGTCAATACAAATTTATTCAACATAATTTTATGTAGGAAACGATTTTTGGCGCGGAGGAAGCGTGTTAGGCACCAACATTGACCTCAAAATTTTTTTCTCTCCCTTTATCTTCAATCTTGAATTTTTCACCAAAAATTCAGATTCCGAACAGCCCTTAAAATAATTCCCAATTATTTATCGCCAAAATTAGCCCATGATAGCAAGATTATGATGATGTCAAAATCCAATGACCAAGCACACATGCTCAACAAAGACAAGATCATCACAACGCACAATCAAACTTTTCTTTTCCAAAAGTCCAATGGTCACAAAAGAAGACATGCGTAGTTGAATTGCTTTACCCCCACTCATAGCAATTGCTTTTATTTCACGTCCAGAATTTGTCAATAAGGGTGGCAGAAAAGCCCGAAGCCCGGCCCGGCCCGAGGTGGAAAAAGCCCGGGCCCGGGCCCAAAAAAAAATATATATAAATAAATATATATTTTTAAATATATTTGTATCATTTTATTTGTTTTTAGCATTTAAATTGTTAATTTATCAATGAAACTTGTGATTTATTTATAAATGGTCTTTGTATATAGTGTAAATGTATTTTATATTTATATATTTTAATTTTTTTTTTTTAAATTCGGGCCCAAAAAAAGCCCGGGCCCAAGCCCGGCCCGGCCCGGAAGACTCCCGAGTCGGGCTTTTCCCGGGCTCGGGCCGGGCTTGTCAAAGCCCGGGCCCGGCCCGGCCCGTTGGCACCCTTATTTGTCAACATAATCAAATTTCAAAACCAAATACTACAATTGATGAACCTGTGACCATTCACATTCCACGACCATGCACCGTGTGACTTGTGCACTCCTTCAAATTTAAAGATGATTAAAACTTTTGATGGTTGCTTGGTTGTTGCTACACTCTCAAATCTTGCACGTCCAATTTGTATTTCTTGAATGCATTCAAAAACTAAACACTGCCACCATTGTTTGTTGCTGCCGTGATTTTAAAATGATCAAGGATCAGATCTACCACTCGATCGTCCATGTTATGACTAATTATCAAAAATCTGTGAGGGTGTGTTCAGATAAACTCACTTGTGAAAAATTATCTTGAGAAAATTTTCCATTTTTTTCTCTTTCTTTCTCTCTTTTCAATCTCATTGAAAAATGAGAAGTGGCTAGGGTCATGAAAAGCAGAGAAAATATTTTAATTTATATTTAGGGTTTAGGTTAATTAATTTTCCTTATAAAAAATTAACCATAACCCTAATCACACATATAAATATTGGCCAGTGGAATTTTTATCATAATAAAATTATTAATTTCAAAAATTAAATATGATATCATTTAATTTGAAATTAAAATTTAAAATGTAACTTATATCATGATATAAATTACATATTTGATTTTGAATTAAATCAAATTTAATTTAAAAATCAAATCTTATATTAAATGATTATCTAATAATCATTAATATAAATACTATATATTAAACATTTTAATATATAATATTATATAATTATTAATTAAATTAATAATTATGTCATTAAATAAATCTCAATTATTTAATCTTTTTCAAGTGAGTTCATAATCGGACTATCCTATTATTCCATGGATTTCTATAGGGTAACGAGCTAACACGGGGACTAAATAGACCTATTGTTCCGAGCTGCAATAATCCTGAAATATTAATTAAATCTCTTTAATTAAATATTCCAAATTATTAACTTTAGGTTATTCAACTAAACACCTAAAGCTGCACTCTCGTCGTGACTGTAGATATATTTTATATCGAAACTTTTCGACGTCAACCGATATAATCAATGCATACATATTGACCCTTCACGAATATCTCATAATTAGAGTCGGGTCATAATGTCCGTTATATCCCTCTAATTATTTTGTGCCATTGATGTGATCCTAGCAGCATGGATCGATTTCGTTTGTTTAGGCTTATTTATTATTTATTTTCATATATGGAACCAACGTGAATGTATGTTTTTATTTATTTTTTTGGGTTAGTTTATTTTATTTATTTATGGGTTCAAAATGGGCTAGAAATTAGAAATTATGGGCTTTTAGTTGGTAATTGGTAGTTTAGGGCTATATTAGTCTTTTTAGCTCTCTTGTTTGAGTATGTTACTATTTAAACTCAAAAACACCTCTTAATGAATGACCCAATTTTATGTGCATGAATAGTAACTTTTCTTGAGATTAAGAAAATTTTATCATCATTCAGTGATTGAACAAAGACTTATCAAAGGGTTGGCATCATTTGTGGCGTCCGATTTGCTGGCAAAATTCATCTGAGGCTATCTCCAATGGTTTTCAAGGACAGGTTCTTTGGGGGTCTACGAGATCTTGGATCGGATTTCGTCTTTTCGTATCCGGTTTCGTATCAGCCATAAGTTCCATTGATTCTCTAATGAATGATTTATTCATAACTATTATGAAAATTAATCTTTCTATTCATAATAGAAAGACTTGAGCACTCTAACCGTTCAAGTACCAAATCAACCCTTAAGGAAGATACTCATCTACTTCTCGCAAGAAGGTGTGGATTCCATATCTATGTAAAACCTCTTCACCCAGACAACAAATCGTGTCCCCAAAATAGCTATTGGATGAGATTTCTTCACCAACATCACCTTTGTAAATCAAATGACATAGCCTACCATGCATGAGTTCGTAGGACACTCATGATTCATATCAACCTATATATGATCATCTATTAGACTGATAAGAATTTCTTTATTTAACTGATATTAAAAGAAATTCATTTATGTCTTGGTCTAGTCCTATATTATCACACCATATAAGGTGCCTCCATCTCATGTCACCACTTTTTTGGATAAGGTAAGTATTATAACCAAAAGAAAACTATACAAGAGCAAAGGGGCATCCCCCAGGATCTAGAGAGGACAAGCCCTCCTAGAAGAAAGCCAAACGGCTACAAGAGATCAACTAAAGATGTCATCGGGCAAGTGCCACGAAAGGTGAAGCCATTTATTGTCATAAGATGGAGTCACCTTACGTAAAGAACTAACACGATTCCGAACATCAAAAACAATATCATATAGAAGAACAGAAACTGGCCTAAGAGGCATATCATGAGTGCGAGCATTCCTCTCCCTCCATATATGGTAAACTGACGCTGCAAAGGACAGACGAACCAGAAGATGATATAAAGAGGCACCAGAGAACTGACAAAGCCACTCAACAGTTTGGCGCCAATCTCGACAGCTCCAGTCTAAACCACACATGGCTAACACAAACGACCAAACCCTCAATGAAAAGAGGCACTGAAATAAAAGATGATCGATGTCCTCACTCGAACAACCACAAAGGATACACCGCGAGCAAGAGGATATACCAAATTTCATTAGACTGTCCTGAGTACAAAGGCCTCCCTGAATGGACATCCAAAGAAGAAAAGAATGGCGGGGAATAGATTTCCAGAACCAGACAACTCGGGACCAAGGCATCTCGGGTCTCCTCGACCTCAAAGCATTCCAGGCACAATCCACAAAAAATTTCCCATGTCTATCATCTTCCCAAACCAGCATATCCTCCCTCAAACTAGAAGGAGACGGAAGGTGAGTCTGAGCCAAAACAACAAGAGCAGCAGATCTAGAAGGGGGCCAATGCCAAGCAGAATCAGAGATAATGGAAGCAACTGTCGCCATCCTATCCAAGCCAGAATCATAAATCACTCTCTCGCCCAATGAGTACTCAATCGGGCCTACAGGATGCCAATTATCAAACCACAATAAAGTCGACTCACCATTCCCAATACTCACTCTCATCCGCCGACGGGACCAAGAACGAAGCTCCAAAATCTTACGCCAACTCCAAGAGCAATCAGAAGGACGAGGGATCTCCCAAAAACTTCTCCCCCTCAGTAAATAAGAGTAAACCCAAGTAGACCAAGAAAGAAAGAAACCTGACCAGAACAGAGAAACCAAATATGCTTGACAATAGCTGCTCTATTCCAAGCTTCCAGACTCTTTATACCCAGACCCCCCTCCTTAAGAGGTAAACAAATTTTGCTCCAAGCTACTCTAGCCCCAGTAGTGATAAGCGCACTACCCTTCCAAAGGAAAGAACGAAGGATAGTCTCCACCTTCCTAATCACTAACTTAGGAAGAATAAATAAAGAAGACCAATAAACTTGAATGGAGAACAAAACAGACTTTATAAGCTGGAGCCGACCTGCATAAGAGAGAAACTTACAACTCCAACTTTTAGCACGCATAACAATACGATCCACAAGAGAAGCACAGTCAGAGGCCCTAAGTTTAGTAGAGATCAAAGGAACCCCCAAATACCTCACAGGAAGAGTCCCCACCTGGAATCTCAACACATCTCGCAGTTGGTCTTGCATAGAAAGAGAGATGCCAGAAGAGAAGAGATGACTCTTAGCTGGATTCGGAATTAAACCTGATAAACCACTGAACTGCCCAATACAATCCTTGATCAAAGAAACAGAGGATGCATCTGCTTTACAAAAAATCATAAGGTCATCTGCAAAACAGAGATGAGTAAGACGGTCCTTTGAACACCGCCAGTGGAACTGGAAACCCGGATCAGTAGCCATATTACGAAGAAGGCCTGATAAAACTTCCATAGCCAAAACAAAAAGATAAGGAGACATAGGATCACCTTGTCGCAACCCACGACCCCCAGAGAAAAATCCATGCAGCTCACCATTAATAGAAACAGAGAATCTCGTAGTAGTCATACACTCCTGAATCCAACCCACCATCCTCTCAGGAATACCAACAGTCCTCAGAACCTCAACCAAAAAATCCCAACGAACAGTGTCATAAGCTTTCATCAAGTCTATCTTAAGAGCACACCTCGGGGAACCGCCATTCCGGTGATAATTCCGAACCAATTCCTGACATAAGAGAATATTGTCGCTAATACGCCTTCCCTCGACAAAAGCAGATTGATTCTGACTGATCACTGAAGGGAGAATGACCTTAATTCTGTTCGCAATCAGCTTAGCAATGCACTTGTAAATGTGTGTGTTACAGCAAGAAATGGGCCTATAATCCTTAACCTGGGAAGGGTTAGGAATCTTAGGAATCAGAGCAATGGATGTAGCATTTACCTGCCTCAAAAGACGTCCAGAAGAAAAGAATGAATGAATAGCACATAAGACATCATCCCCCACAATATTCCAACACTTCTTAAAGAAACCCGAATTAAACCCATCCGGACCTGGAGCTTTATTGTCTTTCAGCCCGAACAAAACAGCTTTAATCTCCTCATCCTCAACCTCACGAGAAAGAGCCATACTCTGCTCCTCAGTCACATGTCTAGTAATAGCAGAATGGAGGGTCACCCTATCAAAATCCTGCTGACGATGCTGAGGACCAAAAAGGGACTCAAAAAAAGAAACAATCTCATCTCTAACCAAAGCATCTTCCTCCACTCGGGTACCATCCTCTTTAGTAATAGAAGTAACCTTACTACGGCCATGAAAACTCTTCATAGCGGTAAAGAAGAACTTAGAATTCTGATCCCCAAGGTTAAGCCACTGAACACGAGATTTCTGTCTATTAAAGCCTTCTTCAGCCCGACTCAAATCACCATAACTCACTGAAAGACGAGCTTCCTCAGCTAACAGAGCAGGGTCACTGGGGAAGTCCTGTAAAGCACATTGAACTCTATCCAACTCCTTCCTGATCTCCAAAACACGACAAGAAATTTTAGAGAAATGCTCAACATTAAATTTCTTCAAAGCTGCTTTAACATTCTTTAGCTTACAACATAACCGGAACATTGGAGTACCATGAACATCAATATCCCAAGCCCTAGCCACAACAGAAAGAAAATCAGGATGATCCACCCAAAACTGAAAGAATTTAAAGGGAATTTTCCTTTTAGGGAGCTCTGCAAGCTTAACAACCATAGGAGAGTGATCAGAAATCCAGGAAGGAAGAAAGCGGGCAGAAGAACCCGGGAAAATACACTCCCAAGAAGGATTTACCAGAACACGGTCCAACTTGCGCCAAATAGGAGACTGAATCTGCTTATTAAACCAAGTAAACTTACACCCAGAATACTGCAGATCATCCAAGCCAGCTTGACCCAAACAACAACCCAAGTCATCTTTCCAAGCTGGCCAAGCCACAGATCCACCACTATGCTCAAACGGAGAACGGATAGCATTGAAATCACCTAAAACAAGCCATGGGGAATCATCAACCATACTACCACAATTAAGCAGGTTAGCCCAAAGATCTCGCCGCTTCTCGTAATCACACTCCCATAAACCACTGAAACTACACAATTCCAAACCCCAGAAATAGGAGTCACACGGCAGTGAATAGCTTGAGCTGAAGACTGAATAATGCTAACAACAACATCACTAGGATTCCAACATACCCAGATACGACCAAACGGACTAATATCAGAATGGTAAAAAAACTTCCAAGAATGATTAATCGCACGAGAGACATTCGTAAGATTAACCTCCTTAACCTTGGTTTCAACTAAACCACACAACGAGAGCTTCTCCTCACTAAAAAACCTCCTGACTTCAGCATGTTTTAAAGGGTCATTGAGACCTCTAATATTCCAACAACCAAAAATCATTAAAACAGATGAAAAAATGCCAAACCCACAAATCAACGTCGACGACCCCCCCAGAAGACTTCCACTTCTGACTCCTTTTCCCACCTGAACCCTTTTTGGATTTGTTACCATAAGTCAATTTCTTAGATTCCAGGGAGTCAACAGCCTTAATAGCCAAACTGTTAACCAACGGAGTAGGCGAATCATAAACTGCAGACGGCGAGCACTCATTTACCTCAGTATAAGGAAGATCCTCACCAAGTTGTGAAGAGTCAATGGAGTTTTCCCCTTTCAAATTACCATCTATCACCAAAGAAGCAGTCTCAGAAGAAATCACAGGCAGAGAATGAGTAACCAAAGTCGGATTCAACCCATTAGAAGAACCCTCACCCAAAACAAGAATTCTCTCAGCAATCAGAGGCACCACATCACTCGAACTAACATGATGGTTCAAAGAAGTACCCTTACCTTTCTTATTTTTAGTGACCGGGATCCAAGCCCCCTCTTGAGCCTTAGCAGAGTCAAAAGGAGCATCCTTATTCGTAGACGGAGGATGTGGCTTAGGAATAGCAGGCTGAGGAAAACTTTTAATCTCCTTACTATGTGCCTTTCTGGGGCACGAATTCACCGAGTGCCCAAAAACTTCACAAGTGGAACATTTCACAGGAACCCATTCAAACTCAACCCTAATAGGAACCCTAGTGCCATTAGGGTGTTGGAACACAATCTCCTCAATAAGGGGGCTCCGAGCATCAATCTCAACACAAACACGAGCAAAGCTGAGACGTTTCCTGGACTGGGTAATATAGTCAACATTGAGAGGTTTCCCAACTACACTTGCCACATAGCTAATCCCTTTCGCCGTCCATAAAGAAAAAGGAAGGTCAAACAGTTTGAGCCAGACCGGGACCTTGAACAAATCCTCCTTAGTCAAAGATAAATTAAATGCCAAAGTTTTAAAACCAACGGCCTATTAGCCATATGCCAAGGGGCTCCATCCAACACCACACCAGCCTCTTGAAGGCTATTGAATCTAAACAAAAAGAAACCATTCTCGGACGTAAGGACTTCTAACAAACCCATCCCCATAACTTGTGTGCAATAGAATTGACAGTTTGGAAGGGTAGACGTTTCCCACAAAATAACCAACTAAAGTATTCTGCCAGTACACACTCCCTTCTTCCAAAACTTCTGCTGGAGGGCATACAACAACTTTACCATCAATAATATCAGGTTTGACATAATGTAAAGCTGTGGAAGCAAAAGACGAATCGAGATTGTCAACTCCAATAGCACCATTCAGTGCTGTGGCATAACTTTTAGGGCCACCAGTAAAACCCCCACCTTCTACTACCGGACTGCAGGCCTAGCATCCTGACATGCACCCAAGGCAACACCCGTCAAACTTCTACCAGATAATTGGGCAAGATTCTGCCCCATAGCCCTATCATTCATCATACCAGATCCATGTCAGTAACATCTCATGTCACCACATGAACGAACCTAGTTCAAAGTCGTCATACAATATGGAATGGACCACAACTATAGATAAACCACAAACAAAGTGCCCGTCATTGTTTGTGGTTTATCTATAGTTGTGGTCCGTTCCATATTGTATGACGATGCCCGTCTTTGTTTGCTCTCTACAGACTATTTAGGCTTATTAATTTGAGACTTCAATCCTCTTGTGTATAACACTTATACACCAAGTCTGAAAATATATTTAGTATCCAAAGGCATAAATGATAATTTATAATATGCGAATTTAAAATCAACATTTTAATAAATTAATAACTGCATTGTTTAATACTTAAAATAAAATCCAGTTTACATATTACATTATGCTCTAGGGCATATATCTCAACAATCTCCCACTTGCACTAGAGCAAATGAGAAATGTTGCATAATCTTAGACCCTCTAGGTCACCTTTAAACACTTTATCCATCAAGGTCTTTGTAAATGGATAAGCTAGATTCTCTGCATAATGCTATCTGTAACATTTCCCTAAAGAGATTATATTTCCTCTCTATATGCTTCCTTCTCTTGTAGCTTCTTGGTTTTTTGAATTTACCACTGCACCACTATTATCATAATAAAGAGTGAGTGGTTTATCTATATCTGGAATAACTTTCAGATCTTCCAAGAATTTATAGAGCCATACTACTTCCTTATCTGCTTTACAAGTTGCTACATACTCAGCCTTATGCTAGATTGCATTATAATTCTTCATACTATGGCTTCACAAACTGGGGTGAATATGGATTCAGATGTTAATTTCTCATAATCTACATCGTCTAAATATCTGAATCTGTATATCCTCTAAGGATCATATCCTCTCCAGAATATAGAAGCATATAGTCTGTAGTTCTCTTAAGATACTTGAGAATATGCTTTACAGTCACCCACTGATATAATCCTTGGTTAGAATGAAAACTACTGACTATTCTCATTGCATAATGGATGTCTCATCTTCTCAACTGCTTGAGGTGTCTTAGGAAACTGTTCCTTCGAAAAGTGAATATCATGTCGGAAAAAATAAATTGCATTTCTTGGACCAGAATAGAACAATAATCTTATCGATATAAGATGCATGAGACACAACTAACAGTCATCTCTTGTGATCCCGAATAATCTACATCCTAAGTACATAACTCGTCTATCCCAAATATTTCATTTGGAATTTGTTAGGTAGCCAGGATTTTACTTACAATAACACTTTTACATCATTCTCAATGACTAAAATATTATCAATGTATAATACAATAAAAATCACATTACCATCAATGACGCGTTTGTATATTACGGCTCATCAACGTTCTACTCAAAATCATAAGATTTGATCATCACATCAAATCTCATGTTCCAAGATCAATATGCTTGCTTTAGTCCATAAATAGACCTTTGTAGCATGTAAACCTTTTGCTCTTGACCTTAGGCAATGAATCTCTATAGTTGTACAATATAGATGCTCTCATCAAGACTACCATTCAAGAATATTGTCTTGACGTCCATCTTCCATATCTCACATTCAAATATGTGGCAATGGATTGTAGAGTACGAATAGATTTAAGCATGGCTACATGCAAGAAAATCTCATCTTAGTCGACTTTCTCTTTCTGGGTATAAACTTTGGCCATTAACCTAGCTTTGAAGGTATGTACCTTCACATATACTCATCTCTTCCTCTAGTAGATCCACTTGCAACCTTTAGGTTTTACCCCATCAGGTTGACCTACAAGATCCCAGACTGAGTTGGAGTACACAGACTTCATCTCAAGATTCATGGCTTTGAGCCATTCATTTTTATCAGGATCATCGATCACACTATAATAGCTCAATAAATCATCTATACCATTACTAGAGATGATAATTTTGTGACAAGAAACCCACTTGGATTCGAAATCCAAGCAAACCCCAAGCAACGGACAGAACCCCAAGAACCGCGAATTTGATTTTTGTAGGAACAAAAACTCTTCCAAGGCCACAAAGAAGACCCACAAAGAACTTGCCCTTGAGAACCTTTAAGATGAATCCTTGTAGTGTTTTGCTAGCAATGGAGACGCCACTAAGTGTGCCAAACTTAGATAAGTCGATTCAAACTTGAAAATGGGAATCCCTCCCTTACAATAATTCGTCCATAGCCAAAGCTTTAAGCTTTTGAGTTTATAATTTCGTTCATTCCCTTAAATGAAGAAGAAAGTAAGCTTAAATAGTGTTACAAAAAGAAACCCTAAAGGCATAAAGACAACAATGCCCCTAAAAACAAAATTACACAAATATCAAGTCTTTAAGTCTTCAAATGCCTAGGAAGCTTTATTCTAAAATGATTTGGGCCAAGTGAAATGGTTTTGGGCCCTTTCCATCAAAGCCCACATGCATCTCTATTTGTTTGTTGCAGTCAGCCATAAAACTCTGAACTAATCCCGTCATTGCTTCTCTGAGTCTTTTGGTCCTCTGCCTCGTAATTGGCCCTTCTAGTACTTGTAATGCGTCCTTTGGTTTGTTGTCGGCCTGGATCATGTCATCCCCTCCCTCTTGAAAAGGATTCGACCTCGAATTTGTACCTGCAGCAAAAGGAGTTAAGTCAAAAACATTAAATGTAGCAGAAACATTATACTTACCTTGTAAATCCAGCTTGTATGCATTGTCATTAATCCGTTCCAAAACTTGAAATTGACCGTCCTCTCTCGGTTGTAGCTTAGATTTACGTTGTTCAGGAAATCTCTCCTTGCGCATGTGTACCCAAACCCAATCTCCAGGCTGAAATACCATACGCTTTCTTCCCTTATTAGCATGAGAAGCATATTGCTCATTCTTTCGTTGTATTTGCTCTCTTGCTTTCTCATGTATGTGCTTCACCAAATCGGCTTTCCGTTTTCCATCTAGCCCCGCATGCTCATCAACAGGCAAAGGTAACAAATCCAATGGAGTTAGTGGCTGAAAACCATAAACAATTTCAAAAGGTGAAAATGATGTAGAAGAATGAATGCTACGATTATATGCAATCTCAATAAATGGCAAACAATCTTCCCAACTCTTCAAATTCTTGCCAACTATAGTGCGCAATAATTGTGATAAAGTCCTATTAACTACCTCTGTTTGTCCATCAGTCTGTGGATGACATGTGGTAGAATACAATAGTTTGGTGCCTAGTTTAGCCCACAACACCTTCCAAAAATGGCTAAGGAACTGAACATCTCTATCAGATACAATACTCCTAGGTATACCATGGAGTCGCACTGTGTCTCTGAAAAATAAATCTGCAATGTTTGTAGCATCATCGGTTTTATGACATGCAATGAAATGAGCCATTTTACTAAGCCTATCAACTACAACAAAGATTGAATCTCTTCCCCTCTTTGTCCTAGGCAAACCTAACACAAAATCCATCAATATATCAACCCAGGGTTCACTAGGTACAGGCAAAGGAGTATACAAACCATGTGGCATTAATTTAGATTTAGCATGCTTACATGTTAGACACTTATCACAAATATGCTCAACATCACGTTTCATTTTAGGCCAATAAAAGTGCTCATGTAAAATAGCTAAAGTCTTAGTAATCCCAAAATGCCCCATCAAACCTCCCCCATGCGCTTCCTTCACAAGCAACTCACGCATACTACAAGCAGGAACACACAACATGTTCGCTTTAAATAAGAATCCGTCACAAAAGATGACTTTCACCAAAATCAGAATCACACTCATATAATTCCTTAATCAAATCAAATCCCAACATCCGTGCATGCATTGAAGTAAGTAAAACATACCTGCGAGATAATACATCGGCCACTATGTTTTCTTTACCTTGCTTGTAGCGTATAACATATGGAAATGACTCAACGAATTCCATCCATTTTGGTGTCGCTTATTCAGCTTACCTTGACCCTTCAAGTGTTTTAATGATTCATGGTCGGTGTGGATCACGAACTCTTTAGGCCACAAGTAGTGCTGTCATGTCTCAAGTGCTCTCACAAGCGCATATAACTCTTTGTCATACGTGGGGTACCCCAAAGCTGCTCCATTCAGCTTCTCACTAAAATAGGCTATTGGCCGCTTTTCTTGCATGAGAACTGCTCCAATACCTAACCCTGATGCGTCGCACTCAATCTCAAATGTCTTCTCGAAGTTGGGTAGTGCTAAAATGGGTGCACTGCATAACTTTGCTTTAAGGTCCTGGAATGCTCGCTCTTGCGCCTCGCCCCATTGAAAACCAACTGTCTTCTTTACTACCTCAGTCAATGGCCCGGCAATGCTACTGAAGTCCTTGACAAATCTCCTATAGAAGCTCGCTAACCCATGAAAGCTTCGGACTTCTGTCACTTATTGGACTTTATGACACATCATTATGCCTTTATACATGGAAGCCACGAATTTGGAGGACTTTTGGTGCAAGGAAACAACTTTAGACAAATTTGGAAAAGTTTTCCATATTTGTTGACTTTTATGATTTTGTGTTTTTACTTTAGACTTTTTTTGCAAAGTTATTTATTAAGTCTTTGTTTGTTATTGATTAAGTCTTTGTTTCTTTTGACTTTGTGTTTGTTATTAAATGTCTATTAAGGGCATGGCCATTTAATAGCCATTAGTTAGCAACTTAGGGTGTTTTGGTCATTTTGCACCCATTAGGGTTTCTTTCATTGTACTATTTAAACTCATTTCATCTTAATGAGAAACTAATCATCAAATTTCGAAATTCATCTCCATTGAAAGCTTGGCTTTTTCCAAAAATTGCTTAAGGGAGGGATTCCCCTTATTTCATGCAATCGACTTATCTAAGGGGTGGCAACCTTAGTGGCGTCTCCGTGCTAGCATAACACCTCAAGGAATTATCTTAAGGGTTCTCAAAGACAAGTTCTTTGTGGGTCTTCTTTGTGGCCTTGGAAGGGTTTTGTTCCTACAAAAATCAAATTTGCGATTCTTGGGGTTTGCTTGGCCTAATCCTCCAAGTGAGTTCCGCGTCATTATCTATACAAAAAGTGCACTTATCAAAGTTAGCATATAGTTTTTCCTGCCTTAACACATCAAAAACATGATTCAAATACGTAACATGCTCATCTAATATTTTATTGTAAAATAAGATGTCATCAAAATAAACCACGATATATTTACCTAAAAATGCACGCATAACATGATTCATCAATCTCATAAATATGGTTGGTGCTTTTGAAAGACCAAATGGCATAACTAACCATTCTTACAAGCCATACTTGGTCTTAAATGTAGTTTTCCATTCATCTCATTCTCTCATGCAAATATGATGGTATCCGATTTTCAAATCAATTTTACTAAATACCTTAGAACAATACAATTCTCTGACATACCCTTTCTCCAGCAACTTCCGCACTTGCCTTGACGTTTCTTCGTTTCCTCGGGATTGCTCCGGTAGGCTGGTCTATTGGGAATGCCAGCGCTAGGTATGAAATCTATATGGTGCTCAATACCTCTAATGGGTGGAAACCCATTAGGAATGTCATCTGTCGGCACATCACTGAATTCCTGCAAAAGAGATGAAATATACACATGAAGCAAATGGTCAATGTTAGTAAAATAAACATGGTGCTCCTTATAGACTAACAATAGCATAAGCTTGCTAGCCTTGAAAGCTTTCCTCGCTTCACCCTCACCCACGTAGAAACTCTTTTTCAATCTCCCTTTTGTTTTCCCCTCACATTAACTCACACTCCCCTTAGAAACACTCACGGCCTTGGCCTTGTTTTTCTCACTGGGTTCGGCCTTAGACCCTTTTAACTCACCACTCTAACTCGTTTCCCCAAATGTGGTGTTTTCCCTCACTCTCTCTTTATCACGCTCAAGTTGCAATTTAACTTGATCTTCGTGGACTTGTCTAAGTGTAAGTGGGTATAAGGTAATGGGTTTTCCCTTATGCTGAAAGGAAT
Organism: Zanthoxylum bungeanum; assembly: GCA_019454045.1. NCBI lineage: Eukaryota > Viridiplantae > Streptophyta > Magnoliopsida > Sapindales > Rutaceae > Zanthoxylum > Zanthoxylum bungeanum. Next base: position 428,020 of record SKCR01042123.1, read on the forward strand.
ACTTGTTCTTGAACCCATCGTGAATAACCTTCTTATCAAACTGCCATGGCCTGCCCAAAAGAATACGTCATGCATGTATCAATATCACATCACATAGAACATCATATGTGTATGGCCCAATGGTAAAGCTCAATAATACCTGCCTTGTCACATTTATTTCGCCACAATCATTTAACCACTACAACCTGCAAGGCTTGGATGCTTCAAGCAACTCAACCCCAACCACTCAAACAAAGATGTGCTAGCAACATTAGTACAAATGTCCCATCAATGATCATACAACACCCATTGCCATTCACATGGCATCTAGTATGGAATATGTTCTCCCTCTGCTGCTCACTCTCATCCTCTACAACACGTGCATTCAAAGCAAGCCTAACAACTAGAGATAAATTATCCAATGGGTATGCAGCTCCCTCATGGTACTAGTATCCTCCAGTTCTGGCATCTCATCCTCAACCTCACTATCAGTAGAGTACCCTTCTCTGCTCTTCCTATCAACCACTAAGGTACGCCTATTGGGACAGTGTGAAGCATAATGTCCCATGCCCAAACATTTGAAACACTTGACATCCTTAGTTCTGATAGCTGTACCATCAGGTTTTGGTCTAGTTTTGCTCGGTTCTGCAGTCTCTTTACTCCTGGCACTAGGTTCGGCCCTATGCTATTAAAGCCTCTACTGAAATCGCCTCTAGGCTTGTCAAAGCCTCCATCCCGCTTCTTATTCGGAACTCATTTCCCCTTCCATGTAGAAGTAGCCTGAATATTAAATATGGATGTGGACTTTTTCTTGAGCTGCCTCTCTACCTTGATAGCCATGTGAAGCATATCCTCCAAATCAACATAATGATGCAACTCCACCATGTTGGCAATCTCTCTATTCAAGCCCCCTAGAAATCGTGCCATAATAGCCTTTGCATCCTCAACTACATTTGGCCAACCCCAAGGGGTTGCCTTAGTGGTAAAGGCTTTGGGCTTGAGTGGTTTGCTCCTTCTCAGGTTCAAGGTTCGAATCCCACTAGATGCATTTCCTTGGGGTCATGCCCCCTGGTGTGAAAAGCCAACGACTTACCCTGATCTGTGTCAGGAAACTTCTGAGGGCACGGGGTACAGGTCCCGGGGATTAGTTGAGGTACGCGTAAGCTGGCCCTGACACCCCGGTTATCCAAAAAAAAAACTACATTTGCCATGATCATGACAACTTCCATCTCTGTGTGATAGTCCTTAATACCCTTGGTCCCCTGATACAAATGTTGTAGTTTCTTATACAACTTCATGTAGTAATGGCTGGGGTATAAACCTCTTTCTCATGAGACTCCTAAGTTCTTCCCATGTCTGAACCAGCCTCTTATAGTTTCTCCTCTGAGTAGAAACAATCTGATCCCACCAAATCATACCATAATCAGTAAACTCAATTGCTGTCAGATTGATCTTCTTCTCGTCTGAGTAGTGATGACAATTGAAAATCAATTCTATCTTCTTTTCCTATTCTAAGTAAGCCTCGGGGTCATTCTTGGCTTGAAAGGTTGGAATTTTGATCTTGATTATACCTAGATCACCATCTACATCTCCTTGTCTACCATAACCCCTCCAGTCATAATCCCCTCATCTTTCATCAAAAACACCTCTACCATCAAACCGCATATCCCTCTTATCATTCCTTCTATCAAACCTCGTATTAGGCCTCTTATCATGCCTTAGTTGAAATCTCTCCTCCATATCATCAAGATCATCAGAATCATCAAACTCATTTTCAACTTCTTCTTCATCTGGCAGTACATACTATGGTGGTACACGTCAATGTGGCACATTCTGAGGTGGTGGTATATGCTAATATGGTGGTGCTCTAGGACCACTGCCCATTTGAATACTCTCTACACTCTTGGACAACCTCTCTAAAGAAGTATTCATGTTCTCCATCATATCTGTAAACTTTCTATCCAAAGCCTCAAGCTTTTCATCAATGGTTAGACTTGGACCTGCCATCTCAACACTGAACAAACAATTAGATATAATAATAAAGTAAAACAAATATGTAAATCCTCATAATCTCACGAGTTTACACTCGAATGATATCACTCCACTCGTGTTTGCTCTATATTGGATTTTCTAGATATTGTGATCACATTCACTACCTTTTACCATACTTGAGTTCTTCCTAAATTCAAATACGAATCAAACTCAATCCAAGAATACACAACCAGGTGTAGTCCTCAAGCCAGCATAAAACACAAATAACCAAAAATCTATACAGGGCAGGTGGAAAATGCGAATAAGAATAGTAATGATGAAAACTCAATCAAAGAGACTTAAGAGTAGTCGGAGTAATGAAATAACAAATTAGCATGGTGAGCAAATAAGCATGCAAATTCACGGTCGTATGCAATTTCAAATGAAATTTTGGTTGCCTCAATAGGAATTTTGATGGATTACCATCCACAGACGTATGCAAAAAGGCAGTTTGACGGCTTAAGGAAGCAAGGGATGAACCCTACAAAAAATAAAATTTGAGAAATCCTAAAAACTTGTTGATCCTTAACTAGGTGTTAGCTTGTTGACAAGAAACCCACTTGGATTCGAAATCCAAGCAAACCCCAAGCAACGGACAGAACCCCAAGAACCGCGAATATGATTTTGTAGAAACAAAACCCTTCCAAGGCCACAAAGAAGACCCACAAAGAACTTGCCCTTGAGAACCTTTAAGATGAATCCTTGTAGTGTTTTGCTAGCAATGGAGACGCCACTAAGTTTTCCAAAACTTAGATAAGTCGATTCAAACTTGAAAAGGGGAATCCCTCCCTTACAAGAATTCGGCCATAGCCAAAGCTTTAAGCTTTTGAGTTTACAAATTTCGTTGGTTTTTTTCAAATGAAGAAGAAAGTAAGCTTAAATAGTGTTACAAAAAGAAACCATAAAGGCATAAAGACAACAATGCCCCAAAAAACGAAATTACACAAATATCAAGTCTTTAAATCTTCAAATGCTTAGGAAGCTTTATTCTAAACTGATTTGGGCCAAGTGAAATGGTTTTGGGCCCTTTCCATCGAAGCCCACATGCATCTCTATTTGTTTGTTGCAGTCGGCCATAAAACCCTGAACTAATCCCGCCATTGCTTCTCTGAGTCTTTTGGTCCTCTGCCTCGTAATTGGCCCTTCTTGTACTTGTAATGCGTCCTTTGGTTTGTTGTCGGCCTGGATCATGTCATCCCCTCCCTCTTGAAAAGGATTCGACCTCGAATCTGTACCTGCATCAAAAGGAGTTAAGTCAGAAACATTAAATGTAGCAGACACATTATACTTACCTTGTAAATCCAGCTTGTATGCATTGTCATTAATCCGTTCCAAAACTTAAAATGGACCATCCCCTCTCGGTTGTAGCTTAGATTTACGTTGTTCAGGAAATCTCTCCTTGCGCATGTGTACCCAAACCCAATCTCCAGGCTGAAATACCACACGCTTTCTTCCCTTATTAGCATGAGAAGCATATTGCTCATTCTTTCGTTGTATTTGCTCTCTTGCTTTCTCATGTATGTGCTTCACCAAATCGGCTTTCCTTTTTCCATCTAGCCCCACATGCTCATCAACAGGCAAAGGTAACAAATCCAATGGAGTTAGTGGCTGAAAACCATAAACAATTTCAAAAGGTGAAAATGATGTAGAAGAATGAATGCTACGATTATATGCAAACTCAATAAATGGCAAACAATCTTCCCAACTCTTCAAATTCTTGCCAACTATAGTTCGCAATAATTGAGATAAAGTCCTATTAACTACCCTTGTTTTTCCATCAGTCTGTGGATGACATGTGGTAGAATACAATAGTTTGGTGCCTGGTTTAGCCCACAACACCTTCCAAAAATGGCTAAGGAACTTAACATCTCTATCAGATACAATACTCCTAGGTATACCATGGAGTCGCACTATGTCTCTGAAAAATAAATCTGCAATGTTTGTAGCATCATCAGTTTTATGACATGCAATGAAATGAGCCATTTTACTAAACCTATCAACTACAACAAAGATTGAATCTCTACCCCTCTTTGTCCTAGGCAAACCTAACACAAAATCCATCGATATATCAACCCAGGGTTCACTAGGTACAGGCAAAGGAGTATACAAACCATGTGGCATTAATTTAGATTTAGCATGCTTACATGTTAGACACTTATCACAAATACGCTCAACATCACGTTTCATTTTAGGCCAATAAAAGTGCTCATGTAAAATAGCTAAAGTCTTAGTAATCCCAAAATGCCCTATCAAACCTCCCCCATGCGCTTCCTTCACAAGCAACTCACGCATACTACAAGCAGGAACACACAACCTGTTCGCTTTAAATAAGAATCCGTCATGAATGTAAAACTTTCCAAAATATGACTTTGCACAAGTAGCAAAAATCTCACCAAAATCAGAATCACACTCATATAATTCCTTAATCAAATCAAATCCCAACATCCGTGCATGCATTGAAGTAAGTAAAACATACCTGCGAGATAATGCATCGGCCACTATGTTTTCTTTACCTTGCTTGTAGCGTATAACATATGGAAATGACTCAATGAATTCCATCCATTTTGCGTGTCGCTTATTCAGCTTACCTTGATCCTTCAAGTGTTTTAATGATTCATGGTCGGTGTGGATCACGAACTCTTTAGGCCACAAGTAGTGCTGCCATGTCTCAAGTGCTCTCACAAGCACATATAACTCTTTGTCATACGTGGGGTACCTCAAAGCTGCTCCGTTCAGCTTCTCACTAAAATAGGCTATTGGCCGCTTTTCTTGCATGAGAACTGCTCCAATACCTAACCCTGATGCGTCGCACTCAATCTCAAATGTCTTCTCGAAGTTGGGTAGTGCTAAAATGGGTTCACTGCATAACTTCGCTTTAAGGTCCCGGAATGCTCGCTCTTGCGCCTCGCCCCATTGAAAACCAACTGTCTTCTTTACTACCTCAGTCAATGGCGCGGCAATGCTACTGAAGTCCTTGACAAATCTCCTATAGAAGCTCGCTAACCCATGAAAGCTTCGGACTTCTGTCACTGTAGTTGGTGTAGGCCATTCCTGAATTGCCTTTACCTTCTCCACATCTACCTCGATGCCATCTACACTCACAACAAAGCCAAGAAAAACAATTCTATCCATGCAAAATGTGCATTTTTCAGAGTTAGCATACAATTGTTCTTTTCGTAAAACATCAAGTACATGCTTCAAATGCATCACATGCTCATCTACTGTTTTACTGTAAACTAAGATGTCATCAAAATAAACCACAACAAACTTACCTAAAAATGCACGCATAACATGATTCATCAATCTCATAAATGTGCTAGGTGCGTTTGAGAGACCAAATGGCCTAACTAACCATTCATACAAGCCATATTTAGTCTTAAATGCAGTTTTCCACTCATCTCCCTCTCTCATGCGAATTTGATGGTATCCACTCTTTAAGTCAATCTTACTAAAAATTTTGGAACCATGCAATTCATCCAACATGTCATCTAGTCTAGGAATGGGGTGACGATACTTTACCGTAATATTGTTGATATCTCGACAATCAACGTACATACGCCACGTCCCATCTTTCTTAGGAACTAGAAGTACTGGTACTGCACAAGGGCTCATGCTTTCCCTTACATACCCCTTATCCATCAATTCCCGTACTTGCCTTTGTAACTCCTTTGTCTCCTCGGGATTGCTCCTATAAGCCGGTCTGTTAGGAATGACTGCTCCAGGTATGAAGTCTATCTGGTGCTCAATACCTCTAATGGGTGGAAGCCCACTAGGTATGTCCTCTGTGAGTACGTCACTGTAATCCTGCAAAAGAGATGAAATAGACACAGGAAGCAAAGGGTCAGCGTTAGTAAAATAAATATGAGGCTCCTTATAGACTAACAAAAGCATGAGCTTGCTAGCCTTGAACGCTTTTCTCGCTTCACCCTCACCCATGTAGAAACTATTTTTAACTCTCCCTTTTGTTTCCCTCTCACGTTCACTCACACTCCCCTTGGGAACTCCCACGGCCTTGGCCTTATTTTTCTCACCAGATACACCACTCTCACTAGTCTCACCCAAGGTGGTGTTTCCTTTCGCTCTCTCTTTGTCACGGTCAAGTTGCAACTTAACCTGATCGTCATGGACTTGTGCAGGTGTAAGTGGATATAATGTAATGGGTTTTCCCTTATGCTGGAAAGAGTACTTGTTCTTGAACCCATCATGAATAACCTTCTTATCAAACTGCCACGGCCTGCCCAAAAGAATATGTCCTGCATGCATCGGTATCACATCACATAGGACATCATCTGTGTATGGCCCAATGGTAAAGCTCAATAGTACCTGCTTTGTCACACTTATCTCCCCACAATCATTTAACCATTGCAACTTGTAAGGCTTTGGGTGTCTCAAGCAACTAAACCCCAATCGCTCAATCAAAGCTGTGCTAGCAACATTAGTACAACTGCCCCCATCTATGATCATACTACACCCCTTGCCATTCACACGGCACCTAGTATGGAATATGTTCTCCCTCTGCTGCACACTCTCATCCTCTACAACATGTGCACTCAAAGCACGCTTGACAACTAAGGATAAGTTATCCAGCGGGTATGCAGCTCCCTCATGGTCACTAGCATCCTCCAACTCTGGCATCTCCTCCTCGACCTCACTATCGGTAGAGTACACCACTCCACTCTTTTTATCAATCACTAAGGTACGCCTATTGGGACATTGTGAAGCATAGTGTCCCATGCCCAAACACTTGAAACACTTGACATCTTTAGTTCTAGCAGCTGCATCTCTATCATCAAACCGTCTATCCCTCCTATCAAACCTCTTATTAGGCCTCATATCATGCCCAGGCTGAAATCTCTCCTCCACATCATCAAAACCATCAGAATCATCAAACTCATTTTCAGCTTCCTCTTCATCTGGTGGTACATAATATGGTGGTACACGGCGAGGTGGCACATTGTGAGGTGGTGGTACTCTGGGACCGCTACCAGTTTGAATACTCTCTACACTCTTGGACAATCTCTCCAAAGCAGTATTCATGTTCTCCATCATATCTGTAAATTTCCTATCCAAAGCCTCAAGCTTTTCATCAGTAGTTAGACCTGCCAACTCAACACTAAACAAACAGATTAGAAATAACAAGAAAGTAAAGCAAATATCTAAATCCTCACAATCTCACGTGTTTACACTCGAATGATATCACTCCACTCGTGTTTGCACTCTATTGGCTTTTACCCGATACCGTGCTCACAATCACTGCCTTTTACCACTCTTGAGTTCGTCCTCAATTCAAATGTGAACCACACTCAATCCAAGAATACAAACCAAATGTAGTCCTCAAGCTAGCATGAACACAACGGACCCAACAATATATATATATATATATAGGGCAGGCGGAAAACAAAACGCGAACAGGAATAGTGATGACGGAGACTCAATCAATAATACTTAAGCTAGAGTAATTAGAAATAAGGAGTAAACAATTAGCACAATGGAAAAAAAAATAAGCATGCAAATTCACGGTCATATGCAATTTCGGGAGAAAATTTGGCACCTCTATAAAAATTTTGATGGAATACACTAGATGATAATATGGAACAAACTATATTCAACCAAAAAAAAAATTTCACTTTTTACTCCTTTTTTTTTTTTGCTCAAGTGATCACTATCACTCAAGTCCCTTTTTCTTTTTTTTTTTTTTTTTGATAACGTCAGATGCTAAATGTGGTTCTGATTTCAGAGGCTAATTTAGGTTCTGACATGATCCAGGCCGACAACAAACCAAAGGACGCATTACAAGTACCAGAAGGGCCAATTACGAGGCAGAGGACCAAAAGACTCAGAGAAGCAATGGCGGGATTAGTTCAGAGTTTTATGGCCGACTGCAACAAACAAATAGAGATGCATGTGGGCTTCGATGGAAAGGGCCCAAAACTATTTCACTTGGCCCAAATCAGTTTAGAATAAAGCTTTCTAGGCATTTAAAGACTTAAAGACTTGATATTTGTGTAATTTCATTTTTATGGGCATTATTGTCTTTTTGCCTTTAGGGTTTCTTTTTGTAACACTATTTAAGCTTACTTTCTTCTTCATTTGAGGAACCAACGAATTTTGTAAACTCAAAAGCTTAAAGCTTTGGCTATGGCCGAATTAATGTAAGGGAGGGATTCCCCTTTTCAAGTTTGAATCGACTTATCTAAGTTTGGCACACTTAGTGGCGTCTCCATTGCTAGCAAAACACTACAAGGATTCATCTTAAAGGTTCTCAAGGGCAAGTTCTTTGTGGGTCTTCTTTGTGGCCTTGGAAGGGTTTTGTTTCTACAAAATCATTTCGCGGTTCTTGGGGTTCCGTCCGTTGCTTGGGGTTTGCTTGGATTTCGAATCCAAGTGGGTTCCTTGTCAGGTTCTGATTTCAGAGGCTGGTTTTCAAAGCCTGATTTCAGAGTCTGATGATGGTCTGAATCCAGGGTCTGAATTCAGAGGATGCTGGTCAGTGTCTGATTTCAGAGTCGAATAAGGGTATGATTTCAGGGTCTGAATTCAGAGGCTAATTTTCAGAGGTTACTGGTTAGGGTCTGGTTTCAGAGGCTATTGGTCTGGGTCTGATTTCAGAGGTTATTGGTCTGGGTCTGATTTCAGAGATTACTGGTCTGGGTCTGATTTCAGAGGCTACTGGTCTGGGACTGATTTCAGAGGCTAAGTTTTAGGGTCTGATCTCAGAGGCTGATTCAATGGTTAAGTTTCAGGGTCTGATCTCAGAGTCTGATTCAATGGTTAAGTTTCAGGGTCTGAACTCAGAGTCTGATTTCAGAGGGAGATTTCAAAGGTTACGTTTTAGGTCTGATTTCAGACTTCACTTAGTTTTCAGGGTCTGATTTCACACTGCACTAGGGTTTTAGAAACAAAACACACAGCCGCCAAAGAACATGCTTATTTCTTAAACATATGCTAAGAACAGAATGACTATAACGAACTGATAGGAAGAACAAAACAGAAGCCCAGAACTGGAAAATGATGAACTGATATGCAACTATGACGAACTGACAGGAAGAATAAAACAGAAACCCAGAATTGGAAAAAGATGAACTTATATGCAACTAGGATGAACTGACAGGAAGAACATAACAAAAAAAATTCAGAACTGGAAAATGATAAAAGATGAACTGATATGCAGAACAACAAAACCAGATCCAGAATATGCTTCACAACAAAACCAGATCCAGAATATAAACAAAACAAAATCAGAAACAAGATCCAACAAGAACTGAAACGAAAATAACAAAGAACAAAATAAAAACAGAATCAAACAAAAGGAAAGATAGAAAAATCAGACCTTGGAACCCTGAGCTCTGATACCAAATGACAAGAAACCTACTTGGATTCGAAATCCAAGCAAACCCCAAGCAACGGACATAACCCCAAGAACCGCGAATATGATTTTGTAGAAACAAAACCCTTCCAAGGCCACAAAGAAGACCCACAAAGAACTTGCCCTTGAGAACCTTTAAGATGAATCCTTGTAGTGTTTTGCTAGCAATGGAGACGCCACTAAGTTTTCCAAAACTTAGATAAGTCGATTCAAACTTGAAAAGGGGAATCCCTCCCTTACAAGAATTCGGCCATAGCCAAAGCTTTAAGCTTTTGAGTTTACAAATTTCGTTGGTTTTTTTCAAATGAAGAAGAAAGTAAGCTTAAATAGTGTTACAAAAAGAAACCCTAAAGGCATAAAGACAACAATGCCCCTAAAAATGAAATTACACAAATATCAAGTCTTTAAATCTTCAAATGCTTAGGAAGCTTTATTCTAAACTGATTTGGGCCGAGTGAAATGGTTTTGGGCCCTTTCCATCGAAGCCCACATGCATCTCTATTTGTTTGTTGCAGTCGGCCATAAAACTCTGAACTAATCCCGCCATTGCTTCTCTGAGTCTTTTGGTCCTCTGCCTCGTAATTGGCCCTTCTGGTACTTGTAATGCGTCATTTGGTTTGTTGTCGGCCTGGATCATGTCACTTGTCTTGACTGAGGAAAAAATGAAAAATGAACTAAAGTGTCAGTACTAAATCCACATTTAGCGCCAGCATAAACCAATATGGGTTGCACGCAACTCTTTGTAAAAGGATCACACACACACATAGAGAAGCATTCGAAAGGTGAAACCTTAGTTGATGATGAAATTTTGAATTTAAACAATGTTCTGCCTTACTTCTTAGTACATCTAATCCTTCCCAGGTTAAGGATTTTAGGCCTATTTCTTGTTGTAATAATATTTACAAGTGCATTGCTAAGCTGATTGCGAATAGAATCAAGATTATCCTCCCTTCAGTAATTAGTCATAATCAATCTGCTTTTGTCACGGGAAGGCGCATTAGCGACAATATTCTTTTGTGTCAGGAATTGGTTCGGAATTATCACCGGAATGGCAGTTCTCCGAGATGTGCTCTTAAGATTGACTTGATAAAAGCTTATGACACTGTTCGTTGGGATTTCCTGGTTGAGGTTCTGCGGACAGTTGGTATTCCAAAGAGGATGGTGGGTTGGATTCAGGAGTGTATGACTACTACTAGATTCTCTGTCTCTATTAATGGTGAGCTGCATGGTTTCTTCTCTGGGGGTCGGGGATTACGACAAGGTGATCCCATGTCTCATTATCTATTTGTTTTGGCTATGGAAGTGTTGTCAGGTCTTCTTCGTAATATGGCTATTAATCCGGGTTTCCAGTTCCACTGGCGGTGTTCTAAGGACCGTCTTACTCATCTATGTTTTGCGGATGACCTTATGATTTTCTGTAAAGCTGAAGCATCCTTTGTCTCCTTGATCAAGGAATGCCTTGGGCAGTTCAGTGGTTTATCAGGTCTAACCCCGAACCCAGCTAAAAGTCAATTCTTCTCTTCTGGTATCTCTCCTACCCTTCTAGGCCACTTGTGTCACATTTTGGGTTTCCAAGTTGGGAATCTTCCAGTGAGGTATCTGGGAGTCCCGTTGATCTCTACTAGATTCAGGGCCTCTGATTGTGCTTCTCTTGTGGATCGTATTATTCTGCGTGCCAAGAGTTGGAGTAGTAAGTTTCTCTCTTATGCAGGTCGGCTTCAGCTTATTAAGTCAGTTTTGTTCTCCATTCAAGTTTATTGGTCTTCTTTATTTATTCTTCCTAAGTCTGTTGTGAGGAAGGTGGAGACGATTCTACGCTCTTTCCTTTGGAAGGGTAGTGCGCTTACCTCTTCTGGGGCGAGAGTGGCTTGGAGCAAAGTTTATTTACCTCTTCAGGAGGGGGGCTGGGGATAAAGAGTTTGGATTCTTGGAATAGAGCGGCTATTGTTAAACATATTTGGTTTCTTTGTTCTGGCCAGGTTTCCTCATGGTCGAGTTGGGTTCACTCTTATTTGTTGCGGGGGAGAAGTTTTTGGGGGAGGTCCCTTGTCCTTCAGATTGCTCTTGGAGTTGGCGTAAGATCTTGGAGCTTCGTTCTTGGTCCCGTCGGCGGATGAGAGTGAGGATTGGGAATGGTGAGAAGACGTTATTGTGGTTTGATTATTGGCATCCTGTTGGCCCGATTGTGGACACGTTGGGCGAGAGAGTGATTTATGATTTTGGCTTGGATAGAATGGCTACAGTTGCATCCATTATCTCCGATTCTGCTTGGCAATGGCCCCCATCTAGATCTGCTGCTCTTATTGATTTGGCTCAGTCTCATCTTCCGTCTCCTTCTAGTTTGAGGGAGGATGTGCTGGTTTGGGAGGAGGATACAAACGGAAGATTCTCTGTGGATAGTGCCTGGAATGCTATGAGGTCAAGGAGACCCCAGTTGCATTGGTCTCGAGTTGTTTGGTTCCGGAAGGCAATTCCCCGTCATTCCTTTCTTCTTTGGATGTCTATTCAGGGTGGCCTTTGTACTCAGGACAGTCTGATGAGATTTGGCATCTCTGCTTGCTCGCAGTGTATTCTCTGTGGTTGTTCGAGTGAGGACATTGATCATCTTTTCTTCCAGTGCCTCTATTCTTCAAGGGTCTGGTCGTCTGTGCTGGCCATGTGTGGGTTAGATTGGAGTCGCCGAGATTGGTGTCAGACTGTTGTGTGGGTTTGTCAGTTCTCCGGAGCCTCTTTATGTCATCTTCTGGTTCGTCTGTCCTTTGCAGCGTCAGTCTACCATATTTGGAGGGAGAGGAATGCTCGCACTCATGATATGCCTCTTCGGCCTGTTTCTGCTCTTCTTTATGATATTGCTTTTGATGTTCGGAATCGTGTTAGCTCCTTACGAAAGGTGAATCCATCTTATGACAATAAATGGCTTCACCTTTCGTGGCACCTACCCGATGACATCTTTTGTTGATTCTTTTGTAGCCTTTTGGCTTTGTAGCCTTTTGGCTTTTTCTAGGAGGGCCTGTCCTCTCTAGTGCCTGGGGTATGCCCCTTTGCTCTTTGTATAGTTCTCTTTGGTTATAATACTTACCTTATCCAAAAAAAATATGTAGGAAATAAACTGCATTGCAAGAGTACCTCTGTCGCTAACTGTCGGTAATTACCTTGATTTTTTTAAGGTCCACTTCTATTCCTCTCATTCCTACCATATGTCGTAACAAATTTCCGATTGTTACCCCAAACACACAATTCTTGGGGTTGAGTCAGAGGTTGTACTTATCGACTATTTGAAGGAATTTCCCCAGCACTTCTATATGTCCGGCCCGTGTCTCTAACTTAACCATCATGTCATCCACATATACCTCAATCTCCTTATGCATCAAGTCATGGAATAATGTAGTGGCCATTCGTTCATAAGTGGCTCCTGCATTCTTTAGTCTAAACGCATCACCTTGTAACAATATGTACCCTACTCAGTGACGAAGGCAGTCTTATACTTGTCTTCTTCGGCCATGAAGACCTGGTTATATCCTGAGAATCCATCCGCGAACAATTACATAGTAGATAAAGCCGCGCTATCAACCAACACGTCTATATGAGGTAGGGGAAAATCATCTTTTGGGCAAGCTTTGTTGAGGTCCCTATAATCCATGCACATTTTGACCTTTCCATCCTTCTTCGGTACCGGCACAATGTTGGCTAACCACTTGGGGTACTTCAGCACCTCTAAGAACCCCACATCTATCTACTTATTGACTTCTTCCCTAACCTTTTTGGCCCATTCTAGCCTCATTCTTCGGAGCTTCTGTTTTACTGGTCTCATGTTTGGATAAGTTGGTATCGTGTGCTGGGCAATACTCCTGTCCACTCCTGGCAAGTCTTAATAGGACCATGCAAATAATTTTTCATATTTTATAAATAATCTCTCTAATTCTTTCCACTCATCAGAGATAACCTCACTTGCAATTGAAATTTCCTTGTGGTTAATGCAATTGTCTTTATTGAGTTAATGTCAAATATGCTCATGTCATGCATGTTATGATGTAGACTAACAGGAAAAGACTCGAACAAGTAAGTAAAATCAATGTCTTTATGATTAATAAATGCATGATTATAATCAAATAAGTCAGGAAAATAAACATCTTCATAATTTGCAGTCTTGTCTTCTTCCGTCTTCTTGCTTTCATCAGATTCTCCAACTGCAGTAGTTTTTTTTCCCATTTATCTTCCTCTTTTGTCACTGCTCGAGAAGTTTCCCCAGAAATCTCTCCCATGCTCTGTTTCATCTTCACTACTGCTATCCCATATCCCCATGCAAGAAACTTGGTGGTTGAGAGTTTGGAGGACAAAGTGATGAAACCTGCTTGGAACAAGCCAAGCAAACCTACATAAGATTGAAATCGTTCCCAAGAAAGCCAAGGCAGAACATAATCAAAACTCTAAACCTCTGAAGAGCAAGCAACAGAAACCTAAAGTGCTAAGAGGGTGCCACAAAGGGTTAGCAAGCCTTTGATAAGCCAAAGTCAATGAGAATAAGTTGAGGGTTACTCAAGTCTCAAGATAATAGTGATTTTTATTAAAAGATATCTTTTTTTATGATGAATAATGCCCCTTTAAATAGGTGGCTAACCCTAATTCTACTTAAACATAATAAAACCCTAGCAAAATAAACCCAAAAATACTTAAAATCCTTCAAATTTTCGTACATGGGCTTTATAATTTAATTAAAGTTCAGCCCAGCAGTTAAACATTACATAACCTTAAAAAATATATAACACAAAAGCTGTAGGGATAACTTGAATCCGTATTTGGACCATGAATAATTCCGCATTGGAGTTTTCAATAAACTACAAAGTTGTAGATCCATGAGTCTTCTTTCCAATTCAACTTAAAGCACTAAAATCGGACATTGGATGAGAAAGTTACGGCCAAACGGAAGAATATCATATTGGCAAAAAAACTTCCATGAAGGATTAATCGCACGAGAAACATTCACAAAATTAACCTCCTTTACCTTGGTTTCAACTAAACCACACAAAGAAAGCTTCTCATCACGAAGAAACCTCCTAACTTCAGCTTGCTTTATTGGGTCATTGAGACCCTGAATGTTCCAACAACCAAAAATCATTAAAACAGAGAAGAGTAGAGCCAAACCCAAACAAATCAATGCCGTCGACCCCCTCTCGGGGACTGCCGTTTCTGACTCCTCTTACCACCAGAACCCTTTCTAGATTTGTTGCCATAAACCAATTTCCTGATCTCCTGAATCAATGACCTTATTGGCCAAACTGTTATCATTGGGAGTGGGCGAAACATAAGTTCCAGAAGGCGGAGACTTAGCTAAAACAGACTTGAGAAGATCCTTGACAGGAGGTGAAGAAGCAAGGGAACATTCTCCTTCCTCCTTATCCTATGCCTCCGAAATAACTGCCTCAGACGGAACCACGGACGTATGATGAGTTACCAGAGCCGATTCCAACCTATTGGAAGAGCACTCACCCATAACAATAACCCTATCAGTGGGAACATTCTGAATCACATCACCGCTCGAGCTAATAGGAGTAGTCACAGTCGCTCCCTTACCTTTCTTCTTCTTAGAGACCGGAATCCAGACATCCTCCTTTATCTCAGTAGTGTCAGCCGTAACAACTGTATCCGTAGAAGAAATAGATGGCTTGGGAATCCAGGATTGAGAAGGTTTACTAACCTCCTTATAAGGGGCTTTATCTGGGCAGGAACTCACCGAATGGCCAAAAACTTCACAAGTAGTACATTTCACAAGAACCCATTCAAACTCAACCCTAATAAGTGCCCTAGTACCATCAGGATAATGGAAGACAATCTCCTCGACAAGGGGGTTCCGAGCATCAATCTCAACACAGACTCGAGCGAAACTAAGCCGTTTCCCGGAGAGGGTAATGTGGTCAGCATTGAGAGGTCTTCCAACTGCACTTGCCACATAACTAATCCCATTAGTGTTCCATAAGTCAATGGGCAGGTGAAAGAGTCTAACCCAAACTGGGACCTTACATTGGTCCTCCTTAGTCAAAGATAAGCCAGGTTGCCAAAGTTTGAGAACCAACGGTCTATTAGCCATATGCCAAGGGGCTCCGTCCAACACTGCACTAGCTCCTTTAAGGCTATCAAATCTAAACAAAAAGAAGCTGTTATCGGATGTAAGAACCTCTAGCAAACCAAGCCCCCCCATAATTTGAGCGCAATAGAGTTGACAGTTTGAAAAGGAAGTCTTTTACCCACAAAATAACCAACCAAAGTACTCCGCCAATACCCACTACCCTCTTCAATAACCTCAGCAGGAGGGCACACTATAACCTTGCCATCAATAACAATTGGTTGAACATAGTGCAGAGCGGTAGAAAAATAAGCCGAGTCAAGAGGATCTACTCCTTTAGGTCTATTGAGCGCACTAGCATAACTCTTAGGATTAGCCCCCAAAGCTACTGCAGGAGACGAAACAGTATGACCCAAACCATCTACCTTAACAACCCCAGAGGCACTAGCACCACCAACAGAATCACTCAATTTCATACCCGGCGAAATGAAATCAGAAACAAACCCGGAAGGCAGAATAGAATCACCAAAAGTGTTACTAGCCCTAGCCCTCACGGCATCACCAGCCTCATTCACAGTCAAGACTGAAACAGCAGTAGCCTCACCTGCAACAGTTGTAGCAACCTGACCAGATTCACGTAATGGGCCAACACTCTGTCCCACGGCAGAAACAGGATTACTCAAAGCAACAGAACAGGTCAAAGAAACATGCCTTGAAACCACATTAAACGAGCCACCAGCTCTGCCTAAAGCACCATCAACTGCACTCCCTTGAACAGAACAACACAGGAGACCACTCACAGCACCAGAGTCAGTCACACAAGCTCCAACCGAGGGCGCCAAAACAACACCATCAACAGGCTGACCAGTCCCTACACTACCAGACCCACCAACTGATTGCAGACCAAGCCCTTGACTACCTTCGGCCACACCCAACTTATCAACCTAAACAATCACAGAGCCAGACTGGCCACCTCTACTAGAACCATTCTTATAAGCAAAGGGAGACCCATTACGATTACAAGCAAACCCAGGAACGATCTCACCCAAACTCACCTGATGCGAACTACCAAGGACCGGATTGACGCAATCGGCAAGACTAGAAATAGGTTGAAGCAAACCCGGCAAAGTCGAAGTGACCGGTGAACAATCCAAGGGCAGGACAGAGTGAGAGATCGCAGATTCCAAAAGCCCAAGGCTAGCTTCCACAGGACGAGAGATCGAAGGATCCAAAAGCCCATGGCTAGAATCCAAAGGAAGAGGGGCAACAGAGGTCAGAGGGGCAGAAGACGGGCCCTGAGAAACATTCCTCACAGCAGCGCGGCCACCCCGAAAGAGAACAACTACCGAGTCAAAAGAACGAAAGGAAATAAAAAGATGGGGGTTGCAAGGTTATCGATGTTGCTAGGATGTTGTCTTTACATTGCTAGGATTCCATTAAGCTTCTCAGTAAAGTAGGCTATTGGTCACTTTTCTTGCATAAGAACCGCTCCAATGCCTAATTCGGATGCATCACACTCAATCTCAAATGTCTTCTCAAAGTTGGGTAGTGTCAAAACTGGTGCACTACACAACTTCATTTTAAGATCCTGAAATGTACGCTTCTGCTCTTCACCCCATTTGAAGCCAACAGTCTTTTTCACTACTTCAGTTAGTGGTGCTGCAATACTACTGAAGTCTTTAACAAATCTATTGTAGAAGCTTGCTAATCCATCTTATTTTTATGTTGGTTTTATTTTTGGGATGTAAGGCCATAAGGCCATTGTTTACAATTGTTGTATTTTATATTTCCAATGTAAAAATTTCAATTGTTGTAATTTGGAGCACGAAAGTCGTAAAAGGAGCCAACACCACCTTGGAGCATATTTTGAAGACCAATGGATGCCTTGGGTATTTTTGTACTAATTTTATTAGTATAGGAAAAATAAGAGCCCGGTCAATGCAAAATATTTTTTTATGTTATATATATGTTTTAATTCGAAATATTTGAATAACATGTCATAAAGCTTAGGGTGCCTACTCTTGCATTTCACATGCCATAACATGCATTGGATGCATAATCATTATAGACATGAAATGTGATTTTATGTGATTTAAAATGTTTAAATTAGAATATGATATGAATGGAAAATTAATTAATTGGATTAATTAGTTTTATGGTTTAAAATTTGAATTCTAATATATTGGGCTTAATAAGTGCATAATAAATTCCATTGGTATATAGGATGGAAACCCGGACATAAATTCCATAGCCGAATTCGAATGGACGGTAATATGGTCTGCACTCAGGATACAATTCCACGTACCATTGGATTTTATAACGCACTAAGATTAATTAAATAGTTTAATATAAATCTTGACCATTTTAGAATTCTAATTTTTTAGTATACCTCGTGATCTCCGTTGTTAGTTCGAAAACGTGAGATTCAAAAGGCACCTCGAGACGGTTTTGCCTTCGTCCCCCTATGGATAGTGTCCATTTTGGGTCAATATCAAGTTTGGATTCTGAGAGGATAGGGATTCTAGATATATCTTGTGAACTGACCTACCCTATGGCGCCACTTCACTTGTTAAGTCCAAGGATCACGAAACGACGGGTCACATTCATAAAGGAATAGTTAAATGTTAATAAAATTCCTTGATCGAATCAAACGGTAGTTGGTTAATATAGGAATAAGAGTTATTCCCGTATATATTAATCGACTGAGATTGTCTCGATCTATCATGCAAGTACTTTACCTACCGTACGGCGTCACTTACTTGTGGGATGATAGATTTTCGTGGCATAGTATAATTCTCTTAGGTTTCTTATTCGTTATTCATGGTTCATGCATCATGTTTAATTTTATGCCAAAATTGTTTTATGATTTTAATATGCGATGAATGAATGTTAAATGCATGTTTATTTTATTTTTTGGCCATGGTTTCTCCGATTATTTTCATACTCTCAAATGATAAATTAACGGGAGAAAATTATGTTAAGTGGAAAAGTAACATGAACGCTATCTTGGTCTGCGAAGACATAAAGTTTGTCCTAACGGAGGAGTGTCCTCATGAGCCGGCAAGAAATGCTGGCCAAGCTGTGCGCGATGCCTACCAGAAATGGGTCACAGCTAATGAGAAACCCCCTTGCTACTTGCTAGTAGGGATGTCAGAGGTTCTTACTGCAAAGCAAACCTATGGCTTCAACATCTCAGATGATGGAGTCATTGCAGGGCATGTTCGGGCAGCCTTCGGAGCGTTAACATCATGAGGTCATGGTCTCAGCGATGACTGCTAGGATGAAGGATGAGACATCAGTCAGAGAGCACGTCTTAAGGATGATGACCTATCTCAACACTGTTGAAACCCATGGAGCTCGTATTGACGAGTGTAGCCATGTGACCATGATAATGGAAACTCTTCAAAAGAGTTTCCTGCAGTTTAAAAGCAACTATGTTATGAATAAGTTGACTTTTATGTTGAACCATCTACTTAATGAGCTCACATATACGAGTCTCTGCTTGTGGATCCTCGTAAGTCCAGTATTGAGGCAAATGTTGCCAAGTCTTCAAAATCTATAAAGATGAAGATGAAAGGAACTGGGAATGCTAAGGCTAATGGTACAACTACTTGATATAAGTAAACACCTTATTAAAGGTGACTTTACTATGATAGTTGGGACAAGGGATGTTGTTTCAGTAAAAAAGTGGGAGTTATCAGTTTTCAATTCTCAAATAAAAGTTATTTGAATTTAAACAAAGTGTTGTTTATTCCTATTTTCTCACAGAAATTTGATTTCTGTTTCAAAACTATTGCATGATGGTTTCCATTTTATCTAATAATAATAGTTATTATTTGAAAATGGATTACTTATATGCAAAGGAAATTAGGAGATAACTTATATTGTTAAGATTGTTAACATATAACCCACTGCTCAACACTGAAATGTTTAAGGTTGAGAAACCTAAAACTAAACGACAAAAGATTTCTCACGATGATACACATATATGGCATCTTAGACTTGGTCATATCAACCTTGACCGGATAGACAGATTGATAAAGAACAGAGCCTTAAACCAGTTAAAGCTCGAAACTTTACCAGTTTGTGAATCCTGTTTAGAATGAAAAATGACTAAGAGACCTTTTACTAGAAAAGGTATAAGAGACAGTTAACCATTTGATCTAATACATTCGAACATTTGCGGACCGATGAATGTAAGAGCCCGAGGTGGTTATGAATACTTCGTCACATTCATTGATGATTATTTTAGATATGGGTATGTTTACCTAATGCAGCACAAGTCAGATACTTTTGAAAAATTCAAAGAGTATCGTGCTAAGGTTGAGAACCAGTTAGGTAAACTATCAAGATTCTACAATCAGATCGTGAAGGAGAATACCTTGACAGAGATTTCGAGGAATTCTTGGTTGAACATGGGATAGTATCCCAGCTCACAGCACCTGGAACACCACAGCAAAATGGTGTTGCAGAAAGGAGAAATCGGACACTGCTAGACATGATGAGATCTATATTTAGTTACAGCTCACTTCCTAGTTCGTTCTGGGGATGTGCATTGCAAACTGCAATGCACATCCTTAATGTAGTTCCATCTAAGTCTGTTCCTAAGACTCTCTTAGAGTTATGGAGTGGTCGTAAAACTAGTTTACGATATTTCCGCATATGGGGGTGTCCAGTACATGTGCTGAAGAATAAGACTACAAAGTTGGAGCCACGTTCTCAGGTGTTCCTATTTGTAAGCTATCCTAAGGAGACTATATGTGGATTCTTCTGTAGTCCAGAAGATAACAAAGTGGTTGTATCGACAAATGCTACGTTTCTAGAGGATGACTATATGAGGGAGTTCAAGCCTCGAAGTAAAGTGTTACACGAGGAGTTACTTGCTGGTTCGACCAGCACACCATTATCAATGATAGTTGACAAATACATAGCACCTTCGACATCTGAGCATCAGATGTAAGTTCGTCAGAAGGATCTACCACCTAGACATAGTGGGAGGATTGTACGACAACCTGATCACTACATTGGGGTTGGAGAGGCACAAGTTGTCGCATCCAGCGATGGTATAGATGATCCATTGACCTATCGTAGTACAATGGATGATTCTGACAAAGAGGAATGGCTTAAAGCCATGAACCTAGAGATGGAGTCCATGTACTCCAACTCAGCTTGGGAACTTGTAGACCAACCTTATGGGGTTAAACCCATAGGTTGCAAGTGGATCTACAAGAGGAAAAGGGGAGCAGATGGGAAGGTACAAACCTTCAAGGATAGGCTAGTGGCCAAAGGTTATACATAGAAAGAGAGAGTTGACTGTGAGGAAACTTTCTCGCCAGTAGCCATGCACTCTTCTATCCATTGCTGCATATTATGACTATGAAATTTGGCAAATGGTCGTCAATACTGCATTCTTGAATGGCAATCTGGATGATAGTATCTATATGATACAACCAGAGAGGTTCATAGCCCAAGGTCAAGAGTAAAAGGTTTGCAAGCTGTAAAGGTCCATTCATGGACTTAAGCCGGCATCTTGATCTTGGAATATGAATTGATACCACGATCAAGTCTTATGATTTTGAGCAGAATGTTGATGAGCCTTGTGTATACAAGTGGGTCATTGACGGGAATGTGGTTTTTCTTGTTTTATATGTCAATGATATTTTACTCATTGGGAATGATGTAAAGATATTTTCGGACGTGAAAACCTGGCTAGCTAACCAATTCCAAATGAAAGATTTGGGAAAGGCCAGTTTTGTTCTTGGGATTCAGTACTTCGGGATCACAAGAAACGACTGTTAGTTATGTCTCAGGCATCCTATATCGACACGATCCTTGTGTAATTTGGGATGCAGAATTCCAAGAAAGGCAATTTGCCTTATCGGCATGGAATTCATTTTTCAAAGGAACATTCTCCTAAGACACCTCAAGATGTTGAGGAAATGAGACATATCCCATATGCCTCAACAGTTGGTAGTCTCATGTATGCTATGTTATGCATGAGACCGGAAATCTATTTTGCAGTGGGAGTAGTCAATAGGTTTCAGTCGAACCCAGGATTGGATCACTGGGTGGCTGCGAAACACATTCTCAAGTATCTTAAGAGAACGAGAGATTATATGCTTGTATATTCCGGTGAGGATTTGATCCTAAGGGGATACACAGACTCTGATTTTCAGACAGATGTCGATTCTAGGAAATCAACATCTGGATCAGTGTTTACCCTAGGTGGTAGGGCTATAGTATGGCGGAGTATAAAGCAATCTTGCATTGCGGACTCCACCATGGAGGCTGAATATGTAGCAGCTTGTGAAGCAGCTAATGAAGCAGTCTGGCTCCGTAAATTCTTGGGAGATCTGGAAGTTGTTCCAGATATGGATAAACCACTCACACTTTATTGCGATAATAGTGGTGCAGTGGCGAATTCAAAAGAACCAAGAAGCCACAAAAGGGGAAAGCATATAGAGAGGAAATATCATCTCATCAGACAGATAGTGCAGATAAGAGACGTTACTGTCACAAAGATTGCATCAGAAGAGAACCTGGCTGATCCGTTTACTAAGACCTTGTCGGCAAAAGTGTTTGAAGGTCACCTAGATGGTCTAGGATTACGTAACATGTCACATTTTTTTTTTTTGGATAAGGTAAGTATTATAACCAAAAGAAAACTATACAAGAGCAAAGGGGCATCCCCCAGGATCTAGAGAGGACAAGCCCTCCTAGAAGAAAGCCAAACGGCTACAATAGATCAACTAAAGATGTCATCGGGCAAGTGCCACGAAAGGTGAAGCCATTTATTGTCATAAGATGGAGTCACCTTACGTAAAGAACTAATACGATTCCGAACATCAAAAACAATATCATATAGAAGAACAGAAACTGGCCTAAGAGGCATATCATGAGTGCGAGCATTCCTCTCCCTCCATATATGGTAAACTGACGCTGCAAAGGACAGACGAACCAGAAGATGATATAAAGAGGCACCAGAGAACTGACAAAGCCACTCAATAGTTTGGCGCCAATCTCGACAGCTCCAGTCTAAACCACACATGGCTAGCACAGACGACCAAACCCTCAATGAAAAGAGGCACTGAAAAAAAGATGATCGATGTCCTCACTCGAACAACCACAAAGGATACACCGCGAGCAAGAGGAAATACCAAATCTCATTAGACTGTCCTGAGTACACAGGCCTCCCTGAATGGACATCCAAAGAAGAAAAGAATGGCGGGGAATAGATTTCCGGAACCATACAACTCGGGACCAAGGCATCTCGGGTCTCCTCGACCTCAAAGCATTCCAGGCACAATCCACTGAAAATTTCCCATGTCTATCATCTTCCCAAACCAGCATATCCTCCCTCAAACTAGAAGGAGACGGAAGGTGAGTCTGAGCCAGATCAACAAGAGCAGCAGATCTAGAAGGGGGCCAATGCCAAGCAGAATCAGAGATAATGGAAGCAACTTTCGCCATCCTATCCAAGCCAGAATCATAAATCACTCTCTCGCCCAATGAGTACTCAATCGGGCCTACAGGATGCCAATTATCAAACCACAATAAAGTCGACTCGCCATTCCCAATACACACTCTCATCCGCCGACGGGACCAAGAACGAAGCTCCAAAATCTTACGCCAACTCCAAGAGCAATCAGAAGGACGAGGGATCTCCCAAAAACTTCTCCCCCTCAGTAAATAAGAGTAAACCCAAGTAGACCAAGAAGAAACCTGACCAGAACAGAGAAACCAAATATGCTTGACAATAGCTGCTCTATTCCAAGCTTCCAGACTCTTTATACCCAGACCCCCCTCCTTAAGAGGTAAACAAATTTTGCTCCAAGCTACTCTAGCCCCAGTAGTGATAAGCGCACTACCCTTCCAAAGGAAGGAACGAAGGATAGTCTCCACCTTCCTAATCACAGACTTAGGAAGAATAAATAAAGAAGACCAATAAACTTGAATGGAGAACAAAACAGACTTTATAAGCTGGAGCCGACCAGCATAAGAGAGAAACTTACAACTCCAACTTTTAGCACGCATAACAATACGATCCACAAGAGAAGCACAGTCAGAGGCCCTAAGTTTAGTAGAGATCAAAGGAACCCCCAAATACCTCACAGGAAGAGTCCCCACCTGGAATCTCAACACATCTCGCAGTTGGTCTTGCATAGAAAGAGAGATGCCAGAAGAGAAGAGATGACTCTTAGCTGGATTCGGAATTAAACCTGATAAACCACTGAACTGCCCAATACAATCCTTGATCAAAGAAACAGAGGATGCATCTGCTTTACAAAAAATCATAAGGTCATCTGCAAAACAGAGATGAGTAAGACGGTCCTTTGAACACCGCCAATGGAACTGGAAACCCGGATCAGTAGCCATATTACGAAGAAGGCCTGATAAAACTTCCATAGCCAAAACAAAGAGATAAGGAGACATAGGATCACCTTGTCGCAACCCACGACCCCCAGAGAAAAAACCATTCAGCTCACCATTAATAGAAACAGAGAATCTCGTAGTAGTCATACACTCCTGAATCCAACCCACCATCCTCTCAGGAATACCAACAGTCCTCAGAACCTCAACCAAAAAATCCCAACGAACAGTGTCATAAGCTTTCATCAAGTCTATCTTAAGAGCACACCTCGGGGAACCGCTATTCCGGTGATAATTCCGAACCAATTCCTGACATAAGAGAATATTGTCGCTAATACGCCTTCCCTCGACAAAAGCAGATTGATTCTGACTGATCACTGAAGGGAGAATGACCTTAATTCTGTTCGCAATCAGCTTAGCAATGCACTTGTAAATGGTGTTACAGCAAGAAATGGGCCTATAATCCTTAACCTGGGAAGGGTTAGGAATCTTAGGAATCAGAGCAATGGATGTAGCATTTACCTGCCTCAAAAGACGTCCAGAAGAAAAGAATGAATGAATAGCACATAAGACATCATCCCCCACAATATTCCAACACTTCTTAAAGAAAACCGAGTTAAACCCATCCGGACCTGGAGCTTTATTGTCTTTCAGCCTGAACAAAACAGCCTTAATCTCATCATCCTCAACCTCACGAGAAAGAGCCATACTCTGCTCCTCAGTCACATGTCTAGTGATAGCAGAATGGAGGGTCACCCTATCAAAATCCTGCTGACGATGCTGAGGACCAAAAAGGGACTCAAAAAAGGAAACAATCTCATTTCTAACCAAAGCATCTTCCTCCACTCGGGTACCATCCTCTTTAGTAATAGAAGTAACCTTACTACGGCCATGAAAACTCTTCATAGCGGTAAAGAAGAACTTAGAATTCTGATCCCCAAGGTTAAGCCACTGAACACGAGATTTCTGTCTATTAAAGCCTTCTTCAGCCCGACTCAAATCACCATAACTCACTGAAAGACAAGCTTCCTCAGCTAACAGAGCAGGGTCACTGGGGAAGTCCTGTAAAGCACATTGAACTCTATCCAACTCCTTCCTGATCTCCAAAACACGACAAGAAATTTTAGAGAAATGCTCAACATTAAATTTCTTCAAAGCTGCTTTAACATTCTTTAGCTTACAACATAACCGGAACATTGGAGTACCATGAACATCAATATCCCAAGCCCTAGCCACAACAGAGAAAAATCAGGATGATCCACCCAAAACTGAAAGAATTTAAAGGGAATTTTCCTTTTAGGGAGCTCTGCAAGCTTAACAACCATAGGAGAGTGATCAGAGATCCGGGAAGGAAGAAAGCGGGCAGAAGAACCCGGGAAGATACACTCCCAAGAAGGATTTACCAGAACACGGTCCAACTTGCGCCAAATAGGAGACTGAATCTGCTTATTAAACCAAGTAAACTTATTTCGCATATTATAAATTATCTTGAATACCCTAGATTACTTATGTGCCTTCAGACTTAGTGTATGAGTGTCATACACAAGAGGATTTAAGTCTGAAGTTAATAATCTTAAATATTCCATAGAGAGCAAACAAAGCGGGTACATTGTTTGTGGTTTATCTATAGCTGCGGTCCATTCTATATTTGTATGGCGACCTTGATCCGGGATCGTCCATTTAGAGACATGAGAATGGATGCACCTTGTATGATGTGATCATATAAGACTGGACCCAGATGGAAATGACTTTCTTATAATATCCGTTAAACAAAGAAAATCATTTCGATCTACTAGATGGTCATATATGGATTGATTTAATCCTGAGTATACTACGAACTCCTGCATGGAAGGCAATGTCCTTTGATTTACAAAGGTGAGGTTGGTGAAGCAGTCCCGACCAATAGCTATGTACTTTGGGGGCATGGTCTTTTGTGTAGTTGGGAGCGTCTTACATAGATATGGAGTTCACTCATTCTTGCGAGAAGTAGAGGAGTATCTTTCTTAAGGGTTGATTCGGTACTTGAACGGTTTGAGCGCTCAAGTCTTTCTATTACGAATAGAAAGATTAAAATTCATAATGGTTATGAATAAATCGTTCATTAAAGAATCAATGGTACTTAAGGTAAAAATAATTAGAGGGGTATAACAGACATTATGACCCGACTCTAATTACTTGATACTTTTTTTTTGGATAAGGTAAGTATTATAACCAAAAAACTATACAAAGAGCAAAGGGGCATACCCCAGGCACTAGAGAGGACAGGCCCTCCTAGAAGAAAGCCAAAAGGCTACAAAGCCAAAAGGCTAAAACAGAATCAACAAAAGATGTCATCGGGAAGGTGCCACGAAAGGTGAAGCCATTTATTGTCACAAGATGGATTAACCTTTCTTAAGGAGCTAACACGATTCCGAACATCAAAAGCAATATCATAAAGAAGAACAGAAACAGGCCGAAGAGGCATATCATGAGTGCGAGCATTCCTCTCCCTCCAAATATGGTAGACCGACGCTGCAAAAGACAGACGAACCAGAAGATGACATAAAGAGGCCCCGGAGAACAGAGAAACCCACCCAACAGTCTGACACCAATCTCGGCGACTCCAATCTAGCCCACACATGGCCAGCACAGACGACCAGACCCTAGAAGAATAGAGGCACTGGAAGAAAAGATGATCAATATCCTCACTCGAACAACCACAAGAATACACCGAGAGCAAGCAGAGATGCCAAATCTTATCAGACTGTCCTGAGTACAAAGGCCACCCTGAATAGACATCCAAAGAAGAAAGGAATGACGGGGATTGCCTTCCGGAACCAAACAACTCGAGACCAATGCAACTGGGGTTTCCTTGATCTCATAGCGTTCCAGGCACTATCCACGGAGAATCTTCCATTAGTATCCTCCTCCCAAACCAGCATATCCTCCCTCAAACTAGAAGGAGACAGAAGATGAGTCTGAGCCAAATCAATAAGAGCAGCAGATCTAGATGGGGGCCATTGCCAAGCAGAATCAGCGATAATGGATGCAACTGTAGCCATTCTATCCAAGCCAGAATCATAAATCACTCTCTCGCCCAAGTGTCCACAATCGGGCCGACAGGATGCCAATAATCAAACCACAGTAACGTCTTCTCACCATTACCAATCCTCATTCTCATCCGCCTACGGGACCAAGAACGAAGCTCCAAGATCTTACGCCAACTCCAAGAGCAATCTGAAGGACAAGGGACCTCCCAAAAACTTCTCCCCCGCAACAAATAAGAGTGAACCCAACTCGACCATGAGGAAACCTGGCCAGAACAAAGAAACCAAATATGTTTAACAATAGCCGCTCTATTCCAAGATTCCAAACTCTTTATCCCCAGTCCACCCTCCTGAATAGGTAAACAAACTTTGCTCCAAGCCACTCTCGCCCCAGAAGAGGTGAGAGCACTACCCTTCCAAAGGAAAGAGCGAAGAATCGTCTCCACCTTCCTCACAACAGATTTAGGAAGAATAAATAAAGAAGACCAATAAACTTGAATGGAGAACAAAACTGACTTAATAAGTTGAAGCCGACCTGCATAAGAGAGAAACTTACTACTCCAACTCTTGGCACGCAAAATGATACGATCCACAAGAGAAGCACAATCAGAGGCCCTGAATCTAGTAGAGATCAACGGAACTCCCAGATACCTCACTGGAAGATTCCCAACTTGGAAACCCAAAACGTGACACAAGTGGCCTAGAAGGGTAGTAGAGATACCAGAAGAGAAGAATTGACTTTTATCAGGGTTCGGGGTTAGACCTGATAAACCACTGAACTGCCCAAGGCATTCCTTGATCAAGGAGACAGAGGAAGCATCGTCTTTACAGAAAATCATAAGGTCATCCGCAAAGCAAAGGTGAGTAAGACGGTTCTTAGAACACCGCCAGTGGAACTGGAAACCCGGATTAGAAGCCATATTACGAAGAAGGCCAGACAACACTTCCATAGCCAAAACAAATAGATAAGGAGACATGGGATCACCTTGTCGTAGTCCCCGACCCCCAGGGAAAAAACCATGCAGCTCACCATTAATAGAAACAGAGAATCTAGTAGTAGTCATACACTCCTGAATCCAACCCACCATCCTCTCTGGAATACCATATGTCCGCAAAACCTCAACCAGGAAATCCCAACGAACAGTGTCATAAGCTTTCATCAAATCAATCTTAAGAGCACATCTCGGAGAACTGCCATTCCGGTGATAATTCCGAACCAATTCCTGACACAATAGAATATTGTCGCTAATGCGCCTTCCCGAGACAAAAGCAGATTGATTACAGAAGGGAGGATAATCTTGATTCTATTCGCAATCAGCTTAGCAATGCACTTGTAAATGGTATTACAACAAGAAATAGGCCTAAAATCCTTAACCTGGGAAGGATTAGGAATCTTAGGAATAAGAGCAATGGATGTAGCATTAACCTGCCTCAAAAGACGCCCAGAAGAAAAGAATGAGTGAATAGCACAAAGGACATCATTCCCCACAATATTCCAACACTGCTTAAAGAAGCCCGAATTAAACCCATCTGGACCTGGAGCTTTGTTGTCCTTCAACCCGAACAAAAAAGCCTTAATCTCCTCATCTGAAACCTCCTGAGAAAGAGCCACACTCTGCTCAGCAGTCACATGTCTAGTAATAGCAGAACGAAGAACCGCCTTATCAAAATCCTGCTGACCATGCTGAGGACCAAAAAGGGTCTCAAAAAAAGAAACAATCTCATCTTTAACCAAGGCGTCTTCCTCCACACGGGTCCCATCCTCCTTATAAATAGAAGTAATCTTACTACGACCGTGAAAGCTCTTCATAGCCGTAAAAAAGAATTTAGTGTTCTGATCCCCAAGGTTAAGCCACTGTACTCGAGATTTCTGTCTATTGAAGCCTTCTTCAGCACGACTTAAAACACCATAACTTAACGAAAGACGAGCTTCTTCAGCTAGCAGAGCAGAGTCACTAGGGTGGTCCTGTAAAGCACAATGCACTCTGTCCAGATCATTTCTAATCTCCAAGACTCGCCCCGAAATCTTAGAGAAATGCTCAACATTAAATTTTTTCAAAGCCAACTTAACATTCTTCAGCTTACAACATAAACGGAACATCGGAGTACCATGAACATCAATATCCCAAGCCCTATCCACAACAGAGAAAAAATCAGGATGATCCACCCAAAACTGAAAGAACTTAAAGGGGTAATCCTCTTAGGGAGCTCTGCAAGCTTAACAACCATAGGAGAGTGATCAGAAATACGGGAAGGAAAGAAGCGGGCAGAAGAGCCCGGGAAAAGACACTCCCAAGAAGAGTTAACAAGAACACGGTCTAACTTGCGCCAAATAGGAGACTGAATCTGCTTATTAAACCAAGTAAACTTACATCCAGAGAACTGAAGATCATCCAGCCCAGCCTGACCCAAACAACAACCCAAATCATCTTTCCAAGCTGGCCAAGCCACAGAACCACCACAATGCTCAATCGGAGACCGGATGGCATTGAAATCACCCAAAACAAGCCACGGGGAATCATCAAAAGTACTACCACTAGTAATCAGGTCAGACCAAAGATCCCGCCGCTTCTCGTAGTCACACTCACCATAAACCACTGAAACTACACAATTCCACATCCCAGAAATATGAGTCACACGACAATGAATAACTTGAGCAGAGGACTGAATAATACTAACAACAACATCACTAGGGTTCCAACAGACCCAGATACGACCAAAAGGGCTAATATCAGGGTGGCAAAAGAACTTCCATGAAGGATTTATCACACGAGAGACATTCATAAAATTAACCTCCTTAACCTTGGTTTCAACTAAACCACACAAAGAAAGCTTCTCATCGCTAAGAAACCTCCTAACTTCAGCATGTTTTAAAGGGTCATTGAGACCCCTAATATTCCAACAACCAAAAATCATAAAAAACATAAGCAAAGGCCAAACCCACAAATCAGCGCCAACGACCCCCTTTAGGGGACTTCCTTTTACCACCAGAACTCTTTCTAGATTTGTTACCATAAGCCAATTTCTTAGAATCCAGCGAGTCAATAGCCTTAATGGCCAAATTGTTAACCATAGGAGTGGGCGAATCAAAAGCTACAGAAGGCGAGCCCTCATTTGACTCAGAATTTGGGAGATCCTCACCAAAAGGTGAAGAATCAAGTGAACACTCTCCTTTCAAAATACCATCTGCCTCCACAGAAACTGTTTCAGAAGAAACCACAGGCACAGAAGGAATAACCAAAGTCGAGTCCAACTCATTAGCAGAACACACTCCCAAAACAAGATTCTTGTCAGCATTCAGAGGCAAAACTCCCCCTGATCTTACAGGGGTCAAAGAAGAGCCCTTACCTTTCTTGTTTTTAGTGACCGGGATCCAGGCCCCCTCCTGATCCTTAGTAGATTCAACCATAGAGTCCTTATCTGTAGAAGGAATCGGCTTGTGAATAACGGGCGGGGCAGGTTTTTTAACCTCCTTACTAGGAGCCTTTTTAGGGCAAGAAATCACCGAGTGACCAAAAACTTCACAAGTTGAGCATTTCACAGGAACCCATTCAAACTCAACCCTAATAGGGACTCTAGTGCCATTAGGGTATTGGAAGACAATCTCCTCATCAAGGGAATTCCGGGCATCAATCTCAACACAAACACGAGCAAAACTGAGTCGTTTCCTGGACAGTGTAATATGGTCAGCATTGAGAGGTCTCCCAATGGCACTAGCAACACAACTAATCCCTTTCGCCGTCCATAAAGGAAAAGGTAGGTCAAACAATCTGATCCAGACCGGGACCTTGAACAAATCCTCCTTAGTCAAAGATAAATTTGGATGCCAAAGTTTTAGAACCAAAGGTCTATTAGCCATATGCCAAGGGGCTTCATACAACACCACACTCGCCTCTTGAAGGCTATCGAATCTAAACAAAAAGAAACCATTATCGGAGGTAAGAACTTCCAGCAAACCCATTCTTCCCCATAACTTGTGAGCAATAGAATTAACAGTTTGGAAGGGGAGACGTTTTCCCACAAAGTAACCTACTAAAGTATTCCTCCACTACACACTTCCTTCTTCAATCACTTCAGCAGATGGGCACACGACAACCTTACCATCTATAATTCGGGTTTTTAGTGGAATAACCCGGAGTTAATAATTCGGAATATTCAATTAAGAGCTTAATTAATATTTCGAGATTATTGGATCTCGGAACTGTAGGTCCATTTGGTCCCTGTGCTAGCTCAATATACTTTAGCGGATTTAGAATAATTGGATAGTCCAATTATGTACCCACATATGTATAAATATTATTAATATGATTAATAATATTTTGTCACACTTGAAACTATATATTAAAAGTTAATATATGATTTTAATAATTATATGATAATTATTGAATGCATAATATTAAATTATATATGATATAATTTAATAAGGCTAAATTTGGAATTTCCAAATCTTGGGTTTTGGAAACCCTTGATGAGTTTTGCTAGGTTGCAAAACTCTTACATTAAATTTGGAAAACCCTTGGTGAGTTATGCTAGGTTGCATAACTCTTGGTTTTAATTTGGAAGTTACAAATTTTAAAGGCATCAACCTTTTATTTTTTGTAACATCTTTTCCATTATGGTAATTGAATTTTTTGTAACATCTTGGCCGAAACATGCATTAGGAGGGGAGGGGAAGGGTTTGTTAATTTTGAAAATTAATAACCCTAAGTATAAAAAGAAAATACAATTTTCTTTTTTGGCTAATCTAAATTTTAGAACCCTAGCCACCACCTTCTTCTTCTTCAAACTCTCTCAAGTGTTGAGAAAATAAAAGGAAGAACAAGAATAAAAATAAATAAAAATCTTGTGTGACATTAATCTCTAAATTGATTAGGGATTAATTTTGTGAGACATAGCTCAGAAGACTTTGTGGTGTTGAACCAAAATCATTCTTTACAACTCACGGCAGTGGGGTGTTATATTTTCCACTGCCAAGCACTTGTTTGTGTGATTCAGGGCTCGGTTTGATCTCGTATCAATCCGATTTTTTTGGGAAACACATAGGGGTATTTTGGGATTTTGTTGGGGGGTGTTTTTCTCTGAAAAATCAGACCTCAAAATGTCACTTCAGTTCACGCACACAGCGGATTGTTTCTGTTGCAGTTTGGGCGCATTTAGTGCAAAAAAATAGTTCGGTTTTTGCACTGCTGTTCGGGACTGTTCGGGGACTGTTTCGGGACCATTTCGGGGCTGAAATTTTGTTCAAAACAGTAGCAAAATTTCAGTGGTACTATTGGTCACATTCGACCACTTAAAGGGAAGGGCAATAAAAAATTTTCAAGTCCAATCCGGGTGGCTAAGACATTTCCGTTACGCAAAGAAAGCGTTTCCTACAGAATGTCTGTTGCCACTTGCCATAGCAGATGATGCTACACAAGAGGAACATGAGACTCTCCAAAAGTAGAGAGATGATGATAGGAGGGTCAAATCATATATTCTCAGTTCCTTGGCACCGGAGCTTAAGATGCAATATTTTGGATTACCTGATACATATACTATGATGCTGCGGCTGGGAGAATCCTTTATGAACTAAGAATAGATCTCGGTTCATAAAATTATGATGGAACTGTTCTATGCAAAACTTGAAGAGGGACAGGTTATGAGCCCTCACGTGCTTCCCTCTTAATGACATTTTAGGACGAAGTGTCATACTTAGATCTCTCCCACCATCATATCGCCAATTTATGATGTATTTCAGTATGAATGGTATTAGCTATTCTTATCAGGAGCTACATATGATATTGCAAACTGCGGAGGAAGATTTAAGGAAGAGAGTACCGACTCGTCCTCCTAAACCCACTGCTCTTCCTACTTCCTCCCAATCTAAACATAAAGGGAAGAATAAGAAAGGTAAGAAAAAGAAAGGTACAAATCTTCCACCATAGGGTAAGATAGCTAAACTGAATAGAGCTGCCGAAGATAAATTCCACCACTGCAGCAAGATCGGCCATTGGAAGATGAAATGTCCTGATTACCTGGCCCATATTAGAAAGGAAAGAGCATCTACTTCAGGTACTTTTATTTTTCCCATTATTGATACCTCATTAGCTGGTGAAGCTATGTCGTCCAGTTGGATTTTGGATTCTGCTTGTCCAATTCACATTTGCAATTCGTTGCAGGTCTGAAGAAAAGTAGACGGTTAAAATCTGGGGAGATGCAGTTGCATTTCGGGAGTGGCGACTCTCCGGATGCAGTTGATATGGGATTATGCGAGATTCCCCTACCCATGGGGGAGCCTTTTGTTGCATGACTGATTTTTTATACCGGGATGTGTTGTGAACATTGTGTCACTTTTTGTATTAGGTATCGAAGGATATAATGTAAATATTAATAATCGTTCTTTATATTTATATGATAGATATAATGTTTAGATCCTTATTTGTCCAAATGAGCATGGTCATTACATTTTACATACCTCACAAGATATCTTTAATGCTGGAATTAATAAACGTAAAGTATCTAATATAAATAATACTGAACTGTGGCATATGAGGTTGGGTCATATAGGCGTGAAACGCCTAACCCAGTTGGTTAGGAATGGTTTGATACAAGATCTTACCATTGAACCTTATCCAACTTGTGAATCTTGCATTCGGGGTAAAATGACCAAAGTCCAATTTTCGGGTGTATGACACCGAGCCGCTGACTTATTGGAACTAATACATTCTGATGTATGTGGTCCCATAGTCACACTACTCACAGTGGTTTTTCGTACTTCGTTATCTTTACCGATGATCTGTCACGGTATGGTTATGTTTATTTGATGAAACAGAAATCTGAAACCTTTGAAAAGTTCAAAAAATTCTGAAATGAAGTGGAAAAATAGACTGGTAAATATATTAAAATTCCTCCGATCTGATCGAGGCGGTGAATATATGAGTGGTGAGTTCACTGATTATTTAAAGGAGAATGAGATTCTCGCTTAATATACTCCTCCGGGTACTCCACAGCACAATGGAGTGTCCGAAAGAGAAATCAGACTTTATTAGATATGGTTCGATCGATGTTGAGTTTTACAGATTTGCCCTATTATTTATGCGGTTATGCTCTTTTAACTGCTGCTCATCTTTTGAATAAGATTCATTCAAAGGATGTTCTTATGACTCCGTATCAGATATTGACCGGTAGGAAATCGAATCTTAATTATGTTAAGATTTGGGGCTGTCCTGCCTATGTCAGGATGGCTCAGCAAGATAAGCCTTCGCCTCGAGGGCAAAAGTTTAGGTTTGTTGGATATCCTTCAAATACGAAAGGATATTTGTTCTATGATACCGAGCATCGAAATGTGTTTGACATGAGTCCAACCACACCAGAGACATTACAAGATGCAGCTAACAACTTGGAGGAACCCATGCAGTTGCCAACAGGTCCAATCACACGCCAAAGAGCAAGGAAGATTAGAGAGGCCTTTGCGGGACTAGCTCAGAGCTATGTGACCAGTTGCAGCAAACAAGTCAAGTGCACACCAGAGACACATATGGGCATAACCAGAGAGGTCCCCAAGCTATTTCATTTGACCTAGATCAGCTCAGACTGAAGCATAGCAGAGCAGCTTCAGCACCAGCACCCTTTTGACCCGATTTGACCTATTTTGGGACTATGTTGAATTCAGCCAAATGGGGGCATTTTTGTCATTTGTGCTCGACATGTTGACTTTATTTATGATGTAATTAAGCTAGTTGACCAGGTTATTAGGGTTAATTATGCTTAGAACCTTGCTTATTGAGTAAGCACGTCAATTTACTATTTGATGTAAGCACCTCAAATTAGCTTAAGTTAGATTAGTTTCTAATCATTGTTTTAAGCTACTTTAGGTGGGAAAAGACTTTTGGGGACGTGCTTGAGTGAGAGATTTGGGTAGTTTTTAGGTCTTTTGGTAATTTCACTTTAGGGACATTTTTGTCCATTCACATCTTTAGGGTTTCTCTTTGTAACCTATTTAAACTTTGTTTTCTTCTTCTTTGGAATAACATACACGACATTTTGAGAAACTTTGAAGCTTTGAAGCTTTGGCTATGGCTAAATTTCTTGTGAGGGAGGGATTCCCCTTTTCAAGTTCAAATTGACTTATCTAAGCTTGGCAACTTAGTGGCGTCTCCATTGCTAGCAAAATACAATCTGATTTCATGCTTGTGGTTATCATGGACGTGAGTTTCATGGTGGTTAGGGGCTGATCTTGGTTGGGTTTTGTTCCTACAAAATCAGTATTCAAAGTTCTTGGGGTTTTGAGAAAGATGCTTAGGGGTTTGCTTGGTTTCCAACCCAAGTGAGTTCTTATCATTTGGTATCAGAGCTTAAGGTTCTGAGGTCTGATTTCCTATCCTTTGTGTTGTTTAATCTTGTATTCATCTTTGTTCTTTGTTGATTTAATTTCGGCATCAAGGTTTTACTTCCACCTTGATTCGGCCATTGTTGGATCTTGTTATTTCTTGCTGATTCTTGTTGATTTGTGATCAAAATATCATGAATAACATTCTGCCTTGAGTGTTTTTTGATTGATCATGAGTATTTCTTTGAGTTAAGCTTTGGCTACTTAGGTCAAAATTGGGGCTTTTGTGTTATTTGCTTGAATCAAGTGTTTAGTTGTTAATTGTAAGTTACTAGGACGTGTTTAACATTGTTATTAAGTTATTAGTTTCAAAAAAAAAAAATTGCATCAGGTCAGATTCGGCCAAGGAAGAACCATCACCACCCTTACTTTGTTCTTGCCATATGCATGTCACTTAGCTTGTTTTCAATAGGTATTGTTCATATCTACTTTGAGAAAATCAGATTGCACTTCATTACTCCTAGCATTTGCGTGAACTAGCTTGT
Source organism: Zanthoxylum bungeanum (assembly GCA_019454045.1). Taxonomy (NCBI): domain Eukaryota; kingdom Viridiplantae; phylum Streptophyta; class Magnoliopsida; order Sapindales; family Rutaceae; genus Zanthoxylum; species Zanthoxylum bungeanum. Next base: position 463,706 of record SKCR01042123.1, read on the forward strand.
TTGCAATATTTGTGAAGTTGTTGCAATCTTGTGAAGTGTGAGGAAAACAAGTGTGTTTGAGTGCTGTGGTGAGGCATTTGAATGAATGAGTGTTGAAACAGAATGAAATGCTTATGGATTGATGAGGCCGTGACTTACTCTTGAAGTTTACTTATGCTTGTGTGTTAACTTTGTGAGATAAGCCTGGTTACTTTGTTACACATATTGTCGTGAGTAAGATGCTTGATGTGCTTATGTTGAAGCATGAATTAACAAGTGTGCTTGCTGATTTGCGTGAGCTATCATTAGCTTGACATTGGATTTGTGTTGAAATCATTAGCATGACATTGAAAATGGAAGCACTCATGAGCTTGACATGGAAACTTGAGTAGCCATCATTGCATTTGAGAGGTGCTTGAAGAGGCAAGCTGCTGCATCACCAAGTTAGTTGGAAAAAGTGTTTAGTTGGTTGGTAACTTACCATTGCCGAATTGACATGCTTACTTGACCTAATTGTAAGCTACTTACGTAAGCAGCTGAGTCACCTACTTGTTTTGAAAAAAAAAAAGAGAATTGGTCGCATTGTGCTTAGCTTGATTAGACCATTTGCAAGTTGATTGGATTGCTTTACATGAGTTACATTGATATTTGATTTGGTTTGTATTGGTTTAAGCTTGAAAGACTATATTTGTGTTATAGCCGAATTGAAATCCGTTGTGCTTCATTGTGTTTCATTGGAGTGTAAACACTTGTGAGTGTGTGTGAGAAGAAAAGAAAGGTGAGCTCAAACACTATAGCGAGTGACCACAAGATTGCTTCAGTGACACATTGATTGCTTGCTTGCTTATTTATTGGATTTAGCTAACTCGTCATTCTTTCTTATTCTGAGCACTCTCGCTATAGGTTTCTTTCTATTGAGTCTCCGTGATTACTTATCTTATTTGCTTTATTTCACATGCTCTATAGATACATTGAGTTTCTGCTAGCTTGTGGACTACACCTTAGTTGACCTTTCTTGGATTGAGTGTGATTCACATTTGAATTGAGGACGAACTCAAGAGTGGTAAAAGGCAGTGATTGTGAGCACCATATCGGATAAAAGCCAATAGAGTGCAAACACGAGTGGAGTGATATCATTCGAGTGTAAACACGTGAGATTGTGAGGATTTACATATTTGCTTTACTTTCTTGTTATTTCTAATTTGTTTGTTTAGTGTTGAGATGGCAGGTCCAAGTTTAACCATTGAAGATAAGATTGAGGTTTTGGATACTTTCAAAAGTGATATCCAAGCTATTATGAGTGATTATAGAAGATCTTTTGAGAAATGGAAAAAGACTTGGAAGGTAACTAAATATGCAGTGAATGAAGAGAGTACTCAACAACCAAAAGCTATTGAAGTTGTGTGTAATGAAGTGAGAAACATTTGTGATGTTGAGTGTATGGTGAGTGAAAGTACTTGTGAGGTCGTGAGTACTATTAGTGTAAGCACTTGTGATGTTGAGTGCATAGCGACTGAAAACACTTGTGAGGTCGTGAGTAATATAAGTGTAAACACTTGTGATGTTGAGTGCATAGTGAATGAAAACACTTGTGAGGCCTTGAATGTTGTGAATTGTGTTATAAGTGACATGGTGAGTGAAAATGCTTGTGAGACCGTGAGCATTGAGGGAGTAAACACTTGTGAGGTAGTTTGTTTTGAGGTTGAAAAACATAGTGAAACTGAGCAGGTGTGTGAGGAGGTCTTTGCAAGTATGGTTGAGATAGTGGCCATGAGTGATGATGAAGTTGTGAGAGCTGGTGAAAAGAAAGTAGATGTGGTAGTGAAGTTTTTCCATAACATTTTCTCTATTGTTTATGCTTTTTCATCGCAAGTACAAGTGGTCAAGTATGATTCTTTTATATTTCAATATCATCGTCCAATTGATTTTGTCATAACTATCTATGATCCGGGTTCGAATTCGAGGATGAATCCATTTCAAGAGAGGGAGAATGACATGATCCAAGGGACAACATTTGACATGATGCAGTCATCCAAGGAAAATTAGAGCCTTTGCAATTGCCAACAGGCCCAATCACACTCCAAAGAGCTAAGAAGATCAAAGACGCAATATCGGGGCCAGAGTTTGCATATAATAGATGCATTTGTTCTTCTAGTTTTTACTTGCCTTATGAGATTGATTATGATTCTAATTCTCTAACTCCTATGGATTTATTATCTTTGATTGTTATTAAGCTTGGGAGTATGAATGATAAGGGAAAGGCAGAGTTAGTGAGAATAATAGGTTTCCAACGCATTGTGTTTGACCCCGGCAATTGGGTGTGGCTTTATATGCAAGAGGAAAAGATACAAGCATAACGAAGATCCAAGTTGCAACCAAGAGGAGATGGTCCATTTCAAGTCCTGGAGCGGATCAACGACAATACTTACAAGCTTGATCTTCCTGGTGAGTTTGGCGTTCCTGCAATGTTTAATGTTTTTGACTTATTTTATTTTTAATGCAGGTACAGATTCGAGGTCGAATCCTTTTCAAGAGGAGGGGAATGACATGATCCAGGCCACACATGGAGCATCACAGGACATGGCCAATAACACAAGGGATCCATTGCAATTACCAGAAGGGCCAATCACAAGACTGAAGGAAAAAAGAATCAGAAAAAGCAATGGCGGGATTAGTTCAGAGTTTTATGGCCGACTGCAACAAACCAATAGAGACGCATGTGGGCTTCGATGGAAAGGGCCCAAAGCCATTTCACTTGGCCCAAATCAGTTTAGAATAAAGTTTCCTAAGCATTTGAAGACTTAAAGACTTGGTATTTTTGTAATTTCGTATTTAGGGGCATTGTTGTCTTTATGCCTTTAGGGTTTCTTTTGTATCACTATTTAAGCTTTCTTTCTTTTTCATTTTGAAACAATCAACGAAATTTGTAAAACTCAAAAGCTTAAAGCTTTGGCTATGGCTGAATTCTTTTAAGGGAGGGATTCCCCTTTTTCAAGTTTGAATCGACTTATCTAAGTTTTGGCAAACTTAGTGGCGTCTCCATTGCTAGCAAAACACTACAAGGATTCATCTTAAAGGTTCTTAAGGGCAAGTTCTTTGGGGGTCTTCTTTGTGGCCTTGGAAGGGTTTTGTTCCTACAAAATCAAATTCGCAGTTCTTGGGGTTCTGTCCGTTGCTTGGGGGTTGGATTTCGAATCCAAGTTGGTTTCTTGTCATTTTCTTACTTGGTTTGTAGCGGATTGCATATGGAAATGTCTCAACAAACTCTAACCAACGTGCGTGCCATTTGTTCAGCTTACCTTGACCCTTCAAATGCTTCAATGACTCGTGATTTGTATGAATCACAAACTCTCAAGGGCTCTCACTAGCGCATGCAACTCCTTGTCGTATGTGGGGTATCTCAAAACTGCTCCATTAAGCTTCTCACTAAAGTAGGTTATTTGTCGTTTTTCTTGCATAAGAACCGCTCCAATGCCTAATTCGGATGCGTCACACTCAATCTCAAATGTCTTCTCAAAGTTGGGTAGTGCCAAAAATGGTGCACTACACAACTTCATTTTAAGATCCTGGAATGCACGCTTCTGCTCTTCACCCCATTTGAAGCCAACAGTCTTTTTCACTACTTCAGTCAGTGGTGCTGCAATACTACTGAAGTCTTTAACAAATCTATTGTAGAAGCTTGCTAATCCATGGAAGCTTCTGACTTCTGTCACAGTTGTTGTTGTAGGCCAATCATTAATTACCTTCACCTTTTCTAAATCTACCTCGATGCCATCTATACTCACAATAAATCCAAGGAAACCAATTCATCTATACAAAAAGTGCACTTATCAAAGTTAGCATATAGTTTTTCCTGCCTTAACACATCAAAAACATGCTTCAAATGCGTAACATGCTCATCTAATATTTTACTGTAAACTAAGATGTCATCAAAATAAACCATGATATATTTACCTAAAAATGCACGCATAACATGATTCATCAATCTCTTTTTTTGGATAAGGTAAGTATTATAACCAAAAGAAAACTATACAAGAGCAAAGGGGCATCCCCCAGGATCTAGAGAGGACAAGCCCTCCTAGAAGAAAGCCAAACGGCTACAATAGATCAACTAAAGATGTCATCGGGCAAGTGCCACGAGAGGTGAAGCCATTTATTGTCATAAGATGGAGTCACCTTACGTAAAGAACTAACACGATTCCGAACATCAAAAACAATATCATATAGAAGAACAGAAACTGGCCTAAGAGGCATATCATGAGTGCGAGCATTCCTCTCCCTCCATATATGGTAAACTAACGCTGCAAAGGACAGACAAACCAGAAGATGATATAAAGAGGCACCAGAGAACTGACAAAGCCACTCAACAGTTTGGCGCCAATCTCGACAGCTCCAGTCTAAACCACACATGGCTAACACAGACGACCAAACCCTCAATGAAAAGAGGCACTGAAATAAAAGATGATCGATGTCCTCACTCGAACTACCACAAAGGATACACCGCGAGCAAGAGGATATACCAAATTTCATTAGACTGTCCTGAGTACACAGGCCTCCCTGAATGGACATCCAAAGAAGAAAAGAATGGCGGGGAATAGATTTCCGGAACCAGACAACTCTGGACCAAGGCATCTCGGGTCTCCTCGACCTCAAAGCATTCCAGGCACAATCCACAGAAAATTTCCCATGTCTATCATCTTCCCAAACCAGCATATCTTCCCTCAAACTAGAAGGAGACGGAAGGTGAGTCTGAGCCAGATCAACAAGAGCAGCAGATCTAGAAGGGGGCCAATGCCAAGCAGAATCAGAGATAATGGAAGCAACTGTCGCCATCCTATCCAAGCCAGAATCATAAATCACTCTCTCGCCCAATGAGTACTCAATCGGGCCTACAGGATGCCAATTATCAAACCACAATAAAGTCGACTCACCATTCCCAATACTCACTCTCATCCGCCGACGGGACCAAGAACGAAGCTCCAAAATCTTACGCCAACTCCAAGAGCAATCAGAAGGACGAGGGATCTCCCAAAAACTTCTCCCCCTCAGTAAATAAGAGTAAACCCAAGTAGACCAAGAAGAAACCTGACCAGAACAGAGAAACCAAATATGCTTGACAATAGCTGCTCTATTCCAAGCTTCCAGACTCTTTATACCCAGACCCCCCTCCTTAAGAGGTAAACAAATTTTGCTCCAAGCTACTCTAGCCCCAGTAGTGATAAGCGCACTACCCTTCCAAAGGAAAGAACGAAGGATAGTCTCCACCTTCCTAATCACTGACTTAGGAAGAATAAATAAAGAAGACCAATAAACTTGAATGGAGAACAAAACAGACTTTATAAGCTGGAGCCGACCTGCATAAGAGAGAAACTTACAACTCCAACTTTTAGCACGCATAACAATACGATCCACAAGAGAAGCACAGTCAGAGGCCCTAAGTTTAGTAGAGATCAAAGGAACCCCCAAATACCTCACAGGAAGAGTCCCCACCTGGAATCTCAACACATCTCGCAGTTGGTCTTGCATAGAAAGAGAGATGCCAGAAGAGAAGAGATGACTCTTAGCTGGATTCGGAATTAAACCTGATAAACCACTGAACTGCCCAATACAATCCTTGATCAAAGAAACAGAGGATGCATCTGCTTTACAAAAAATCATAAGGTCATCTGCAAAACAGAGATGAGTAAGACGGTCCTTTGAACACCGCCAGTGGAACTGGAAACCCGGATCAGTAGCCATATTACGAAGAAGGCCTGATAAAACTTCCATAGCCAAAACAAAGAGATAAGGAGACATAGGATCACCTTGTCGCAACCCACGACCCCCAGAGAAAAATCCATTCAGCTCACCATTAATAGAAACAGAGAATCTCGTAGTAGTCATACACTCCTGAATCCAACCCACCATCCTCTCAGGAATACCAACAGTCCTCAGAACCTCAACCAAAAAATCCCAACGAACAGTGTCATAAGCTTTCATCAAGTCTATCTTAAGAGCACACCTCGGGGAACCGCCATTCCGGTGATAATTCCGAACCAATTCCTGACATAAGAGAATATTGTCGCTAATACGCCTTCCCTCGACAAAAGCAGATTGATTCTGACTGATCACTGAAGGGAGAATGACCTTAATTCTGTTCGCAATCAGCTTAGCAATGCACTTGTAAATGGTGTTACAGCAAGAAATGGGCCTATAATCCTTAACCTGGGAAGGGTTAGGAATCTTAGGAATCAGAGCAATGGATGTAGCATTTACCTGCCTCAAAAGACGACCAGAAGAAAAGAATGAATGAATAGCACATAAGACATCATCCCCCACAATATTCCAACACTTCTTAAAGAAACCCGAATTAAACACATCCGGACCTGGAGCTTTATTGTCTTTCAGCCCGAACAAAACAGCCTTAATCTCCTCATCCTCAACCTCACAAGAAAGAGCCATACTCTGCTCCTCAGTCACATGTCTAGTAATGGCAGAATGGAGGGTCACCCTATCAAAATCCTGCTGACGATGCTGAGGACCAAAAAGGGACTCAAAAAGGAAACAATCTCATCTCTAACCAAAGCATCTTCCTCCACTCGGGTACCATCCTCTTTAGTAATAGAAGTAACCTTACTACGGCCATGAAAACTCTTCATAGCGGTAAAGAAGAACTTAGAATTCTGATCCCCAAGGTTAAGCCACTGAACACGAGATTTCTGTCTATTAAAGCCTTCTTCAGCCCGACTCAAATCACCATAACTCACTGAAAGACAAGCTTCCTCAGCTAACAGAGCAGGGTCACTGGGGAAGTCCTGTAAAGCACATTGAACTCTATCCAACTCCTTCCTGATCTCCAAAACACGACAAGAAATTTTAGAGAAATGCTCAACATTAAATTTCTTCAAAGCTGCTTTAACATTCTTTAGCTTACAACATAACCGGAACATTGGAGCAATCTCATAAATGTGGTTGGTGCTTTTGAAAGACCAAATGGCATAACTAACCATTCTTACAAGCCATACTTGGTCTTAAATGTAGTTTTCCATTCATCTCATTCTCTCATGCAAATATGATGGTATCCGATTTTCAAATCATTTTTACTAAATACCTTAGAACCATACAATTCATCTAACATGTCATCTAGTATAGGAATATGATGACAATACTTTATCGTTATATTATTGATCGCTCGACAATCAACGCATATACGCCAAGTCCCATTTTTCTTAGGAACTAGAAGATCTGAGACCGCACAGAGACTCATACTTTCTCTGACATACCCTTTCTCAAGCAACTTTCGCACTTGCCTTTGAAGTTTCTTCGTTTCCTCGGGATTGCTCTGGTAGGCTGGTCTATTGGGAATGACAGCGCTAGGTATGAAATCTATATGGTGTTCAATACCTCTAATGGGTGGAAACCCATTAGGAATGTCATTTGTCGGCACATCACTGAATTCCTGCAAAAGAGATGAAATAGACACATGAAGCAAATGGTCAATGTTAGTAAAATAAACATGGGCTCCTTATAGACTAACAATAGCATAAGCTTGCTAGCCTTGAAAGCTTTCCTCGCTTCACCCTCACCCATGTAGAAACTCTTTTTCAATCTCCCTTTTGTTTCCCCCTCACGTTAACTCACACTCCCCTTGGAAACACTCACGGCCTTGGCCTTTTTTTTCTCACTGGGTTCGGCCTTAGACCATTTTAACTCACCACTCTCACTCGTTTCCCCAAATGTGGTGTTTTCCCTCACTCTCTCTTTATCACGCTCAAGTTGCAATTTAACTTGATCTTCGTGGACTTGTATAGGTGTAAGTGGGTATAAGGTAATGGGTTTTCCCTTATGCTGAAAGGAATACTTGTTCTTGAACCCATCGTGAATAACCTTCTTATCAAACTGCCATGGCCTGCCCAAAAGAATACGTCATGCATGCATCAGTATAACATCACATAGAACATCATATGTGTATGGTCCAATGGTAAAGCTCAATAATACCTGCCTTGTCACATTTATTTCGCCACAATCATTTAACCACTGCAACCTGCAAGGCTTGGGTGCTTCAAGCAACTCAACCCCAACCACTCAAACAAAGATGTGCTAGCAACATTAGTACAAATGTCCCATCAATGATCATACAACACCCATTTCCATTCACATGACATCTAGTGTGGAATATGTTCTCCCTCTGCTGCCCACTCTCATCCTCTACAACACGTGCATTCAAAGAAAGTCTAACAACTAGAGATAAATTATCCAATGGGTATGCAGCTCCCTCGTGGTCACTAGTATCCTCCAACTCTGGCATCTCATCCTCAACCTCACTATCAGTAGAGTACCATGCCTTAGTTGAAATCTCTCCTCCATATCATCAAGATCATCAGAATCATCAAACTCATTTTCAACTTCTTCTTCATCTGGCTGTACATACTATGGTGGTACACGTCGAGGCGGCACATTCTGAGGTGGTGGTACATTCTGAGGTGGTGGTATATGCTAATGTGGTAGTGCTTTAGGACCACTGCTCATTTGAATACTCTCTACACTCTTGGACAACCTCTCTAAAGTAGTATTCATGTTCTCCATCATATCTGTAAACTTTCTATCCAAAGCCTCAAGCTTTTCATCAATGGTTAGACTTGGACCTGCCATCTCAACACTGAACAAACAATTAGAAATAACAATAAAGTAAAACAAATATGTAAATCCTCACAATCTCACGAGTTTACACTCGAATGATATCACTCCACTCGTGTTTGCACTCTATTGGATTTTCTCGATATTGTGCTCACATTCACTGCCTTTTACCATACTTGAGTTCTTCCTAAATTCAAATACGAATCAAACTCAATCCAAGAATACACAACCAAGTGTAGTCCTCAAGTCAGCATAAAACACAAAGAACCAAAAATCTATATAGGGCATGTGGAAAATGCGAATAAGAATAGTAATGATGAAAACTCAATCAAAGAGACTTAAGCTAGAGTAGTCGGAGTAATGAAATAACAAATTAGCACGGTGAGCAAATAAGCATGCAAATTCACGGTCGTATGCAATTTCAAACGAAATTTTGGTGCCTCAATAGGAATTTTGATGGATTACCATCCACGAACACCCAAATAATAATATGGAACCAACCAGATTCAACCAAATTTTTGAACTTTTTTTTTGCTCAAGTGATCACTTGTCACTCAAGTTCGAAAAAAATGCTAAGTATTAACCCTCTGATGTTCAATCTGATATGAAATGGAATTCAAAGTCTAATTCTTTATGTGTATGTGTTGATGTTCTTCCTCGGGATGAATCTGACCTAGCTTTTTTTTTTTCTTTTTTTTCAAAAGATTCACTAGGGTTTAAGAAATAAATCAAACAACTGATTAAGAACATGCTTACCCATAAACAAAAAAAAACGGAAACAAAAACAAGATCCAACAACAACTGAAACAAGAAAAACAAAGAGACAATAACTAAAACATAATCAAATAACGAATAAGGATAGGAAAATCAGACCTTGGAACCCTGAGCTCATGATACCAAATGACAAGAAACCTACTTGGATTCGAAAATCAAGCAAACCCCAAGTATTCTTTCTTAAGCCCCAATTACCTTAATCAATGATTTTGTAAGAACAAAACCCATCCAAGATCAGCCCTAACCCACCATGAAACATTGCCCATGATAACACAAAACATGAAATCAGTGTGTTTTTCTAGTAATGGAGATGCCACTAAGCTTGCTAAACTTAGATAAGTAGATTTAAACTTGAAAAGGGAAATCCCTCCCTCACAAGAAATTCGGCCATAGCCAAAACTTAAAGCTTGAGTGTTTTTCTGTCAAAATTCGTGAATAATGTTAAGGAAGAAGAAAAACAAGTTTAAATAGGTTACAAAGAGAAACCATAAAGGCATAAAGAGAAAAATGCCCCTAAAGGGAAAAATTCCAAAAAGGCCAAAATCTTCAAGTCTTCAAAGGCTTTTTAAGCTTCATTCAGAACTGATTTGGGCCAAGTGAAGTAGCTAAGGTGTTGGGGCAGATGTGGAACCCCTGGGGTCGGATCGGTGCCCCGCGCAACAGAAGTGGATCTAACATATGGATATCTATCATGGGTATAATTTTAAAATATTTAATGAAATATTATATTCTATTACGAGTGTATAGGAAAAAATCGGGACTGAATCGGAGTCCGGAAGCTCAAGAAAGAAGAAAAATAAATCCAGTGCGCGCACTGAGCAAACATTTTTTTTTAATTTCATTTGCTTTTCCTTCAGCTCTCTTTCTATAGAGTTGAAGGAATTAGGGTATATTACCCTAATTGCTTTCAACTGTCCCTAAACACTTTAAAAACACCCAAAATTAATTTTTAATTTCAAAACCAACATCAACACATGTTATAGAACAAAATTCATGTTTTTCAAAATATCAAATATTTTTACAAAAACATAAATTTATTCTAAATATGCACTTGCGTAAATTTTTGAATCCAATACACAAAACAAATTAGAATCCCACAATGAAGTGACTCGTGAATAATTCTAGGTCACCGAAATGTGGTCAAGTGATTCTAGAATGGTAGTCATAGCTCTAAGCTTTAATCTGGAGTTCCAAACTATAATTTTATGTTTATGTCTAACATAAATATTTTGACTTAATTACAAGCATATTGTGTTTATACTTCCAAAGCAACCTAACACAGTTAATTAGTCTAATTTCAACATTATGTATCTAATACATAATTCAACACTATATATCTCACTAATAAAAAATATAGCTTTTGGAGAATATCAAACTTACCTAGTAAGGTTGATTCAAAAATCCAATCTATTCCTCCTTGTTGAAATGTTTGGAGAACTTCCAAGTAGTAGCAAGCTTGACTCCAAGATCCAATCTTGATTCCAATGCTAGCAAGCTTCACCCCAAGATCCAATCTTGATTTCTCCTAGATGAAATGTTGTAGAGACCTCACAAAGCTTCTCTAAACACTTCTCCAACTTAGGCTAATTTCTCTAATACTTGCTTGTATTTAGCTTTCTCAAGGTTTTTCTTTGCTTAATTAAAACCTTCCTAAAGTTTGCTATTTATAGCAAAACTTAGGCAATTTTTAATTAATAAAAGTTGTAATCAACTTTTAGATGCGCTTAATCTAATTTGTACAAATATGTATAATTAGGTGTGACTAATCTCCATTGTCTACCATTTTGATTTAATCCAATTAAATCAAGACAATGATTAGGAAATGGATTAGTTCAATGTTTTCCACTTTGATTTAATTCAATTAAATCAAGCCAAAACCACATATTATTACATACTTACAATTACCATAATATCCTCAAATGGTAGAGATAATTATGATTTTACAATTGGGCCCTTGTGTAATTATTGAATTAATCTGATTAATCCAATTAGGTCAAAGTAAATAATCAATGTTATCCAATAACACTTGATTATCTTAGTTGATAATTATAATATCGAATATTATCTTTTATCAAAATTAATCAGCTACCCGAGTGCTTAATGAGTACAATTCATATTGAGACTCTCTAAGTTCAGACACGTTCGTCATATAAGCCTAGCTAATATTTACGCAATTCGGCCACCTCCAAATTCGCAAAGAACACAAACGATCTTTCTGAACTATACAAGTCGAGGTCATCACATATGTTTAACAATCCTTCTATCGTAGGCGATCCAAGTTGTGCTTAGGAAACATAGAATACACCGTCAAGTTTTCAAATACGCACATCTCATGTCGACATGTCCACGATTATTTACAACTGATGCTATCCAACCTAGGTGATCGGCTTTGGCCAAAGTCTTAAGAATCGTGAATTACTCACATGGATACCTAAACCCATTATGGTACACATATGGGCCGACAGATCATATATTGACTCGCACTTGATTACTGAGTGCATTGGTCCACACCCAACGAATATCTAGAGGCCAGACCATGAAAGGTTCCTGATATATATGGCATCAAAATGTGGAGGATCTCACACAAAAACAATACTATCCTATAGTCAAAGGATCACATATGCTACTCGACTTGAGGAGATTCCAATTGACGGTGGTGTGTACTTCCAACTATTAAGAATCACTTGTGAGTCATTTAGTATTCGGTCCAACCAATACTCACATGTCTATACGAGCTTCCAAAACTCATGGTACATCGGGTTAAACCATTGGAACTCCAATTCCAATATAAGACATGTGCTAGTATTCTAGGTTATAGGAATTCGACCGTATTCCTAAACCAACGAACACACACACACACTTTAAGAATAGTTTGTAATAGTAATACTTATCCCAATATCGGACCACCTAGTGTCCAATATTACTACATGACTATTCTAAGGTCGATGTCATTCTTAGCATATTTATACATCAATCTAATATGCATATTGACGATACCATTAATAAGATTTGAAATGAAATTGTATTTATTTTATTAATAAATAATAAAATATAATGTACTATACATTATCTGGATTGGCGCTCCAAGCACCAAATCCAACATTAGGGTCCTCTCCATTGAAGCCCACATGCGTCTTTAGTGTGGCTCTGATTTATTTGTTGCAGTCGACCATAACACTCTGAACTAATCCCGCCATTGCTTCTCTGATTCTTTTGGCATTCTGTCTTATGATTGGCCCTTCTGGTACTTCAATGGCTCAATTATGTTGCTGGTCATGTCCTTTGATGCTCCATATGTGGTCTGGATCATGTTAGTTTCACAATGGATCAACTCACAAAGCACATAAGGATTGGGGAGGAAACTCATGTGTGTAAAAAGATGTGGGTTACTGAATCAGGATCCAAAGTGAATCATATTCATGAGAGAAAGTCTCACAATAATTCTGATGGAAAAAAAAAAAAGAAAAAGGCCCGAAAACTAAGAATGCCAACAAAGATAAGAAAAATAAATCATGTCATCACTGCGGAAAGAAATTTCATTTCAAGCGTGATTACGGGCTTTGGAAAAAGCAGAAAATAAAAAATAACTAGCAAATGTTGTTGAGAAAGATACCTTTGAAATAGTGGCTGGTGCCAGATTTGCACATTGACATGTTAACAAAATTACATATGGCAACAACAACAATCTCATAAGACTGGTAATTTGATTCGAGAGCCACAATGCATATTTGCAATGATAGGTCTCAATTCAAAAAATATGAAGATTCAAATGAGGAGCACAAGGTTTTAATGGGGAATAACAATTCTCTCAAGGTCCTTGAAAGTAAAAGTGTAGAACTTCAGTTCACCTCTCGTAAGAAACTAATTCTAGTTAATGTCTTACATGTACCAGCAATTATGAAGAATCTTGCTACAACCATGAAGGCTCTTCATAGCAGTAAAGAAGAATTTAGTATTATGATCCCCAAGGTTAAGCCATTGAACACGAGATTTCTGTCTATTGAAGCCTTCCTCAGCCCGACTCATTTCCGTGTCTATTAATGGGGAGTTGCATGGTTTTTTCTTTGGGGGTCGCAGGTTGCGACAAGGTGATCCTATGTCTCCTTATCTCTTTGTTTTGGCTATGGAAGTTCTGTCATGCTTACTTAATCAGGGTTTCCAATTCCATGGGCGGTGTTCAAAGGACCGTCTCACTCATCTTTGCTTTGCGGATGACCTTATGATTTTTTATAAAGCGGATGCATCCTCGGTTTCCTTGAACAAAAATTGTCTCGGGCAGTTCAGTGGTTTATCAGGTTTAATCTCGAATCCAGCTAAAAGTCATTTCTTCTCCTCGGGTATCTCTTCTACCCTTCAGGGCCAGCTGCGTCATGTTTTGGGCTTCCAAGAAGGGATTCTTCCAGTGCGGTATCTGGGAGTCCCTTTGATTTCTACTAAACTCCGGGCCTCAGATTGTGCTTCTCTTGTGGATCGTATTGTTATGCATGCTAAGAGTTGGAGTAGTAAGTTTCTCTCTTATGCGGGGCGGCTTCAGCTCATTAAGTCTGTTTTGTTCTCCATTCAAGTTTATTGGTCTTCTTTATTTATTCTTCCTAAGTCTGTTATTATGAAGGTGGAGACGATTCTCCATTCTTTCCTTTGGAAGGGTAGTGAGCTCACCTCTGCGAGAGTGGCTTGGAGTAGAGTTTGTTTACCTCTAAAGGAAGGGGGCTGTGGATTAAGAGATCAGATACTTGGAATAGAGCGGCTATTGTTAAGCACATTTGGTTTCTTTGTTCTGGCCAGGTTTCTTCTTGGTCGAATTGGGTTCAGTCTTATTTGTTGAGGGGGAGAAGTTTTTGGGAGGTGCCTTGCCCTATAGATTGCTCTTGGAGCTGGCGTAAGATTTTGGAGCTTCGTTCTTGGTCCCGGCGGCGAATGAGAGTTAGGATTGGGAATGGTGAGAAGACTTTATTGTGGTTTGATTTTTGGCATCCTATGGGTCCGATTGTGGATTCCTTGGGTGAGAGAGTGATTTATGACTCTGGCTTGGATAGGATGGCTACAGTTGCTTCCATTATTTCTGATTCTTCTTGGCGGTGGCCCCCATCTAGGTCTGCTGCCCTTGTTGATTTGGCTCGGGCCCATCTTCCGAATCTTTCTAGTATGAGGGAGGATGAGCTGGTTTGGGAGGATGATAGTAGAGGGAGATTTTCAGTGGATAGTGCCTGGAATGCCATGCGGATGATGGGAACCTTGGTGCATTGGTATCGAGTTGTTTGGTTCCGGAAGGCCATTCCCGGCCATTCCTTTTTGCTTTGGATGTCTATTCAGGGAGGCCTTTGTACTCAAGATAGTTTGATGAGGTTTGGTATCTCTGCTTGCTTGCGATGTATTCTCTGTAGTTGTTCAAGTGAGGATATCGATCATCTTTTCTTCCAGTGCTCCTTCTCTTCGAGGATCTGGTCGACTGTGCTGGCTTTGTGTGGGTTAGATTGGAGTTACCGAGATTGGCTTCAGACTATTGAGTGGATGTGTCAGTTTTCTGATGCCTCTTTACGTCATCTTCTTGTTCGGCTATCTTTTGCTGCGTCATTTTACCATATTTGGAGGGAGAGGAATGCCCGCACTCATGATGCGCCTCTTCGTCTTGTTTTTGTTCTGCTTAGTGATATTATTTTTGATGTTCGGAATCGTGTTAGCTTTTTACGGAAGGTGAATCCATCTTATGACAATAAATGGCTTCACCTATCCTGGCACTTGCCCGATGACATCTTCTGTTGATCTTATTTTTCTTGTAGCCTTTCGGCTTTTGTTCTAAGAGGGCCTGTCCTCTCTAGTAGTCTGGGGTATGCCCCTTTACTCTTGTATAGTTTTCTTTTGGTTAATACACTTACTTTATCCAAAAAAAAAAAAACAATTAGGAAGAATCTTGTGTATGCTGGTTTATTATGTTAAATGGATATAAAGTTTTTTTTTTTTTTTTTTTTTTTTTGGATAAGGAGTATTATAACCAAAAGAAAACTATACAAGAGCAAAGGGGCATCCCCCAGGATCTAGAGAGGACAAGCCCTCCTAGAAGAAAGCCAAACGGCTACAAGAGATCAACTAAAGATGTCATCGGGCAAGTGCCACGAAAGGTGAAGCCATATATTTTCATAAGATGGAGTCACCTTACGTAAAGAACTAACACGATTCCGAACATCAAAACAATATCATATAGAAGAACAGAAACTGGCCTAAGAGGCATATCATGAGTGCGAGCATTCCTCTCCCTCCATATATGGTAACTGACGCTGCAAAGGACAGACGAACCAGAAGATGATATAAAGAGGCACCAGAGAACTGACAAAGCCACTCAACAGTTTGGCGCCAATCTCGACAGCTCCAGTCTAAACCACACATGGCTAACACAGACGACCAAACCCTCAATGAAAAGAGGCACTGAAATAAAAGATGATCGATGTCCTCACTCGAACAACCACAAAGGATACACCACGAGCAAGAGGATATACCAAATTTCATTAGACTGTCCTGAGTACAAAGGCCTCCCTGAATGGACATCCAAAGAAGAAAAGAATGGCGGGGAATAGATTTCCGGAACCAGACAACTCGGGACCAAGGCATCTCGGGTCTCCTCGACCTCAAAGCATTCCAGGCACAATCCACAGAAAATTTCCCATGTCTATCATCTTCCCAAACCAGCATATCCTCCCTCAAACTAGAAGGAGACGGAAGGTGAGTCTGAGCCAAATCAACAAGAGCAGCAGATCTAGAAGGGGGCCAATGCCAAGCAGAATCAGAGATAATGGAAGCAACTGTCGCCATCCTATCCAAGCCAGAATCATAAATCACTCTCTCGCCCAATGAGTACTCAATCGGGCCTAAAGGATGCCAATTATCAAACCACAATAAAGTCGACTCACCATTCCCAATACTCACTCTCATCCGCCGACGGGACCAAGAACGAAGCTCCAAAATCTTACGCCAACTCCAAGAGCAATCAGAAGGACGAGGGATCTCCCAAAAACTTCTCCCCCTCAGTAAATAAGAGTATACCCAAGTAGACCAGAAGAAACCTGACCAGAACAGAGAAACCAAATATGCTTGACAATAGCTGCTCTATTCCAAGCTTCCAGACTCTTTATACCCAGACCCCCCTCCTTTAGAGGTAAACAAATTTTGCTCCAAGCTACTCTAGCCCCAGTAGTGATAAGCGCACTACCCTTCCAAAGGAAAGAACGAAGGATAGTCTCCACCTTCCTAATCACTGACTTAGGAAGAATAAATAAAGAAGACCAATAAACTTGAATGGAGAACAAAACAGACTTTATAAGCTGGAGCCGACCTGCATAAGAGAGAAACTTACAACTCCAACTTTTAGCACGCATAACAATACGATCCACAAGAGAAGCACAGTCAGAGGCCCTAAGTTTAGTAGAGATCAAAGGAACCCCCAAATACCTCACAGGAAGAGTCCCCACCTGGAATCTCAACACATCTCGCAGTTGGTCTTGCATAGAAAGAGAGATGCCAGAAGAGAAGAGATGACTCTTAGCTGGATTCGGAATTAAACCTGATAAACCACTGAACTGCCCAATACAATCCTTGATCAAAGAAACAGAGGATGCATCTGCTTTACAAAAAATCATAAGGTCATCTGCAAAACAGAGATGAGTAAGACGATCCTTTGAACACCGCCAGTGGAACTGGAAACCCGGATCAGTAGCCATATTACGAAGAAGGCCTGATAAAACTTCCATAGCCAAAACAAAAAGATAAGGAGACATAGGATCACCTTGTCGCAACCCACGACCCCCAGAGAAAAATCCATACAGCTCACCATTAATAGAAACAGAGAATCTCGTAGTAGTCATACACTCCTGAATCCAACCCACCATCCTCTCAGGAATACCAACAGTCCTCAGAACCTCAACCAAAAAATCCCAACGAACAGTGTCATAAGCTTTCATCAAGTCTATCTTAAGAGCACACCTCGGGGAACCGCCATTCCGGTGATAATTCCGAACCAATTCCTGACATAAGAGAATATTGTCGCTAATACGCCTTCCCTCGACAAAAGCAGATTGATTCTGACTGATCACTGAAGGGAGAATGACCTTAATTCTGTTCGCAATCAGCTTAGCAATGCACTTGTAAATGGTGTTACAGCAAGAAATGGGCCTATAATCCTTAACCTGGGAAGGGTTAGGAATCTTAGGAATCAGAGCAATGGATGTAGCATTTACCTGCCTCAAAAGACGTCCAGAAGAAAAGAATGAATGAATAGCACATAAGACATTATCCCCCACAATATTCCAACACTTCTGAAAGAAACCCGAATTAAACCCATCCGGACCTGGAGCTTTATTGTCTTTCAGCCCGAACAAAACAGCCTTAATCTCCTCATCCTCAACCTCACGAGAAAGAGCCATACTCTGCTCCTCAGTCACATGTCTAGTAATAGCAGAATGGAGGGTCACCCTATCAAAATCCTGTTGACGATGCTGAGGACCAAAAAGGGACTCAAAAAAAGAAACAATCTCATCTCTAACCAAAGCATCTTCCTCCACTCGGGTACCATCCTCTTTAGTAATAGAAGTAACCTTACTACGGCCATGAAAACTCTTCATAGCGGTAAAGAAGAACTTAGAATTCTGATCCCTCAACTCCTTACTCCTTTACTTTCTTGAAAACTCTATTTACTTTGACTACTAAGAGCATCTTCTGCTAAATCTTTGATCAGTACACTACCTTTTACCTAAAATCCTTCTTTTCAATACCATGAGGTTATTTATAAGTTGTTCATTATATTCCTATGAATCGTTCTTCATGATCTTTTTGTACTACTAATATCTTTACTTCTTAAGGGTTCTTTGTTTCTATGAAGGTTTTTGCACTTAGTTCAACTTATTGTAATGATGTACCTTCCCTTCTCATGTTTCTTGTCTATGATTCTTTGGATTCATCGACCTAGTTGTTGAGCCATCTCGAGATTTGCCTAATCTATCAATTGCTCTCATTTACGGGTTCTTTTCTTTACTGGGCTCTAGGGTCCCACAACTATCATCGATTCTTTATTCTATTATTTTCTCATTATGTCATTTTCGCGCCCAAGTACAATGAATTTCCTTGTTACTCCTCGCGTTCCTCATACCATTGCACATCCTATTTCATCACTTTACTCCTTGCTACTAAAATTAACAGTGGGTCATTCCTCTATTTGTTTCTTAGATCTCAACTTTCTGTTCTTTGCTATAAACCTTGATTTAATCACTTTATTGTATTGTCCATACTAGTACTCTTATCACTTCTTAAGTATCTCCAACTTCATAGGTCTATTCTTATATTCTTCCACGGATCTCTACTGACTCAGCTTATCTGTGGGTTCTACGATATTTGATCTATTTGTGAACTTCTATTAGTCTAGCAAGCCTCACTCTGACTTACCTTAATCTTTGCGCTACCCTGGGTTTTCTTCTTTATATCCTCGAAACTTCCTTGATCCTTCTTCTAGGTGGTCTACCTCTCAAGGTCCTTTCATTTCTTGAAATGGACTCCCGTTGGGTTTTCTTACGGTCGCCTATACTCATGCTGATAGGAACTGCTTACATCTCATTGGTCATTTTCTTTATGGCTCAGGGAGCATTTTCATCCTTGTTCTAATAGCTGATGGAGTCTATTGCTCATGTAGGATATGTATGAGATAGACTCTGTCAGGATAACTTCCTTAACTAATATCTCGAAGGAGTGATGATCTAAGTAGGTCGAGGCCTCATCTATTGGATTCCTTGGCTAGGGGAACTAACTGTTGTTTCGATCGCCATTCATCTTGTTTGCCTACAGGTCTGAGTTCGGGAAATCTAAAATCTCTTTATCCTTATAGCATCTCTCATATATTAGAAGCCTTGACGGAATTCCTGATTTCTTACTTCTTCTGTTTTATAGTTGTTCTCAGTTATTCGTGGGACTCACTATCTATTCGAGACGCTCGAGAAGAATTAGGTTAACTTTTTGGAAGAATTTCAAGGAATGAAATCTCGCTTGGGGAAAAGAAATTTTGCTTAGACCTACTCGGCATTTCATTCTAGTCTAGTCTTACTACACTCCCCTTTACTACTAGTTATGGTATTATCCTTTATTACTTAACTCCATGTCTCTAATGCTTGCTACTATGGATTATGGTATTTTCTTATCTGTTTCTATTCCTTTATCTCTGTTTACTTCCTTATCGATCTGATTCTGTATCTCGATCTCTTCTTATTTTTATCCTTTATTACTTAACTCATTCGGACCTTTCTATTCTCTTTCTATTATCCAGGGTAGATATCCTTAAAATTTCACTAGCTTATTCCATCTTTTTACTATTCTTTATCTCTGACTACTTATACTCTCATGCATCCTTCTTTACTTTCTTATAGCTTTCCTCTCTCATTTCCTCGATAGCTTTTCTTAGAATCATACTGTCTGGTTCCATAGCTCGTTTATTCTTCAGGTATTGATTCGATATAACTTCAAGAGAATTTCTTATCTTGTATCTAGAATATAATCATTCTCATGAGAAATGCTATTCGAATGATCTAGGAAAACTTACTGACCTGTCTATGGAACTTTGAGGACATACTCGAGGATCAGATACTGGAGAGGTAGTGCCTCATATACAGGTATCCCGGACATACTGTGTATACAAGACCCCAACACTCTGCCCACTACAGTCACTGAGTCCATAGACCATGCTCTGATACCATCTTTGTAACATCCACGATCTGGGAGATGTTACCGGCAGGGGATAACAGTACTAACCCCATAAGCCTCTGACTATATAACCATAATAGAAACTAATATACTTTTCTTTATATGACTATAATTTGTGTGGGACCGTAGCCCAACTCAAAAACAAAGAAAACAAACTCAATATTATTTTTTTTGGATAAAGTAAGTGTATTAACCAAAAGAAAACTATACAAGAGCAAATGGGCATACCACAGACAACTAGAGAGGATATGCCTTCTTAGAAGAAAAGCCGAAAGGCTACAAGCAAAAGAAGATCAACAGAAAATGTCATTGGGCAAGTGCTAGGATAGGTGAAGCCATTTATTGTCATAAGATGGATTCACCTTCCATAAAAAGCTAGCATGAATCCGAACATCAAAAACAATATCACTAAGCAGGACAGAAACAAGCCGAAGAGGCGCATCATGAGTGCGGGCATTCCTCTCCCTTCATAAATGGTAAACTGACGAGGCAAAGGACATCCGAATAAGAAGATGACGCAAAGAGGCGTCAGAAAACTGACACATCCACTCAATAGTCTGATTTTTCAGGACTACCAAGTTATTACAAGATCAGATTTATCAACCTTATTACAATCCCTATTCATTGCACAAGCCAACTCCTTATATATATATACACACACACACACATATGCCTAACTAATGGTCAAACATCCAAAGCATAAAAGCACAAATTAGAATTTCAACGGAGTACGTCATTTAACATAGAGTCTGTTTCAATCATATAAAACATGAAGTTACACTTTTATACTTTATCACAGATAAACATCTTTGAAATATTATCAAATCGGTAAGTCAATCAAATTTTCTTCAATTCGAATCAATCTTTTATCAATTCCAATAGCCCTATAATAGCTTAACATTCGTGATTCATATACATTCATACGTATCATAGCTCACTTTTCTTATATTCAGGCAAATTCAATTTCAAAATTCTTACTTGGAAACATGTTTAATATCAAAAGCTCACAAACACATTCAGTCTCTTTCATAATATACGTACATCAATAACAAACTTAACAAACACACTTTATAATACTTGATACTCACATCGGTTTTCAAGTCATTCTTTTGTTCCACGAAAGCATACACAGTCCATACATACATTCTGACATACATACAATCATAATGCAACCGACAACGAAACATACATAACAATCAACACATCAAAGAACACATAGCCCAAACAACACATACATAAGCGTTGGGCAATGCTCGTACGGGACTCATGATGACATGATCAAGGCCGACAACAAAACAAAAGACGCATTACAAGTACCAGAAGGTCCAATTATGAGGCAGAGGACCAAAAGACTCAAGAAGCAATGGCGGGATTAGTTCAGAGTTTATGGCCGACTGCAACAAACAAATAGAGATGCATGTGGGCTTCGATGGAAAGGGCCCAAAGCCATTTCATTTGGCCCAAATCAGTTTTAATAAAGCTTCCTAGGCTTTTGAAGACTTAAAGACTTGATATTTGTGTAATTTCATTTTTAGGGGCATTATTGTCTTTACGCCTTTAGGGTTTCTTTTGTAACACTATTTAAGCTTACTTTCTTCTTCATTTGAGGGTAATCAACGAAATTGTAAACTCAAAAGCTTAAAGCTTTGGCTATGGCCGAATTATTGTAAGGGAGGGATTCCCCTTTTCAAGTTTGAATTGACTTATCTAAGTTTGGCACACTTAGTGGCGTCTCCATTGCTAGCAAAACACTACAAGGATTCATCTTAAAGGTTCTCAAGGGCAAGTTCTTTGTGGGTCTTCTTTGTGGCCTTGGAAGGGTTTTTGTTCCTATAAAATCAAATTCGCGGTTCTTGGGGTTCTGTATGTTGCTTGGGGTTTGCTTGGATTTCGAATCCAAGTGGGTTTCTTGTCATTTGGTATCAGAGCTCAGGGTTCCAAGGTCTGATTTTTCTATCTTTCCTTTTGTTTGATTCTGTTTTTATTTTGTTCTTTGTTATTTTCGTTTCAGTTCTTATTGGATCTTGTTTCTGTTTTTGTTTGTTTGTTTATATTCTGAATCTGGTTTTGTTGTTCTGCATATCAGTTCATCTTTATCTTTTATCAGTTCGTCATAGTTGCATATCAGTTCATCTTTATCATTTTCCAGTTCTGGGTTTCTGTTATGATCTTCATATCAGTTCGTCATAGTCATTTTGTTCTTCAGCATATGCTTAAGAAATAAGCATGTTCTTTGGCGGCTGTGTGATTTGTTTCTAAAACCCTAGTGAAATTTGAAATCTGACTCTGAATTCAGACCCTGAAACTTAACCTCTGAAATCAGACTCTAAAAACTTAGCCTTTGAATTTAGACCCTGAAATCATACCCTTATTCGACTCTGAAATCAGACACTGACCAGCAGCCTCCGAATTCAGACCCTGAATTCAGACCCTCATCAGACTCTGAAATCAGAACCTAAAACCGGCCTCTGAAATCAGAACCACATTTAGCATCTGACGTTATAAAAAAAAAAGGACTTGAGTGATAGTGATCACTTGAGCAAAAAAAAAAAAAACGAGTAAAAAGTGAAATCTTTGTTTAGTGTTAAGATGGCAGGTCTAACTACTTATGAAAAGCTTGAGGCTTTGGATAGGAAATTTACAAATATGATGGAGAACATGAATACGGCTTTGGAGAGATTGTCCAAGAGTGTAGAGAGTATTCAAACTGGTAGCGGTCCCAGAGTACCACCACCTCAGAATGTACCACCAACTCACATGTGCCACCTCGCCGTGTACCACCACAATATGTTCCACCAGATGAAGAGAGAAGCTGAAAATGAGTTTGATGATTCTGATGGTTTTGATGATGTGGAGGAGAGATTTCACAGCATGGGCATGATAGGAGGCCTAATAGGAGGAATGATAGGAGGAATGAATAGGAGGGAAGGCGATTTGATGATAGAGGTGCATTTGATGCCAGAAGAGGGGATTATGAAAGGAGGGGATATGGTAGACGAGGAGATGTTGATGGTGATCTAGGTAGCATCAAGATCAAGATACCAACATTTCACGGCAAGAATGACCCTGAAGCTTATTTAGAATGGGAAAGGAAAATAGAATTGATTTTCAATTGTCATCACTACTCAGACGAGAAGAAGATCAATCTGGCAGCGATTGAGTTTACCGATTATGCTATGATTTGGTGCGATCAGCTTGTCACTACTCGGAGGAGAAATTATGAGAGGCCGGTTCAGACATGGGCATAACTTAGAGGTCTTATGAGAAAAAGATTTATACCCAGCCATTAATATAGGGAATTGTATCAGAAACTACAACATCTGTATCAGGGGACCAAAAGTGTTGAGGACTATTACACAGAGACGGAAGTTGCCATGATCAGGGCAAATGTAGTTGAGGATGCGGAAGCTACTATGGCACGATTTCTAGGGGGCTTGAATAGAGAGATTGCAAACATGGTGGAGTTGCATCACTATGTTGATTGGAGGATATGCTTCACATGGCTATCAAGTTAGAAAGGAAACTCAAGAAAAGGTCAACATCTAGATTTGGTACTCAGGCTACTTCTGCATGGAAGGGAAAATGGGTTCCGAATGAGAAGCGAGATGGAGGCTTTGACAAGCCTAGAGGCGAGTTCAGTGGAGGCTTTAATAAGCCTAGGGCCGACCCTAGTGCCAAAGGTAAAGAGGCTGCAGAACCGAGCAAAACTAGACCAAAACCTGAGGGTGCAGCTACTAGAACTAATGATGTAAAGTGTTTCAAATGTTTGGGCATGGGACACTATGCTTCACAATGTCCCAATAAGCGTACCTTAGTGATTGATAAAAAGAGTGGAGATGTGTACTCTACCGATAGTGAGGTCGAGGAGGAGATGCTAGAGTTGGAGGATGCTAGTGACCATGAGGGAGCTGCATACCCGCTGAATAACTTATCCTTAGTTGTCAAGCATGCTTTGAGTGCACATGTTGTTGAGGATGAGAGTGTGCAGCAGAGGGAGAACATATTCCATACTAGGTGCCGTGTGAATGGCAAGGGATGTAGTATGATCATAGATGGGGGTAGTTGTACTAATGTTGCTAGCACAGCTTTGATTGAGCGATTGGGGTTGAGTTGCTAGAGACACCCGAAGCCTTACAAGTTGCAGTGGTTAAATGATTGTGGGGAAATAAGTGTGACAAAGCAGATATTGTTGAGCTTTACCATTGGGCCATACACAGATGATGTCCTATGTGATGTGATACCGATGCATGACAATATCTTTTGGGCAGGCAGGCCGTGGCAGTTTGATAGAAGGTTATTCATGATGGGTTCAAGAACATGTACTCTTTCCAGCATAAGGGAAAACCCATTACATTATACCCACTTACACCTGCACAAGTCAATGAAGATCAGGTTTAAGTTGCAACTTGAACGTGACAAAGAGAGCGAAAAGGAACACCACCTTTGCTGAAACTAGTGAGAATGTTGTATCTGGTGAGAAAAATAAATCCAAGGCTGTGGGAGTTTCCAAGGAGAGTGAGAGTGAACGTGAGGGGAAACAAACGGAGAGTTAAAAAGAATTTCTACATGGGTGAGGGTGAAGCGAGGAAAGCGTTCAAGGCTAGCAAGCTCATGCTATTGTTAGTCTATAAGGAGCCTCATGCTTCTTATGCTAATAAGGGAAGAAAACGTGTGGTATTTCAGCCTGGAGATTGGGTTTGGGTACACATGCGCAAGGAGAGATTTCCTGAACAACGTAAATCTAAGCTACAACCGAGAGGGGATGGTCATTTCAAGTTTTGGAACGGATTAATGACAATGCATACAAGCTGGATTTACAAGGTAAGTATAATGTGTCTGCTAAATTAATGTTTCTGACTTAACTCTTTTTTTATGCAGGTACAGATTCGAGGTCGATCCTTTTCAAGAGGGAGGGATGACATGATCCACCAGGCCGACAACAAAACAAAGGATGCATTACAAGTACCAGAAGGTTCATTACGAGGCAGAGACCAAAAGACTCAGAGAAGCAATGGCGGGATTTAGTTCAGAGTTTTTATGGCCGACTGCACAAACAAATAGAGATGCATGTGGGCTTCGATAGAAAGGGCCCAAATCCATTTCATTTGGCCCAAATCAGTTTAGAATAAAGCTTCCTAGGCTTTTGAAGACTTAAAGACATGATATTTGTGTAATTTCGTTTTTAGGGGCATTGTTGTCTTTACGCCTTTAGGGTTTCTTTTTGTAACACTATTTAAGCTTACTTTCTTCTTCATTTGAGGGTAATCAGCGAAATTGTAAACTCAAAAGCTTAAAGCTTTGGCTATGGCCGAATTATTGTAAGGGAGGGATTCCCCTTTTCAAGTTTGAATTGACTTATCTAAGTTTGGCACACTTAGTGGCGTCTCCATTGCCAGCTAAACACTACAAGGATTCATCTTAAAGGTTCTCAAGGGCAAGTTCTTTGTGGGTCTTCTTTGTGGCCTTGGAAGGGTTTTTGTTCCTACAAAATAAAATTCGCGGTTCTTGGGGTTCTGTCCATTGCTTGGGGTTTGCTTGGATTTCGAATCCAAGTGGGTTTCTTGTCACATGACCTATTTTAGAATATGAATGAGATGAATGTCGTCCGAACATAATCCCTACCCAACTTGGCTACTACACCACGAAATTATCAACCAATCAAATAGACACACAAGCGCACATATCACGTAACATAAACTTATCACACGATTTCTCATACATTAGCACATATATAAACAGGAAATATGTAATCTGTTCTCGAAACCACGCATTTTCCTTTGTGATGAAGTGACATGATCCAGGCCGACAATAAAGCAAAAGACCCATTACAAGTACTAGAAGGGCCAATTACGAGGCAGAGGACTAAAAGACTCAGAGAAGCAATGGCGGGATTAGTTCAGAGTTTTATGGCCGACTGCAACAAACAAATAGAGACGCATGTGGGCTTCGATGGAAAGGGGCCAAAGCCATTTCACTTGGCCCAAATCAGTTTAGAATAAAGCTTCCTAGGCATTTGAAGACTTAAAAACTTGGTATTTTTGTAATTTCGTATTTAGGGGCATTGTTGTCTTTATGCCTTTAGGGTTTCTTTTGTATCACTATTTAAGCTTTCTTTCTTTTTCATTTTGGGACAATCAACGAAATTTATAAAACTCAAAAGCTTAAAGCTTTGGCTACGGCCGAATTCTTATAAGGGAGGGATTCCCCTTTTCAAGTTTGAATCGACTTATCTAAGTTTTGGCAAACTTAGTTGCGTCTCCATTGCTAGCAAAATACTACAAGGATTCATCTAAAAGGTTCTCAAGGGCAAGTTCTTTGTGGGTTTTCTTCGTGGCCTTGGAAGGGTTTTGTTTCCACAAAATCAAATTCGCGTTCTTGGGTTCTGTCCGTTGCTTGGGGTTTGCTTGGATTTCGAATCCAAGTGGGTTTCTTGTCATTTGCTTGTGATTTTTCCTATCTTTTCTTTTGTTTGATTCGGTTTTTTATTTTTTCTTTTTTTTTTTTTTCGTTTTTTTCTGTTTATTTTTTTCGTTCAGTTCTTTTGGTCTTGTTTATGTTTTCGTTTTTGTTATTATGGATCTGATTTTGTTGTGTTTTGCATATCAGTTCATCTTTTATATCATTTTCCAGTTCTGGGTTTTTTGTTCTGTTCTTCATATCAGTTCGTCATATACTTTCTGTGTTCTTAGCATATGTTGAAGAATAAGATATTCTTTTGGCGGCTGTGTGATTTGATTCTAAAACCCTAGTGAAATTTGAAATCTGACTTTGAATTCAGACCCTGAAATCAGACTCTGAAATCAGACTCTAAAAACTTAGCCTTTGAAATCTGTCTCTGAAATCAGAACCTGAATGCCTCTGAAAATCAGACCCTGAAAAGTAACCTCTGAAATCAGACCCTGACCAGTAGCCTCTGAAGTCAGACACTGAATAGTAACCTCTGAAATCAGACCCTGACCAGTAGCCTCTGAAATCAGACCCTGAAAATTAACCTCTGAAATCAGACCATGACCAGTAGTCTCTGAAATCAGACCCTGACCGAAAGCCTCTGAAATCAGACCCTGAAAATTAGCCTCTGAGATCAGAACCTAAATCAGCCTCTGAAATCAGAACCTTAATCAGTCTCTAAAATCAGAAAATTAAACAGCTTATGAAGTTATAAAAAAAGGGACTTCAGTGATAGTGATCACTTGAGCAGGGAAAAAAAAAGTGAAATTTTTTGGTTGAATTTAGTTTGTTCCATATTATCATTTAGGTGCCCGTGGAGGGTATCCCATCAAAATTTCTATAGCGGTGCCAAATTTTCTCCCGAAAATTCCATACGACCGTGAATTTACATGCTTATTTTTTTTTCCATTGTGCTAATTTTTCACTTCTTTATTCCAAATACTCTAGTTTAAGTATTATTGATTGAGTCTTCGTCGTTGCTATTCCTGTTCGCATTTTGTTTCCACCTGTCCCATATATATTATTAGACCTTTGTGTTCATTGCTGGTTGAGGACTACATTTGGTTTTGTATTCTTGGATTGAGTGTGATTCACATTTGAATTGAGGACGAACTCAAGAGTGGTAAAAGGCACTGATTGTGAGCACAGTATCGGGTAAAGGCAATAGAGTGCAAACACGAGTGAAGTGATATCATTCGAGTGTAAACACGTGAGATTGTGAGGATTTACATATTTGCTTTACTTTCTTATTATTTCTAATCTGTTTGTTTAGTGTTGAGATGGCAGGTCTAACCACTGATGAAAGCTTGAGGCTTTGGATAGGAAATTTACAGATATGATGGAGAACATGAATACTGCTTTGGAGAGATTGACCAAAGTGTAGAGAGTATTCAAACTGATAGCGGTCCCAGAGCACCACCACCTCAGAATGTACCACCACCACATAATGTGCCACCCTCGACGTGTACCACCACAGTATGTACCACCAGATGAAGAGGAAGCTGAAAATGAGTTTGATGATTTTGATGGTCTTGATGATGTGGAGGAGAGATTTCAGCATGGGCATGATAGGAGGCCTAATAGGTTTTGATAGGAGGAATGATAGGAGGGAGGCGATTTGATGATAGAGGTGCATTTGATGCCAGAAGAGGGATTATGATAGGAGGGGATATGGTAGACGAGGAGATGTTGATGGTGATCTAGGTAGCATCAAGATCAAGATACCGACATTTCACGGCAAGAATGACCCTGAAGCTTATTTAGAATGGGAAAGGAAAATAGAATTGGATTTCAACTGTCATCACTACTCGACGAGAAGAAAATCAATCTGACAACGATTGAGTTTACCGATTATGCTATGATTTGGTGTGATCGCATTCACTACTCGAGGAGAAATTATGAGAGGCCGGTTCAGACATGGGCAGAACTTAGAGGGTGTTATGAGAAAAGATTTATACCCAGCCATTAATATATAGGGAATTGTATCAGAAACTCCAACATCTGTATCAGGGGACCAAAAGTGTTGAGGACTATTACACAGAGATGGAAGTGCCATGATCAGGGCAAATGTAGTGAGGATGCAGAAGCTACTATGGCACGATTTCTAGGGGGCTTGAATAGAGAGCTTGCAAACATGGTGGAGTTGCATCACATGTTGATTTGGAGGATATGCTTCACATGGCTATCAAGGTAGAAAGGAAACTCAAGAAAAGGTCAACATCCAGATTTGGTACTCAGGCTACTTCTGCATGGAAGGAAAAATGGGTTCCGAACGAAATGAGAAGCGAGATGGAGGCTTTGACAAGCCTAGAGGCGAGTTCAGTGGAGGCTTTAATAAGCCTAGGGCCGACCCTAGTGCCAAGGGTAAGAGGTTGCAGAACCGAGCAAAACTAGACCAAAACCTGAGGGTGCAGCTACTAGAACTAAAGATTAAAGTGTTTCAAATGTTTGGGCATGGGACACTATGCTTCACAATGTCCCCATAAGCGTACCCTTAGTGATTGATAAAAAGAGTGAGATGTGTACTCTACCGATAGTGAGGTCGAGGAGGAGAGCCAGAGTTGGAGGATGCTAGTGACCATGAGGGAGCTGCATACCCTCTGATAACTTATCCTTAGTTGTCAGCGTGCTTTGAGTGGCACATGTTGTTGATGATGAGAGTGTGCAGCAGAGGGAGAACATATTCCATACTAGGTGCCGTGTGAATGGCAAGGGATGTAGTATGATCATAGATGGGGGTAGTTGTACTAATGTTGCTAGCACAGCTTTGATTGAGCGATTGGGTTAAGTTGGCAACTTGAACGTGACAAAGAGAGAGCGAAAAGGAACACCACCTTGGCTGAAACTAGTGAGAATGTTTATCTGGGTGAGAAAATAAAGCCAAGGCTGTGGAGTTTCCAAGGAGAGTGAGAGTGAACGTGAGGGGGAACAAGAGGGAGAGTTAAAAAGAATTTCTACATGGGTGAGGGTGAAGCGAGGAAGCGTTCAAGCTAGCAAGCTCATGCTATTGTTAGTCTATAAGGAGCCTCATAGTTATTTTATAACACTGACCCTTTGCTTCCCTGTGTCTATTTCATCTCTTTTGCAGGATTACAGTGACGTACTGACAGAGGACATACCTAGTGGGCTTCCACCTATAGGTATTGAGCACAGATAGACTTCATACCTGGAGCAGTCATTCCTAACAGACCGGCTTATAGGAGCATCCCGAAGAGACAAAAGAGCTACAAAGGCAAGTACGGGAATTGATGGACAAGGGGTATGTAAGGGAAGCATGAGTCCTTGTGCAGTACTAGTACTTCTAGTTCCTAAGAAAGATGGGACTGTGGCGTATGTGCGTTGATTGTCGAGCTATCAACAATATTACGGTAAAGTATCGTCACCCCATTCCTAGACTAGATGACATGTTGGATGAATTGCATGGTTCCAAAAATTTTAGTAAGATTACAAGTTGGTAATACCAAATACACCTAGAGAGGCTGATTTCGGACTTCCAAAGACAAGTAGTCATACTATGATGGAATTTCGATGTGGTCTATCCAGATCCAGCTTTTTCCCGTACGATTGGTACCAGAACCTCTTATACAGAGGCCATGATTATCCTATACCCAATCTGAGAACTATGCTTTGTGCCCTCAAAACGCGCAACAATTGTAATGTAGTCTTTTACGCATTTATCGATGTCCAATCTCGATAATCCTCTGACTAGGACATTTAATGATTTAACCTTCGTGATTGAAAATTGTCTCATATCATTCTCAGTCCAGAAACAAATAAAAGGGACTCCATCATTTATACATCTAGGTGGATCTATCACAAATGATAGAGTGCAATCTCCTTTGTCACATAGTTAATTTTATACAACAACACCATGATCTGTACAAATAGTGACGCTATGGGTCATAATTGTCCACATCTCCCACTTGCCTAATAGCCAGTTACTCGAGTGTCTGACACCCGAACTATCTATGGTTGCTCATAACTGCTGATAAAACTTCGTCAGCGGATTTTCATGATTATCGTCTGATGCGATTTTATTCGATCATCACATCGCCACGATGTATGATTAACGAATCAGATGAATATTCGAAGTATGTATCTGGATCGTTGATGAGACCATTAATTCTTTAGCATGTGCTCAGCCTAGCTTCAGCTGCTAACAGAACTATATCTAATCTAATTAGATTATTATCGACCCAGAAAGGCTTCTATTGCCGCCTCAGCTGCAGCCATAACCCACATTTTTTGTTTATTGGTACATATCTTGCTTGGAAGATTTCCAGCTCATCTGTTCGTTATTCAAACTGTATAGTACCGTTTGTGACTTTTAGTCGTCTTTTATCGTTAGGAAAACTTGCTAGTAGTGATCCTCCAGTCACTTCAAGTTCTCCATCTCCATAGATTTACAACGCATCCTTAGGTTCTCACTTGTTCAGCAACACACTAAGAGGATGTTTTAACATCGCCACTTCTTATAGACTATCAGCTCTACTGTGAGTGGCCTGTGCTTGTTCCTACGAAGTCCATATGCTCAAAGCGTATGAGACACCATCGCCTAGGTCTATTTGTCGTGTTTACACCCAACTTCTCGAGAAGTTTTTCTCGAAAGCCAAGCTTTTCTCACCACTTGGAGTATGGTTGGAATACATTTCCAAGAAATGACATATTATCATTATTTATAGGACATCACTTCAGTGCGCTCCCCACTAACCTCCTTATATACACAAGAATCATTTCGTTTTGAATTAAATCATAACTATTATGATTACATCAAAACGATAATTCCAAGAACCTATTCTTGCTTCAATCCAAACATGGATCGAACACCTGCAAAACCTTGTTTTGCTTTTTGGTACGACAAACCTACAGGATGTTGTAAACATCCTCCAAAGGTTTCCTTTTCAGGAAAGAGATTCCGGTCAGCTGACATATTTCATAATGACAACATGCGCTTGCAGCATATCCAAATGGATTTACACTGTGGCAACAGTTAAAAGGTTGAATGTAATCAACACAATGTGAATACGATCCTTTCCGCTAAAGCCTAGCCTTATACGTTGGTATGTTGCCATCCATGTATGTCTTCCTTGAAGACTATATAGTACCAATACTCACATGCCTTGCGGTACATCAACTAGTATCCAAACTTTGTTGATATACATGGAATCCAATTCGGATATCATTGCACTTTGTCATAATAGGGAGTCGATACCTTGTATCACTTCCATACGTAGTCAGTTGGTATACCTCAATAAGATAGACATCTTATGAGGTGAGATCAGAAAACATACCCCAGGTTTTTCTGACTCTCTCCGACTTACGTACTTCTTGTGTATCGAAGATTATTGGTATAGTTTTCATCCTTGTGAACTATTTGTGTTCCATTAAGATTCGGTGCCTTGAATAGTATTAC
This sequence comes from Zanthoxylum bungeanum, assembly GCA_019454045.1. Classification (NCBI taxonomy): domain Eukaryota; kingdom Viridiplantae; phylum Streptophyta; class Magnoliopsida; order Sapindales; family Rutaceae; genus Zanthoxylum; species Zanthoxylum bungeanum. Next base: position 495,669 of record SKCR01042123.1, read on the forward strand.
TCCGATTTCCATCGAGTTTTACTATCCTCCCACTAAACACTCACTGCATATCGGTATTCCTCTTAGGAAAACCGCATGGGTGAGCAACAATTACATGTTCTCTAATGAGTTGTTAAGTACTATACTTTGGTATCCCTAGGATAACCTACCTACATTGACACTTATCCAATTTGGGTTCTAGTTTGGTATCATCCAAACATATGCCTAGCATACCCAAATTTAGGAATGAGAAACCCGGTTCTTTCCTGTTCATATCTAATATGAAATCTGTCAAACAGATTTTATGGAACCTTATTCAAATAAGTTTTGCACTGTTTATGCTTATCCGTTGAAGGAAATGGTAGCTCAGAGCGACTCATGATTAACCTTATCATGTCCAACAACAATTCGGTTACTCAGTTCGGACACACCGTCAAAATGACGTGTTCCGGGAGGAGTCCTCATTTGAAAGAATACTTTACTCTTTCAAGTATATTAGAAACTTATTGCTTAAGTATTTTCATTATCAGGTCTACCGTGACGGTTAACACTTTAGCGATCTGTTTGTCTATTTCGTGTCGAAACTTTAAAAGTTTCCGATTTGTGTTCTAAAAGAAACACATAACCATAACGCGATGCCACATCCTAAAGTCACGAATATCATATCCACCTCTAGCCTAGCTAGACATGGCCCACTTGCTCCCTATGAACTAGGGCTAACAGATAGTGGCATTTACACTTTTACCAAGTAAATGTGTTTTAGGCACTTTGCCCATAAACTAGATTCGTAGACTTTATTTGAATAGAATCAAATTAGTCCTGGTACCGCACTCTTCAAAAGTGTGGATATACGAGTCTGTTTAATTGTGTCCACAGACAACAATGCCACAATATGTTTCTTCTGATCAAAATCAGTTGAAGCTAGTTGTTTGTCATGTTATATGTTTGAGATTTATTTATATTCAAAATATAAATTTGTTATTCACATCTAATGTGTTTATCTCAATATCATCTTTATATAATAAAACACTTTAGTGTTCTAGAATATAAAGGTTATCCGCAACAATAATTACACTGATATAAAGATAATGTTCCTAGTCACACTAGTTACATTATAACAGTTTCCCAAATTTAGGTACACACCGAGGGTAGTTCCTAAATTAGGTATCTACACGGTTAAAACAGTACTTTCGTCCCGTTTCCAATTCACAGATAATCTCAATTGAAGTCAGTATCTTGTTCATAGCAGATTCTGAACATCATACATATATTTATTATCACACTAAGTATTGAAAATCCAATTTAATACTAGTAGTGAACATATTTATGACAAACATATTTGAATTCAGAGCCTTGTCCGTCTTCAATTCCTTCATGTCTGCTTTGTCCAAACGGCAGTCACGCTTCCGCGATCCCGTTGCCACATTTAGGCAGACATTTTGGGATATGTCATTATCTTCCCAGATAATAATGATTTGCCTTTTGCCTTTTCAACATTCCAGAGCCTTGTGCCAAGCCGGCCTTCTAGAATATCGAAGTAAGGTGCGCCTTTGCGCTACTTGCCTTATTGCAAACTTTGACTTTGTCTCCTTGAGAATAGTCATTAACTCTCCAAGAGTTATTATTGCAATTTAGTACTTCTAAAATCTAAGTATAGATTTATGAAGATCCTTCAATTTCATTATCATACTTTAGGATCTAATCCTTAGTTCTGATTCAGAAATTAAGGAGTCTACTGCGACAAGTTAATGGATTAAGCACTAAAGTTATCATCACATAAATCTTCCAAAGATTATGCTCTACTATTTGCTTAACTCCGAGCTTAGGCTAATATGTTATTTTTCAAATAAAGTAACTTATTATTTCCAGGACCATCCTGAAATTTATTCCCAATTTGAAAATTAAACCATTTAAATACATTTTCCCTAGGATTATGTTTTAAATGTCAATCTTTCAATTTTATCTTGATTCTAATAGTCCAACTATTTAATCAACGATTTTGGTACTATTTTATTATAATGATTATATATCCAACTATTTAATCAACTATAAATTAAATTGTTTGAATATAGTCCAACTATGTAATTAAAACAACATTTTAAATATTAGTCCAACTAACATTTAATTTATTTGACGAATGATATTTGTTTGAGCGCGTATGGCAAGTATTAAACGAATATTGCAATTCAATTCTTGCCTCCCACTATTTTTCGGGCGAGCCTCTAACCCTCTGTCGAGTACTCGGGAACCGTGTTTCCTAGGGGCTAGGATCCCGTTAAATATCACACATATCTGACTTTGGCCAACAAATTGTATGATAATTACTAGGTAGATCTCTAAGATCAATTGGATCCAATCCAATTCCTAGATCCAGTAGGGGACATCCAAGTCCGAAACATATATCTTATATATACCAATATATTACCTAACCTTTTTCCTCTGAATCAACTAAGCCTTGGCTTTGGCACAACAAACTTAGTGATCCCAGTTAAGCGCGACCCATTGACCATGGAAAGCTTCGTAATCAATGTCGATGGACAAGAAGTGGTCTTGACTTTGGCCAACAAACCACAACTTGGACAAGACACCAATATGGAACAAAGCTCTTCGTGATTCAAACACATCCTCGACGGACAAAGGCCTTGACTTTGGCCAACAAGCCAATGCCAGTCTCGGATCTTGAGTAGAATCACTCAATGGAAGGAAAAACGCTTAATATTTTGCGAGGGTTTTTCGCGTGCAATTGGCAACCAATTTATTATCTTTGTTAAGGTCTCATCATCATACACCCTTAAACATGCATTCTAAACACATAATAAAGCGCGTAGAAATAAATAATAATGATATGCGATGGATACTTACACATTGATCCTAGATCAAATCTCTCTCTCTCTCTCCCGCTAGCACAAGTATTTACTTCTACCCGTTACACTACACTTCTAAAGAAACCTCTTTTACATTGAGGGGAATAGGTGAGAAGAGAATACAAAGAATATGGAGGTAATAAGGCTGGACACGCAGGTCCAATTAATAAATCAAATTTATTACAACAATTTCTAAAATTGCCCCACCCTCTAATATCCATCCGATATACATTATTCATGCATCGCAACCATGTATTCACACAAGCATGTTATCAATCAATCTAATCAAATTAATTAATCTGATAATTAGTGATCATCCAATGTTCAAACAACGATTTGATTTTGCTCGGGTCAAACTCGTTTTTGCGAATAAGTACTCAAAGTACGAATTCTCGAATTAAATTAAACTACTAATTAAATCCAATTCAAATTGTATTTAATACTAATTCGCTATTAATTCCAAATTAAATACTACACTTTATTAACGAACCTATACGACTTAAATTCCAAATTTATCGTTACGGGTCTCAAAGCCCGATTAACGTCCAACGTCAATTTAATTAAAGTCCAATGGGCTTTTAATTAATTTCTTAAGGCGTGGACTTTTGGTCAACTCGGGTCAAACCCAATAACCAAAGTCCAATCCGGGAGTACCCCATAAGCCCAGAAATCAATTTAGGCCCATTAGGCCCAATTAAACTTTAAGGTCCATTAGTCGCATTTGGGCTTTATGGAAGCGGTTTGGGCCCAATTGGATCCAATCCATTTGCCTAAACCTAACTTGGTACACCAAGCCCAATAAGCCCAATAACAACTTAAAGCCCAAATCCAATTTTAAGGCCCAATTAATTAAATCATAAAAGTCCAATTTCATATTTAATTAATCATAAGTGTATACAACATTAATCACCAAATCAATATTTCCAAAACATCAAATTAGCCTAATTAATCATGCTTATCATTATTAATTATGTCCAACACAATTTAACAAAATCAAACCCAAACATGCTTCATTAGTCTCGGCTATTGTGGGGAAATTTATATCCGATTTGGTTTCAATCCAATTAAATCCACAATCGACATTAAATCAACATTCCCGGATGATTTCAACATATCCAATGATCAAAATAAAAAAATCACAAGACAAAATAGGGCATAACATTCGGCCAACACCAAATTTGGGCAAATTTGTTCCAAACAAAATTTTCATCAATTGATCATCATCAATCCCACAAACATCATTAAGCATATTCAATATCATCCAATTTCATTATTCATGCTCAAAATCAATTTTACCCAAATTTTAAGCCCTATCATTTCATGCTCAACATTGCTCAAGATACCATTGTTGGTGTTTGCTAAGGTCCCAAGATCATTAAACAATCAAGAAACATGTGTGAATACAACGAGGGAGTTGCGGAATACTCACATCGATCGGTTGAGCGAAGCGAGAGGCAACAAAAATTACTTTCTGCCTCATGGACTGCTCGACAGTGAGCTGCAGTGGCTCTCCAAATTCGGCCATTGTTTGCTCCTTGAACAAGCTCCAAGCTTCGTCGAACGATTCCAGCTTATGGGTGACTTCCCTATCACCTTCGCATGACTTCGTAGTGTGCTAGCACTCCCGATTTTTGCCACAAATCGCTACTCTAAGCATCCCTATGGCTCTCGGTTTTTCAACAGAAAAAAGAAGGTTTTTTCAGCCCCTTGGGCCATGTGAGAGGAAGAAGAAAAGAGGAGGAGAGTTGGTTTTTGGTTGACTATTGATTCCCAAAATATCAATTAACATATACAACTTTTGATTTTCAAAAAAATCAAGCCATAAATGCTTGCCAACCACACACATCACTCTA